>VWYH01006860.1:1195123-1386627 GCA_013399365.1 Pampusana beccarii
ATTGGCTCTGTTTTGTTGGTTTGACTGTAGTCCTGCTCCCTGATGCATCTGGGTTATGTTATCCTTAGTAAGTCTGATCCTGATGCAGTTTTTCAATATTATTTCAAATCTGCCTCATTGTTTTCAGGGCATGTATGAGCATCTGAACTGCTAATTGCTATCGTTTAACTTGTCTTGTTTGTGTTACTCAGGTACAGCAGGGCTGGGGCCTGGCTGGTAGAGGTTCCTGTTCTCCCAGCTGTGCTGCTGTGCCTGGTTTCCAGTCCCTTGGGGAGCTGCTGGCTCTTGCTGTTTCCTGGTACAAAGCTTTTTTCACCAATTTCACTTGATGAAAATCACACTTTAAGTACTTCTTCTGTTTTCTTATCACTGTAAATGGATGGCACTAATTTGATAAGAGTGCTATAAAAGGGCTTAGTTTAATAAAGCTTCCACTGATGATGCATGCCTAAAAATGTTCTATGTTAAAAGAGCTGGATCCTGTGAGATTATTTATAATTTTTGATATTTTTTTAGAGGTCTTTAAAGACTAATTCAGGCTATTGTAGAGTTATTTTTGTGAAAAACACTTAGTTCATTTTTATTTAAAGCCTCGTATTCATTTGTGTTAATAATATATTAGCATTCTTTATATTTATGAAGTTATTCTTCACATTAGGAATCACTGTTGTGTAAACTGTGCTTGATTCTTATTTGAAGCTGCAATTGCTGTTAATCCTTTCCATACCCATTAAATATTAATTCTGTAGTAATTAAAGCAATGGTATCCACTATTAAGTTATGACTAAACAAACATTTTTATTCTTCCTGTTATATGCACCACAATAATATCCTTGGACTGGAAGAAGCAAGTTCTCCCTGAATTTTAAGGTTCAGATGAAGGTAGTGGGGCTCACTAAGTGACAAATATGGAACAGGAACCACTGATGTATGTTAGTCTGTTATATCCAAAAATTGCTTCTGGCAAATGTAACTGAGAATTACTTCTACTGTTTGAACTAAAGTCAGAGCCTTTACGATAAAGCCCTGTTTAGGAAAGGAAATCCATGTTCAAAATTAGTTCTTCATGAACTGGTGTCTCTTGTTATAGCTCTAGTTTTGTGATGATGCCCTAGGCTTCTTGATAGGCAGATGAACTGGCACTCTCTTTGCTAATTAAACTTTACAGTTTAAATTGGACAATGCAGTAGTATTTTATGAGAAGGAGTAGAAATGATTGTTGATGCTAACTGTGTATTGCAGCAATGGTTCTCAGCCTTTCTATGCTGAACCAGACTGTCCATAAAGGTGTCATGAATCTTGCTGCAGCTCCCAGCTTCCTTAAAGTGTGAGTGATCAGTGTTCCTCACTGGTGGTTCACACTTCAGCTATTTTTATGTCCTAGCTCTCTTGATCAGTACTGTACTATTCAGTCTTTTATCTAACAATTAAGACATTATTTTGCTGCTATTTTTCCTCTTGCTATAATCAAACTGATAAGATGGCTAGGAAAAACATACGTGATCATATGATATTGTTTTATAGTAGCTGAGCCATTTTCAACTGCACTAGAGTAGGTGGCTTATAGAAGTAACAGAAATAGTATATGTGTCTCTTAAATTTCCTAGAGATCTACTTAGCGATTAATCGTAATCTGACAGATAATCAAATCATTTTAATGAACAGTAGGTGAGTCATGGTATAACTTGCTTTTCAAGAATTGCTCAGACCAAGTGATAGTAGGGGAATAAAGAACTATACAACTGAGATTATATTAAATATTACTTCCAAAGTAGTAAGGGAGAGAAGTTTGAGAAACATGGACCTCCACAGAGGTCCAACAGCATGACATTGCTTTTCTATAAATACAGAAGATTCTTGTATGTCTCTCATCACAGCTGATAACAGAAAAAAAGGAGAGAGGTGATTGCAGAGGATGAGATCTAGAACAAAAAAATGAGTGGGCAGGAAGTCTTTCTAAAGACCTGTATTCTTTGCTAAAATACTTTTTGCTGTGTCTTATCTCAGAAGGTAGTTAATCTTGCTGTGATTGCATTTGTTTGAACAATGTAATCAAATGAAGGAACAATGCACACAAACCCAGTTTCATTGTTTAGTGCTCAGCAGACTGTATTAGACTGCAAAGCAGTTTCTGTAGTAGTTCACTAAGTACCACCAAATCTCCCCTTAACTTAATCCTATTTGTATAAGAAAATACCTCCATTCTCCTTATCTAGCTTCTAAAACCAGAATGATGCTATTTTTAAACTAATTTACAAATAACCAGGTCAGTATCTATTTAACAAAGCAGCTGCATCTGAAATAGCTTCTATATGTTCTTCTAACACTGGGCGTGGACCTTTTTTAAACTGTTTGTTATTTTTCAGAGCAAGTGTTGGCTTTTCCAAATGATTGAATTCAGCTAGTGTGTTATATGCAAAGACATGCAGTAATATGCCTTTACTCTGTGGGGGAAACCCATGTTTCCTTGTTCTCACCTTATCATTAAGTAATGTTATCCTCTACAATGGAGTCTTCCTTCAGTAGCTAACAGAAAGTCCCTAAGCCTGTGCCAAATACTGCAGTGAAAGCTTTTTAAAGGTCTTGTTACAAAGTTTGCGTACTTGTTAGCTTACTGGGTGTGCAAAGAACTCTTGAACACAAGATCAGATTGTGACTGGCAGATAGGAAACTGAATTATTCTGTTAAGAAAAAATAGCTTGCTTCTGTGATTATTTTCCTACAAAGCTAAGTATTTATTCTTCCACAGACACTGAAAAATATCAAAATTAAGTAAGAGAGAAGAATGAATGAGAGATACCACTTGGGAGAAAGGAAGAAATGGAGGCTGGGAGGAAAATGAAAGAACAATAAGATGGGTGGGGATGATAACTGAGTGAGATGAAAAATGTGAGAAATTACTGAGGTAATATTTTTAGTGCAACAAGAATAGCATAAGTTGGGTAAACAAACTGTTGCTTCAACTCTCAAGCTTTCACGTAACACTACATAAATAATTCTGAGTGTAATCTTTTAAGGTCATCCTACTTAATTTAATTTCTTAATTTCTTCCAGTTCTATTCACAATTCATTTTCAACAGGACTCCCACCCTTAGTGTGACATCTCCTGAGCTGGTGGATTGGTATGGATGATACTATATAAAGTGATTCTTCAGATAGTAACTTCCGTAAGAACACACCCTGCTCCAGGGCCTACCATCATGGCATTTAATGTGTATTCAGGGGTGGTTGGAGCTCTTATGACTGAGAACTTACCCGGGAGTTTTTGCTTTTACCAGAGTATGCTGTAGTCCCATCCAGTGGACTATAGCCAGACCTCTAAGGTTTGAGTGCTGTAAATTATTCACTTACTTAGCAATGAACTATATTAGTCAGTGTAATGGGAATATCAATACTTCCAACAGCAATGGAACTGTTAAAGCTAACCATACCTTAATCTAACACTCATATAAACACCATTTGAATCAATATGACTTAGCATATGCTTTAGTTTTAGTTACCATAAGCTTCATGTCCTTATCAGGTTTGTCAGAGGTTAAGTGACATCAGTTATATTATCATGCTGGTTCTTAGAGACCTGCAATCTTATTTTATACCTTTTTAACTATAAACACTTCTGGAAACTTGTCTGGTTTTCAGAAATGAGTTTTATTAATGGAATGTGCTTTAGAAGTCAATTTAATCTCATTTGTTATTTCAAGTTAGAGCTCACACTCAGTTTTTAACCCGCCTTTCAAGGAAATGGCAATTTCTAGGCACAAACAGAAAGAAAGGGACCAAAGGGATAAAACAAAGGAAAGCAAACTAGTAGTGGGGCCTGAAGTTACTGAATCTTATTTAGAGTGATGAGGAAAGTAATATGATCAGTATTTGTACGAACTTCTGGTGGTTTCAAATGTCTGCTGGTTGCTTTTAAAGATATTTCATACAGAATTTCTGATTTATTTATTTATTTTCACAGAAAATTATCTTAGACGTTTTTCCTCCTTTATGGGTGGTGGGAATGAGAGAGATGCCTCCTCCCATTCTGTTTCTATGCTGCTTTTTAATAGGGATATCTGTCTTTTGCTGAGCAGATCCTGGAAGGGACCTTTTCCATCTGCCCTGGACGTTCAAAGGTTGTTCTTGTCTAAGTGCAGCTGCTCTTCCAGAGGAGTCCCTTCTTTGAACAGATGATTGCTGTGACAGACTCGCTTTACAAATTTGTAATCCTCTCACATACATGTTATGCCAGGACCATTAGCAAGACCAACATATTTGGTGTCAGTATATATTCCTTATAAAAATACTTTTGATTTGACTTATTAGCCTTATCACAGCTCTTGCAGCTTTTTTCTTTCTGTCTAAAGAAAAAATCTGCAACAAAACATTCCTGGAATGGAGCAGCCTTTCATTGTCTAGATACAATAGATTAAATTTTTTGGCTTTTTAGCTAGATAAAGGGAGAGGTAGCAAGATGGTGTAGTCACTGTATTTCATTATTTCCCACATCATGAACTTCTGGTGCTAGTTAGAGCTTTACTAAAAGTTTCTAAGTAGCTGTCCCTTAAAAAAAGACAGTTCAAGTAGATATTTTTCCAGTAATTTTAGTGATGTAATCCTGAAAAAACCCTGGATATCTGCATTCTTTTGTAACACTTTGGAAATACACATTTTTAGTTTAGAAGCTTAATGCAAAAAAATTTGAAAGAGACCTAGCAAGAGACTTATTTGGACATTTCTTTTAATACAAAAAAAAAAACCTCTAGAATTTATGCTTTTCATGTCACTTGAAGACCTAAAAATCAGTTTTTGCACAGGCAAGATTATCCATTCTCTGACTAGCTCTAATGTTAATGTTCATGCAGTTTACTTTTAGGCAGTAAGCTTCCTACACACCACTAATGACTTTTAAGATCCATTAGTCTGTTATGTATTATTGATTTCAAGCATTACTGATTAATGCTGTAAGTAGATTCATTTCTGCTTCTAGAGAATAAAGGACTGGCATTTCTTGTTATTGTTGTTAGATGAATGGTATGTTACTGCTTGTTTTAGCCAGTTCTTTGCTATGTCTCATTCCCTTCCTCTGCTCTTGTCTGTCCCCTGTGCCACTGTACTGTTCTCCACTTTACTGTGCTTTTCTAATACTCAGTTAAATTTAGGTACCTTCCATCCCCCTTCTATGTAAGTGGAATTTGTGCTAAGCTTTGGAAAGTACAAGGCAGTACAAAAATGGAAAACCCATGCATGTGCAGCAGTGTTTTTTTCAAAGGTAACAGGGTGGTGTTTATTGTTCCTTGGTCCTTCCACAGCCTGACTCTGCCACTGGCCATGAGCTGCTCTGTCCCTGGCTGCTCTGGGGACCACAGTCTGCTGCTGCCACCGTGGAGGCTCCTCAGTCCTGCAACAGCTCCTCATCCCACTGCTTCCAGGTTCCAGATTCTTTGAGGTGCCCAGGTGTGTGGGGTTACTTAGTACTTGGAATTCTTGTGTTTCATTCAGGGCAGTATGGTGTACTCTGGGTTTGTGACCAAGCCCCATACAACCAGATCCAGCTCTTCAATCTCTTCAATTCAAAGGCTACAAACTCCAGCTCCTTTTATATTTTTAACTAGTAACTTATACATTGTATGTGTTCTTTTAGGTATTACCTCTTATTCTGCACTTTGGAATTAATTTGTATGTTGGATATGTAGACTTCAGTCACTAGTATCTCTGTTCAGTACAGATTCTTTGGTTAATTTCTGTATGCTATTCTACAGGTGACTGGTAGTTTGCCTTTGGTAGGCCACAGACATTTTGCTCGTTATAGTATTTAACTCATCACCTTCACTTCTAGGTCCCTCACTATTTTGGTAGTATGGCTATAATAATTAGACTTCATATTAGGCTGTCAGCACTGATTATCTAAACCATACTTCAAGGTCAATTTTTTTAAAGTAGTTAAATGGTATTTTGGGGAAAATCTTAATACCAGGTTATCAAATGCCTGTAAGATTTATTCGCTGAAGGTAATTCTCAAAAATGAGAATGTGTCACCTCCATCCGCTGTGGGAAAGAGCAATACAAAGATCGCATGCCTACGTAAACAAAGGCTTGGGACTTTGATATAAAAGATAGTGCAGATGGTTGTAAAATAGGAGCTGTAGAATAGAAGTTTTAAATGTACCTGGTTCCACGTGTCTGGGTGGTGTTTTTCTGTTAGACCTTGTCACCTGATAGCCATTATTTTTCTGTAAGAAGACCCAGAGCCAAGCACTATGTTTGAGGTGGAGCAGAAAGTTCCTTAGGCTGGGACAGGTTCTTGAGAAGGTTTTCTTAATGGTAAATGTCTGTGAAGGAAGAAGATAGAAATTAAATCAACTCAGTAGTATCTATCTTTCGGTAAATAAATGAGTGTAAATTTGTATCCCAATTTCATACAGTGTCAATCTCTTGCCTCATACACTGCTAACTCATTCTTTCCTTGGCACAAATACCTTTTATTTTTACACATCACATAATGATAGTACATTATATAACAGAAGGGGAAGAGTGGTT
Organism: Pampusana beccarii; assembly: GCA_013399365.1. Lineage (NCBI taxonomy): Eukaryota > Metazoa > Chordata > Aves > Columbiformes > Columbidae > Pampusana > Pampusana beccarii. Next base: position 1,201,646 of record VWYH01006860.1, read on the forward strand.
ATTATCTGATTTCTGTTAGCATTAACTTTTTCACCTTCTTGGTTATCTCCCCAGCTTCTGGACCTTACAAGAGATTTCAGAATACACAACAGAACATATAAGCACCCTATTCCCATGTAAGTGGCAACCCGTGAGAGGCTGTCATCTAAAACTAGTTTGTCTCTTTAAGTGCACAAGCTACTTAGCATGCACTGTCAGAGCTATATGCTTGCAAAGCAATGTATTTCCAGGTGCATGGTTAGAAATACAACTGCCATTTGCCCAAGATGTTTTGGGCCTCAGGACTCCAACAGTCTTAACATACTACAAGGACTTTGCTTCAGGAATATTTTTTTGCTTCTTTCCTGCTTTCCTTTGCCTATCCTAAAACAAGAAGTTGGGGATAATTAGTGCAAAGTCTCTTGAAGTCCAACTACCAGACCTGTCAGAACAAGCCTTTGATTTCAAGAGATAAATACAGATGCTATTACTTTATTAAAATGAATACATAAGCAATATTAACTGTGAAATATGTATTTGCTTCCAGGTAAATAACTATAGAAAAATGTATGCCTTAAGCTTTAGGATATCTAGCTGCCAACTTACTAGCAAACCAAAGAGAATAGTTGAAAGATCCTATTTCCTTCTATCACTCTCGTAGCGACCACAAAGAAAATGCCACTTGAAATATCATTTCTGATTTTTTCCCAGTCACGTTGTATTCCTCCTTGGCCAAGCAGAGGGATTCTTTAGTATGGCCCAAATATAAGGATCTATTTCTGTTCAGACCTGGTTTGTCCCCTTGTATGACAAGACAGAGTCACCAAATGAAAGACTCTCAGGTAAGTTTGGATTTCAGATGTTGGGCTGTGGGGCTCTCTTGGAGAGTGCATGGTGAACTGTCCCTTTCCCCAGCAGGAAACCTGTACCCCAGTGGCTCTGCTGACCTCTGGGGAACCCACGTATGAAATTGTCCTCCTTGTCTCCTCCTAAAGGTAGACTTCATTTTGACCATGAATTGGAGATACAGAGATACGGTGAAAAACCAGGAGTACCTCTAGTAATTTAAGGGCTTCTATAAGAAATGATCCGCTTGTTGCACATTTGTTTACTAATAACATGCACCATGTCAGAACTGCACTGCCAATTGTGCCACAGGTAATTTAGTTCATCTCTAATATCTACCCTGGCTTAACCCCCCTGCAAGTTAACCAACCTCATTCTGTAGCTCCAATTATGGAAGCTCTTGTTTTTAGACTCAGTAACACCACATTCCTATAGATAAACTGAAATAGGTCATCACAGAAACATGAAGACAGAGGAGTGAAAGAGAGAACTTTTTCAAATGACATAAAGCAATGGTTCTGTATTTGCATTAATACTGTTATTTACTGGAACTGTTTGGAAATTATTTTGCTAGCTCCAGCACTCCTGGTTGTTACTAGTTTTTCTTGCAGACCTGAAGATTTTTTAAGATAGGAACAGATGCAATAATTTTCCTGTTATCTGTCACTGCAGTGGTAGGTCCCTTACTGTTTATTTTTGCTGGCACTGTTCCATCATGAGGACTTTGAGGTTTTTAGGTATTTAAGGAGAGATTTGTTTTTTAATGTAGCATTCGAATACACTTTTCCTAAAAAGGAATCTCTTTCAATACACAGAGCACAGTCCCCTATATGGTTTGAATGTACAACACTTAATAGGAGCTACTGTTGAAGTGGTATGTGAAGTAGTCCAAATAATAATGGAAAGCTCAAGGCTAATTCAAATTCTTGGGTCTGCTAGTACTACTGAACAGAAAAAGATGTTAAAGCCAGACCTCAGCATAATGATTTTTGCCCGTGTGCTGCATTTCTCCCATGGGTATGTCCCATGGATTCAACTGAGGTAACCTTAGTGCAAGAGTTTTCCACCTCATTTCTGCTCATTGATGCCCTCTCTGTAGTGTGGAGACAGGCAGCCCTGGAGGGTCCATTGTTCTGGTTAATCCTACACACCTGTCCCAAAATGGGATGAGTTGGGATGGCAGCATTTAGAGAGGGCACACAGCTAGTTCAGAAAAGGCAACTAAGTTTTCAATGGCTGAGGCTATTTAAGATGAAGACATACTTTCCTAAGGTCCACATTATCTCGCACAAAAATTTCCTGTCAATCATAAGAATTTTTTCCCCTGTGATTATCTTCTTTTTACAATGCCAGGAAGCTGCTACAGGAGGCCGAAGAGATGTCCAAATATTTGTCATTTACCTTTAATGTGGATACAGAGTGTTTTGGCCTGAGAGCAGATTTTTCTGGAATTTCCAGTGGATATGTTCCACAGTATCACATACTAGCATTTGTGCTGGTCCCAGCTAGAGATTTACTCTTCCATGGAATAAGACAGCCAAAAATCAAGTCATGTGAGAGTTTCATATGAGCTAGGTAAATGCTTGTCTCTGTACAGCTTGCAGACAAGCTTAAAACTGAATGAGCAGTATTTGGCAGACAATACTTTCTTAAAATACAGAGGTCAGTTATGTGAAAATGGCATACATTATTTAATTTGCAGAAGACTTCAAGTCTGCTCACAATAATAGAAAAGTAAAATAGGACAGAGGAAAAAAAAAAATCTTTAAATCTGACCACAAAAACTTCAGAGATTGAGAAAGAACTATCCTGTGTAATATCTTTCACTTTTCCTGTTGCTTTGCTTTTGTTTAATATGAACTGTTTAACATACTGCAAAGAAATAAACCATCATCTAGGCTTGGTGGGCAATTGCCCAAATTACAGTTGAAAAGTCTCTAGTATTATTCCAAATTTGTTTTTCGAGTGCTACCATTTCATCAAAAGATATTTACCTTCAGACCATTTCAGTTTCAACACAGTACTCTGCTTCTAAAATTCAGTAAAGGAGAAAATAAGAAATCCACATTATAGCCAACAAATAATATTCTTTACTCCAATTTGTTGAAAAAGGACAAACGAAATGTCAGCTTTTCTGTACCTGTTTTTTGTACTAACAATTGATGTTAAGGAAAAGCTGTGAACTGTTGAAGCCTCTGGCAAAACAGGGCAACCATCTGCTGTAAACAAAAATCTGTGGTAGAATTCTAGGTACTGCAGTCCAGCCTGAAGAAAGGTTTCTACCTTAAGTCTGTAATGCAGAAAAGATTATAAACAGTGGGACTAATGTGTAATTGAAGACATGTGACTGTTTCCTGAAGAAAGAAAAGACAAAAGAGGGAACTCTGCTGCTTTGTCCTGTTCAATCAAGACAAAAGCATCAGATGCTGAAGAGGAGAAACAGTTCAGAGAAGGATGAAAGGCCTGGGGAGGACCACCCACCTGAAGTTCAGGTTCAGTTTGACAGTGAACACAGTTTAAGTGCTGATCTGTACATGAATTGCCACAAGAATTATTACACTGCTCTTACTTTATATTTCTTGCTATGCAAGTCCAATATATGGATACTCTTTTTTTGTCTTAAAATAGTAAGTCTTAAATCAATGTCATGCTATAATTATTGTATTGTCTTCAGCTGAAGAGGGACACACAAGCTTCCAAGAACATCTGCACATTGTGTCAACTGGCAAAGGGCTTTAGGCAAACCAGACATGGTTACTTTGATGAAATAAATGTAGATGAGCCCTGTATGCCCTGAAAGCACTCAAGTTTCACAGCTATTTTCTTACCATTGTAGGAGTTTCCTTGGGCAGCCAACAATCCTCTTGTTCCAGAATAACACACCACAGCCAAAATAATCACATTTTTGTTAACATCAGCTAAATTTTTAGTAGAACTGCTTAGTAATAAAAACTATAAAGATGGATGCATATATCTTTATATACAGGAGGAGAGGAATTGCTATTGACTGTAGACTATCAGTAGACAACCTTTAACTCAGAACATGAATTTCATCAATGAGCATTTTTTTTAAAACTAGTGAAACATTACTTGTGTCAGAAGGACAAAACTGATGAGTTGATAATAGGATTTTATTAACAGGTGTGGGGAAGAAAGTGCTTCCATTGTGATTGCTCAAGTACCAGAAAAGGAAAGCAGCTTCAGATGACTGGACAAAGAAAATAACCTATTTAATTTGATTTTTAGTATACTTTTATTTCAACAAAGGAGTTATTAGCATATGGGAATTTTCTGGGAAAAATATACTTTGGTTACCAATTGGTCATGTCTACAAAGTCAAAGTTATAACCAAATCTTATCAAATTCTGAGTTATGTTATTCCAAAAGTGTTAAACAAGTTTGTAGTCTGTGAATTAATTTCTAACTGGCTAACCCCTCATGCCAGCATTTACTTTTGGGTTCAGTTCTTTGTGACAGGGAAATTTTTTTCAGACTCTCATCTCCCTAAGATACGGGGCTGTGTGTGTGTGTGTTTTGTTTTTCACTGAGGCTTCATTTTCAGCTTGTCAGAGTGCGGAACTTTTATTTTCATATTTGTTAGACTTTTTGACCCCTGCTATGTTCCTACAGTTGTTGTAGCTAATAGAACTTGGTCAACAAGGAAGAATTCCTGTTCCTTCCTACAGTCAGAGTCACAGAATAGCTGAGGTTGGATGGCGTTTCTTTACATCACCTGGTCCACGTGCTGCTCAAGCAAGGTCACTACAGCATGTTGCTCAGGACTGTATCCAGTTGGCTTTGGAATATCTCTGAAGATGGAGATTCTGTAATCTCTCTGGGCAACTTGTCTCAAAGTTTGGCTACCTTCACAGTAAAAAAGTGTTTTCTTGTGTTCAGGTGGAAGTTGCCAGTGTTAAATTTGTGCTGTTTGCCTCTTGTCCTGTCTACCTCATTCTTTGTATTAAAGCAAAAAGTCTGAAACAAGATTTTTATTGTACAGTATTTGTTCTGATACTGACTTTTCTCAATAACAGCTGCACTAAACAATCAAATATCATCAAGCCAAAGCTAGTTCTTCAGAAGAATTAGGTTAGTATAGTTTTATAATAATGTGCCTATCAACACAAACATTCAGGTGAAATCTTGGGGGAAGATGGCATGTTTATTCAGCCGTATAGTAAAGGTGTCTGTTCCTTTGGTTTCCAGTAGCAGGTAGAAATGAGTTACAGAATTTTTTGTTACTCAGTCCTGCCCAGTCACTAGTATGTCATAGTGAGAAATCTTTTATAACACTTATTTTTTTAAACATATTTATAGCTAGGAAAACCAACAAACAAACAAACACTCAAAAGAGCATTTTAATGCCATGGTTATTAAATTCCATAATGTTAATGGCTAACAGGAGTTCTGGTATCTGAAGTCCTTTTAACAGTACTGAGCCAGCATGATCAGGGAAAACTGCTGAGTTTCACCTTGGCTTATACATCACCTTAAAAGTTGCTAGCTACATGTGTCTGAGAACTGTTCTTTCTAGAGAAATGGTAGAAACCTTAAATAATCCAGCTCAGTTTCTGAATTCCAGATACAATTTGTAAGATTCAACTGAAATGAAGTTGTTCTGTATTTGTAAAACCTAGAATGGATGAGAGCAAAACGTACCATCACTGGGGTATGGAATACCTGCCATTGCACAGTAAAGCTGGAATTTTATTTTTTTTAAATTTTTTGCTCATTTCTCCAAAACCCCTGGTTTCCAGTTCACAGTTCTTTTGTTGAAACACAAACCTTTATTCTTATAGAGAGCCAGATGGTTTGTGCTTTACCCTGTTTGTCACATGTTGCCTACCATTGTATTTAATGACCTTCCACAGAAACTGACCTAAGTTCAATGGAGAAACAATTCATTATGACACTGGAAAATCAGCTGCAAATGATTAGAGCTGCCTCTCTGTTTCTACATATGCCACACACTTTGGTTTTTAATGACAGTACTCCTGTGTTTTATGTTCCTGGTGTAGTTTCAGGAATTTTGGGGAGGGATGCTGCCAAGTCAGCGAAACATGCCATCATTTCTGTTGGTACTTTGCTGTAACTGTTATTGTGTAAATACAGGCTGTGCAAGCTCTCTAGATAAGTATCTTTCATTAGGTGAACTGGCATAATTAGAATAATCAGGTAGTTTTCAGACACACACAAATTAATCTCTAGTAACAAGTTGGCAGGGCAGGTAAAAGCAGCAGCTTTCAAAACTAAAACCAAATTGCAAATAATTCATCAGAGTTTAGTTAGATAAGTACACTGTACAAAAGACCATCAGCATCTTTCAGTCCTACACACACACCTTCAGAAAAGTGCATCAAGTGACTTCACAAGTACTCAGGTGAAATTCCAGAACCAGTGCTCCAAAATGCACTTGTAGAGATGATCATTAAGGGCCTCAAATACCCATCTCCCTGTGGGTGAATATTTCGTGTAGAATGATATTTAATATGACCTCTTAATACTTATTATTAAGCGAAACTTGCAAAACACTTTCCAGTTTGGGAGCATATATATTCATAACTCTACTGGTTACCAAAAATTAAGAACTCGGCCCCAGTGGAATGGTTGGAGAATGCACAACAGTTGCCATTTTTAAAGCCTCCTTTCCATTATTTTTCTGCACTCAGTCAATCATGATGAGCCTTTTACTGCAGTAATGTCTAATAAGCAGCGATAAGAAATTCAGTAGAAGCACCATCAAAGTACCGCAAGAAAAGCCTGAGAAATAGCGGTGATTAGAAACTATTCCCAACTAAGTGAATGCTAATGTTGCATTAGTCTATTAATTCAACCTCTCAGGTCTTTAAGCCCAATTCTTATACAAAAATCATGTTCCTAGATCTTCAGCTAGTCCTTCTGGGTGCTTCAGTTGCAGCCACTTCTCTGGAATGCAAATCTCAGAGTTCTGATCATCAAGCCTTGAAAATCAGAGTTTCTAACAAGGCTATTAAGGATCTATTAGAAAAAAAAAAGTTGCATTAAAATCTGTGAACTGAAAATTCATTTTAAGAGGGATTCTTTATCTTCCAGTCCTTAGGAGAAAGGGAGCTTGTATCTCAGCTGGTTTGTTCTGGCAACCTTTTTGGAAAGGCACTTGCAGATCATGAAAAGAGTTGCTGAGCTGACATGAAAACTGGTTTTCTAGTATGACTGTGTTTGAAATTATACAAAGCTTTCCAAGACGGGCTGCATTAGCTTTCAGATTTCCATGCTTGTGCTCAAGCTAAAGAATAATTTGGCATGGACCAGAATAACTCCATGGTTCAGACCGCAGCCTTTCTTTTCCCTGACTTTTATGTTGACAACTTGAAACACATTCTTATTTACATCCAGAATCCTTTTACAAACCCACAAAAGCCCCATCAATGTTTAATTTAGATCACTGAAATATGATTTGAGAGGCACGGATTTGCTGAGCTGCATACTGTTGGAGGCTGAATTCTAGAAAAATGTCACCTTATTTTTGCACTTCCCTGGCACGCTGCTTTTAGCCACTGGATGTTGGGTTAGACACATTTGGACTGACTCAGAATGGTCATTCTCACGTTCTTCTATTCTTAGAGGTATATATTAAATACCAACATCTTTCTCTAACACAACAGATGATTTAAAAAAACAAAAAGTAATCCCTCATGACATCTCTTGCTCTAAAGTTCCAAAATGTCAGAAGATCCCAAATCCAAATTTAAGATCCTAAATAAATGGCCAGATGGTAAAATGTATTTAGAGTGGTATCACTGGAAGGTAGTAAGACTCTGTAACTGAGAAAATGTGCTCATTTATTAAGACTTTAATTTAGCAGAAAGAACTTAGTAGTGAGAACTTAACAAGAATTTGAGACTCAGGGTCTGTCAAGGACCTGAGTGCACTAATAGGCTTTAATTGACCTGACTAGTCTCACCTGACACCTCCATCCACTTCCTCTACCTGTGGGGCTGGGGCTGCATTTAAGCTTAGGCCTGACCCTGTGCTCCTTTTCTGAGCCTACCCCAGCTAGGCCTGTACGCAGCTATGGGCCTCACTGGTCTGATCCCTCCATTGTTTTCCCACTGCAAAGCAGCTCTGGAGAGCTTGTCCAGAAACTGGAGGCTGTGAGGTAAGAAGCATGGCTGGGAAGGGAACGTGCTTCAGGAGCTCATTCTGTGGCAGAATCTTCCTTGGGCGATGTACACAAGCTTTGCAGTTGCTTTGTAATGGGGAGCTCAGATCCTCAAGTGATAGGAGCTGAGTTAGTAGAGTCATGTTGATTTATGCTATCTGATGAGCAGATCCATGATAAATGTACAAAACTGCTTAATTCTGTAAGGGTGATTAGACCTGGAAGCTCATTGTATGTTCTGTGGAATATCTACTTTGGTGCACTGTAAAACCGAGTCCTAACAGGTATGTTGTTCCTTAAACATGAAATGTTTATGCTCAGGAAATAGGTTTGAGTTTCTTCAGTATCTAACTTCAGAATGCTGCCGTGAGGTTATTTTTCTATTGTTTCTATTGGGTAACCAATATGATCACTGTCGATTTGCTGTCCGCAAGCCATTGGGATCGCTGCAGTTGTTTGATGATGGTAACTAGTTCCGATTGCTGCCCAAGGACATTTCCTTGCAAACTGCAAAATAAACAGCCCTGTTCTCTCACTTTAAAAGAAATCCAAGAAAGTAACTCTACCACAAGTCAATGAATTTGAAAACAAGAAGATTGAGTAGACTGTTAAGTATGTCCATAGTCAGCAATATAATAACAACAGTTTGTACTGATTGCATAGAGTTTTTAAGTTATCTTCACTTCAATTTGTGAAGACAGAAATGACTGTATTTCTCATTACCTCTTCTCCTCACGAGCAGTTACTGTAAATAAAAATGTACCATTTTCATCTCTTACGTCAAAGGCAGCAGCAATGTAGTTGTTTACTAAAATATACTTTATGTAGTAAGGGCAGAGGCTTACATTTTTGGCTGGGTAGGGATTTTTGGGGAGAAACAAGGAGAGGATGGGAATTTTAGTAAATTACATTTGGTTACTAAATGCTGCAAAAAGAGGTTAAAACATGCAAAGGAAATGTTTTTGTAATCAGGGAAAAATGCATCTGAATGTCCATTCTTTATTAAGGTGTTCTGCAGTCTTAAGGCCCATTACTGAAACTCTGCTTTGAAAAGAGCACATTGATTATTTTCTTACTAGGAAAAGAAGTAGCTGAATCATTCACCCAGAAGTGAGATAAGACTTGTCTAAATCTGATGACCCTCATCATTGGTCGTCCACTTGCTCATTATACAGGGAGATGTCAGTCACTTGCTACTGTTGACATTATTAAGTTTCCATTTGTACAAGATAGAAACTATGGTGGTGTGCAAAATAGCTCAACTGCTCTGGGGAATTTGGCCCAGAAATTAAGTCAATATTCAAGGATGCAGGTTTTTAATGTTTTGTTGTTACAAGCATATTTGTAGCCGTATAGAAAGAGCAGAAAGAATAGAGTGCCCAGCTTTCCCAATCACATATATAAATTTCAGGATACTCTTTCACTGAAAAATCGTTATGGTAAACTGAGATTATGTGTTTGTCTATGTTTGCTGTGCTGCAAAATTACTACCCAACTATGTTTTCCTGATTTGCAGCATTATCTGCAAGTCATGAACAGGAATGCCGGTTCTGTAGGGAGCAGGTAGAATTACAGAAGTAAAGCAAGAAACAATAGTTTGGCTTTCTGAGGATTAGTGCCAGTGTTTTTTATCACTTTAGTTCATATATGTTGGCTTTTGAGATGTATGTTTATTCAGACAGCTTTCTGTTTGGCTTTTAAACTCTGAAAACAATCTTCAAACACAAGTTCACATTTGCATTAAAACCCTGAGCTTCAACTGACTTTTTCTTGTACCTGTACTGAACTACTTAACAATTCTTCAAGAAAAAATTAAGCAGAGTATATTTGTTAAGGAAATTCACGGCACTACCAGAGAAGAGAAGCCCACAATGCTTTTATTACTCTTGTGTCTAGAAATGTTAGACAAGTCAAAGCATTACACCAGCGTAGAATAAAAAGCCTCTGCTCCAAAGATCATCTTATCAAAGTCCAGGGAAACAAGCAATGGAGGCATACTGGCAGGAAAGTAGCAGGTAACAATGAGACAACATAGGTCAATGCTGATAATATGGCCAAGCAGGCACTGTGTGCCTGCAGCTGAGCTATTGTCCAGGACTTGTTGCCACTGCTGGCGGCATGAGGAACTGCATGAACACAAGCAAATCATGCACGTTGGAAGCTCTGTTTAGTGAATGATGGAAATGAGCATCACTGGCTGACAGGGTATGAAAGCTGGCAAGCCAGTGCTGTCTGAAAGATGATAGGGAAGCTGGAGAGAGATAATCCATCAAGGCCCTTGGAAGTGAAGACCAGCAATATATCTCTGATTTAATAGAAAGTCAAAGAAGGGGATGCATGGCAATAACAGTCAAAGCAATGGGCTGGGAGAAGAGAGGATCACGATGAAAAGAGCTCGGACTAAGCTGGACATAGCTGCACTGGCATCCTGTGTGCAGCCTTGTGATAATTGTCCTGTATGTTCCATAACTTAAGGTCAGAGGAAAAAGGATGTCATAGCAACTGAAACAGAAGTCAGTGAGGATCCAGAGGAAGCTTTTAGCAGAGTAGGTATTAATAAAGGCCACACTGCAGACTCAAACAAAGAAGAGTCTCTGTGCCTTTAGAGGCCTCGTGAACACTTAGGAAACTGGAGTCTGAGGTGATGACGGGCTGGATGATAGCCCTAGCAGAAGAGTTTATAAAGAAATGGGCATATGGCTTTACACTTCCCTGTGTTGAGAAGCTCTGATAATAGAACTGTGGTGGATTGTCTTCTAGTTTAAGCACTAGGTCTGTTTGGTTTTGGACTTTGTGTGAAAGGTTTCAAGTTGCAGCAGGGAGTAACTCATAATGTCTCTGTTCATAATGGTCATTACAGAACCCTGCCCAAGTCTTGAACACTGTTGCAATCTGAGCCAAATCCTGCTTCTGCTTCAGCTGCTGCTGGCCATTTTGTCTTAGGCAGGACACTTGTCACTGAAACCTCTTACAGACCCAGCTAAAATATCCCCTGATATTTTTAATTTGCACTCACTCTTCAGGCTGTTTCCAGAAACAACTCAAATACAAGGTTTTGAAAATCCTGTGATGTTATTTAGTGGTCTGTTTCTCCCTCCTCTGCCTGCCCAAATTCCTGAAAGCACTGGGCACAGCACAGGCTGGAACAGCAAAGCACAGGGCACTTGGAATAGCTGTGAGCTGCTAAGACGTAAGCTGCAGTCAGTGATAAAGCTGTCTGCTTATTAGTGCAGGAACATAATTTTCTCCCACCAGTAGGATGACAATAATGTAATATTTTATTTTATTTTATTTTATTTTATTTTATTTTATTTTATTTTTTTAGAATCACTGATGTTATTTCTAGAAAGGATGGTATTTCTTTCACAGGAAACTTTGTAAGACAACAGTATGTGCCACAAAAAATAGCTGTATAACCATTAGGGCAGTATATGTGTTCTCTGTGCATCGTTTGTAGCCTCATCTAGGTGTTCCTGCTCCAGCAGGGGGATTGGACTAGATGATCTTTTGAGGTCCCTTCCAATCCCTAACATTCTGTGATTCTGTTTGAAGACAGTAGTGCTATTATCTAAGGAGAAAGATGATAATTCTTTAATATCAAATGAGACCACACTTTATTTACCTTCTGGTTATAATGAACTATTATTCCTCAAACCCCAGGGTTTTAATTTTGCTTGTTGTGTGTGGGTACTGATCGCTTCTTATTGTTCCTCTTCCCTTAGTGTTTTCATCAGAGACCTGGCTGTTTCCATGACTGTCCTCTATCTTACCAAGATATTTATGCAGCCCCTTCCCATGGTAGGCTCTAGTCACTGAGTCTATTTCAGTAGTAACTACTACATAAGCATGAGATTAAAACCAAAACAATCAAAAATCAAATGGTACCAATTGTTCTTCTTGTAAGCAGTACAAACTCTTAATGCTGCCCCAAACCTGGCACTCCTGTCTGTCACTGGCTACAATGTGCACCTCTAATGGCAGTCAGTACTTGACTGGGAGAAAATGCTTGATAAACACAATTTCTTTGCAATTTTATTTCACACCCTTTCTTTACCAATAATACTTTTTTTTTTTTTTTTTTTTTTTAAATCTGAGCCCTACCCTAGCTGGGAAACACATTGTTCTGCTGTATCTCTGCATAAGCAAATCTTTCATTAGATCTGCTTCCAGCAAAGATGACAAGGCAGCTTGGAGACAGTCATGTGCTGACTCCACCTTTCAGCCCACTGCAGACTGAGTCGCCTGTGGCACAGACCTGATTCATGATGGGCAAGAGAATAGCAAGGGAAGTTCCCTCGAAGTTTTGTATCTAATTATTGCCTGAAAGACGGGAGGTTGTTCTTTCTGCAATGATACAGCAACTTTTCTATCTTTTTTTAAAATACGATTTGTCCCTGCCTACAGCAGGCACTAAATTGCACCAGCACAATCAGCTTTGTTTCACACGTGAGAGAAGGGCTGGGTGGGTGAGAGCTCTTATTTGGGAACTGGAATTAGGGAAGCTTCTAGCTGAAATTACTTGAGAAGAGACTGGTTAACCAGAGCTCCCTGGTGAAGGGCAGCCTTTGCGCAGAGGTTAAGCCATAGGAGACAGGGAAGGATGAATCTGAGAGCTCAGCCCACAAAACAAGGCACAAAGCTTTTTTTGGAGGCACTGCAAATACAACTTAGCTGTTCTGGAGAGTTCTTTGTGTGATTACTTTGTCTTCAGACTCTGTGAGGAAGGACAAGAGGGACAGAGGTGGGTTGACCTTTTCAAGTTACCTGGCTCTGAAGCCGTAAGCCACTGGAGTGAGATGGAAATACTACTGGGGAAACTAAGGCAAGAGCACCTGCTGGATTTGGTCTTGCCATAGAGTGGCAGCCTAAGGCCATTTACAGAGCTAAATTCATACTGGTGAGGAGATACTGATATGATCTTTTCATCTCAGTGGAAAAGACTTTTTTGGTTGGTTGGTTTGGTGCTTTTTGTGGCACCTTTTTTTTTTTTTTTTTTNTTTTTTTGTGGTTGGTTGGTTTTATGATAAATCTTAGAAAAAACCTTGTGTTTGAATGGACTTTTTTAAACCATCCCTTCTAGTCTGGCCCTTCTGAACTCAGTCCGGCCCTGGATTTCTCACTTTCCTGCTGTGGGGCCGAGCAGCTCTGCAGTGTTACACGCTCGCTGGCTGCACCCAGCAGTTTGTGCTTCTGCTGCTCACCGTAGATGTTGGCTGTCTTATAAAATCAGAACTACCTATGAGGTGAATTATTCACTTCTACAGCTGAGCAGAAACCATGTTGATTTGATTTACTGTTTTCTATTTTGTCTATTGATTTTTGGGTAATCTCAACAGCATGCTCCCATAAAAGGCCATACAGAACTTAGTACTCAGTTTAACAATTTTATTTACAAAGGGTGTTCTTGCCTCCATATCCCCTTGCCAAGTTACGCCAGGCATGAAGGACTAAGTTTAATTTCTATGATTAATAGAGCACAAAGAAGATATATATTATACAACTCTCCCTGCTGTCTTATTTAGGGTGCCAAAATCACAGTATGCTGTCTGAGAACAGCTAGGAAGTAGGAGAGTTCCCACCCGACAGATCTTGGCTGTTAAAAGGCAAAAAGGACACACATGGTTGAAGCCAGATTTCTGTATAAAATGAACTACTAGTTTTCACCTGTATATTGAAGCAGATAAGTTTGATGCAGGTACCAGTACAAAAGCAGGCCTCTGAAAACACTTCTCAGAAATGTGGTTTTGGATGTTACAGCCACTGACAAGCAATACCACACCAGATGCCCAGGGCTCACAATTTCTATACAGGAGAGACTGTGTAAGGAAGGCTGCTGTGGGCTCAGATTTTAGCGTGGTATTGCCTTTTGAAAGGCAGATACTGAAAATGGATAGGCTTTCACGTGAAAAATCAGTAATTCCTCCCTCTATTCCATCACTTATAGAAAGAACTAGCCTGTTTAGAAGGCAAGCAGAGCATATTTTGAGAGTAGCATTGTCATCCCCAAGGTGTTTCACAAGGTTTATCATTATCATTCTCCCCATCATAGCAGGACAAAAAATGTCACCCAACTTCCTTGCTTTGTGCATTCCTCGTTTGTGGTAACTCAACTACCAGAACTGTATCTGAACTCAAAGAAGAGTGGGAGTTTACCTTTCCCATTACTAAGTAGTCTCCTCATGCTGGCCTAGGTGATCTTACATAAAATTCAAGGAAGCCCAGGTGAGCTTTTGTAAATATGTGTCAGGGACATTAATGCCTGGCTGACCATGCCTCTGGTCTTCTAACTCTCCTGGAGTTGCCCAACAGTGATCTTTATGATCTAAGCAGCAGATTACCTATTCTTTCAGTCCACTCTGTATTTCTGCAGATGAGCTGAAACCTAATTCCACACAGCTCCCAGCCAAAGACGACGATGCCATTCCCTTTCACTTGTGAAAGAACTCCTATGCTCATTTGGAATTTAATTAAATTTTACCCATGCATTATCTTTCCCTTTTCCTATTAGATAATTTTCTCAGTTTAATGGAAAGGCCCCAGAGTCCAGGGTATTTTTGCTATTTCTGCCTGTAGTTCATAAAAAGCTATGAAGTTATGTCACAAACCCATGCGGGTCTCTTCCAACTCACAACATTTTATGACTTCTAAATCTGAAAGAAAAAAGTTTTTGTGAATGGTTTGCTAGTATATGTCTTTGTCTGACTTCCCAAGCTGTAGGTACAGAGCATGAGATGCCTCATTCTTCACACCTTGGGCAGTTCTAGGACATGATTCCTCTCCTTCCATGGAAGCTGAGGCATCACATATAATCATCTGTAGCAATTGGCTATAACACAGGATTAGACTAATCATATGAGAATGTTTCCATTGGACATGAACCTTAGTGTTAGGGTCTATTTTTCAGAAATAATTTCACCTAGCTTGCAAGTGCTCAGGATTCATAAGAGCAGGCTGCGGAGGCTAAGGAAGAGATAGCAAATGAATAGCTCTCTCTGGACTAGCAACCACTTCTTACTGGGGAAACTTCTTTTCTCTCCTTTATATTGCATATTCTTGCATAATATACTTTCAGGAGCTGCTGATCTAATGAAATTAACCTATCTGGAAAAACATGTACAACAACACTAAATCTAATGAAGCAAGAAGACATGTAGTTTCTATACTGTCTGATTTACTTAAAAAAAGACTACTTGTATTCCATGATTTGATTACCCTGCCAAATATATCATGGGTTCCCCTAAAAATGCTAAATAATTGGATGCTTCTAGGCTAACTGGAAATGAAACATTTTCAGTGCATTGACTTGTTATTGAGATGAGAGGAAATAAGAAGGAAGGAAAATGTAATCTGTGAGCCAAGGAAAAGGAAACCTTAATGTACAAGCTGTATGTAAACAAATCGAGAGTTGGCATTGCATAGAACTAGGACATAAGCAGAAAACTAAGAGGATTTGAGGAAAGAAAATTAGAATGCATAGTCAAAGAACACCTCCAATCTAGTATTTATGCCTGTCATTGAAGATTGTCTCCAACTTCATGTCTCATGAGTTTGATAAGAGCAGGATGTAACTGTATACAACTTTGAACATAAAGTTCATGCGAATGGGAGATGTCCCATTCCCTTCTTTCTCTACACTTCAATCATTAACATGTACTTTCTGCTCTACTCCCTCGATAAGCTTTATTTGAAGAAAGTGCAAGCTTTTGCCAGTTTCACATTGTGGCTTTCTGTAATGACATCTCCTGCCATTTTAGTGATAAAATGCAAAATTATCTTCCAAGAAGGTTTTATCCCTCAAAATGTCCAAAATGTTTGTTGCCTCATACCTACAGTGTGCTGCATGCACACACTATGTATGCAAGAACACAGAGCGATGGATTTGGAGTTCACGTCAATAACTTTTGAAGTTTGTACCATTAATACCACATCCACCATTGCCCTGATATTCATGTGTCTGGTGTCACACATAGAGAAGAGGGGAAGAGCACACCCTAGAAAATGACCAGGGAATCTCAGGCATTGATGAAGTTAAAAACTGCCAAGTGATTAGCCACCTCTGAGCTCAGTTCTGCCATGGCTGGTTAAATCTGGCTTGGCTATGTCGACCTAACACCACAGGACAGGGATGCTCAATGAAATTTCTCTGCCTTTCGCAATAGGTCTGCTAAGTGTTTTTAAGGTCTCGCAGTTTGAGAGCCTGTAAAGTAAAAGAAGCAACTCCTCTGGTTAATGTTCAGTGGCCTGGTGACACAAGGTAAATGCTGCCTTCCTTAAATGACTATCAAGGAAAGGGAATTTGTGGCACTACAGGTGAGTCCCTTTGATATAGAGGCACAGCTCCTGTTCATGCAAAGAAATGCAATCCCTTTTCCCTCAATTTACAGGCTTTCCAGAAGCAGTTCATACCATCTATTTTTATTACCAACTGCAATGAAGCTAACAGCTTGCATTGGGGTCATTTTGACAGTGGGTGGAAGGCCTGAACTCTGTGATATTCACGCTGCAGTATCTGCTGGAGCAGGTTTTTCACACTCCGTGTCTAATTCTCTACTGGAATTAAATTTCACTTTACCACAGTGTAAACCAGCCTTCAACTGGGAATACAACAATTTGTATCTCTTTGCACAGTGCAATGTAAAGGAAGATTTGTGTGAAAAAGGATCTGCTAACGTACACCCTAACTAAAAAAAACTGCAAAAGAAAGCAGACAACAAGTAGTTATTTGCTGTTCTCCGCCTTAGGTATTTGCATGCTTTTCTTTTTTTTAACTGAAGAGCAGAAAAGGATGATGTCAGTGGGGTTTATCCCTAGTTTTTGTTTATTTTTAGAAGCAGACCAACAAATAATCATGACCTAAATTCTACAAGACAGAAGTGCACACAAGCACATTGTTACATACCAGAATCTGTTCGAGTTTGGACAATTTCAGCAGAACTGTACACATGCATCTTCTTTAAAAGCAGACTAAAAAAACTAATTCACCAATACAGGGAAAATAAACAGTAAGGTCTAATAGTTAAGACAGACAGCGAACCCAATTTTTTAACTTCTCTGTCTTCATACAAGGATAATGTGGATATAGCATTAAAATTCAGACACAAATCTGTCAAAGGCAAAAAAAGATAAGAGCGCTTTTAAGTGAGGATCAGTTTTATACTGTCATTCAAGTGAGGCTGGACTCTGGATGGAACAAGCTTCAAACTGGGCATGTGCGGACCCTGTCGTCTCCTGTATTTAAATGGAAAGCGCTGCTGCTGCCCTTTGCTGAGCTGAAGATGGAGTGAAGCAATCTGAAGCTCTAGTGAGAAATTCTGCACTGGATCTCGCATTATTCCAGAGAATCTGACAATCTGCTTTACACACACAGGAAAAGGTAAGTTGGCTGACTTAAATTCAGAAGAGTTTTTCTTTCTGTGTTTGCTTAATTTTGTTCACCTGAATAATCAGCCCATTCTAAGGGGGATCTCTTGTCCCTCGGAGGACCCCAACGGCACCAAAATTGTGGAGTCCTTCAACGCATGGAATGACTCAGAAGCCAATGCCTACACACTGATGGACCTGCCTCTTGGAGCCCCTACAGTAAGTGTTTTCTGACACTAAAAGCTGTAGTAAGTAGTTCTGCTGGCAAAGCTGGCATTTCTAGAACTGTAAATGGACATTTAAGGTGCATGTACATATTTAGTGCTGCAATGGAATAATGAACAACATAGTGAAAACTTTAAAATTTCCTTTTTATTCCTTTAGCTATTTACTGCAGAAAGGACTGTAGAAACAGTGTTTTTCAGCAGTTACATGGGCAGAAGACAGGGAGGAATGTCTAATGGCTAAGTACTCCAGATATGGTGCAAACTATCAAAACAACATGTTCTTGCACACTAAACAGCTGTTTAGCAGTTCAAACACAATGCTCTCATGTTACTATGCAAGATAGAAATACTTGTAATTTCGGTCATAGTCTGTAAGTGCAGTGAAATGCTTATCTAAATGCTACAGTTGTTATTTGCAGTTATCCAAGAGAGCTGTTCAGAAAATTTTCCCAGGTAAGTTCTATCAAAGCTCTTTCTCAGCCATTAAGTACTAAACAGAATGAAAATTTCCTTAGAAATGTGAAGGTGAGAATATGTTAGGATGACACTTCAGGGTGGAATTCATTTGGGCACGCTAAAAATATTCTCCATCCTACCCCACAAGCCCAAACCAAAGGAGCTCAGAAGTCGTCTTTCTGGTTGTATGTACATATATGTGTATACAGTACACTTTAGGACTACAAAGTTTTCTTCACCTGCTCTTTATACAAAAATCTGTTTAAAAATGAAGAATAAAAAAAATGACCCAAGCTAATTTTTTAAGCTTTTGAAAACTGAAACACAACTTAATCTTGATGTGGTCACACCAGGTGTTTGGTATGGCCCACATAACACAGTGGACACTTAAAAATTGTGTGTAAGTTTTCAAACACTCCCAAAGTTTCTAGGCATATAGGATGTTGGATTGGGTGTTTCAGTTTGATCCTAATTTATAATGAAGGACCAGTAAATATTTTATTATTTGCATAGTAAAAATGCAGTCTTTTTTTTTTTAATAAAGCCTCACTGTGCAGCGTGTTACAGAAAACAAGCAGAGAAGTATCCTGAATTGAGGCGCTTACAAATAAATTAGATGGATAACATATGAAAGAGGATAGATAGCAGAACACAGCAGGGAGGGAGAAGAGGAACTGAAGAGCACATGGCAAATGGAAAAGGATTGCAGGGGCAGAGTGTTTTATATTGGAAAACTAAAACCAGATTTTTTCCTTATCTGATAGAAGAGGTAAATAGCTGTCTGTTTCTTCTCCCTAGGTCAAGTGACTGCATTTTCAAACTTTTGCATTTTAATTTGACACAAAGATTGGTTTAAGAGAGTTTCAGGACTGAAAGCAATATGTGCTGCTTGTGTTGAAATTAAATCTGGAAGACAGGATACAAAATCTGCTATCCGAATTACTCAACAGGACAAACATCATCTATGGAAAGCCCTGCTGCCTACTGGAAAGAGGGCTTAGCAGCTGGCGTCACCCTGCTGAAACCATAATTGAGGTGGGATTACACTCGTCTTTGTGCTGCCTGTCATCATAGAGCAAGTGCCTACAGAGGCAACCTCAGAAATCAGAGCAAGGAGCTGTGAGGCAAAATAAGTGCTCTCAGTTGTTTGAGGCCCCTTGTAGGCAGGCAATACAAACACTGCATGTAGAAACCCTAGGAAACTACGCTATTTCTGTTCTGATAATTGCTCTAAACTATATGATTTGTTGTAATGAAAAAGGCCTAATGCTACTATCGGTTGTGTAAGTCATACTGTGTAAATAAGTGCCTTCATTACCTGTGTCTGTAGAAAAATTGAGAACAAAGAAACCTGATACATTGCCAATGTCAGCGTGGGACTTTTCAAATCCCTAAATGACTTTACGAGGATTTCTTCTTTCCCTAGAAGTATAAACTAACCTTGCTTTATACTCTTGCCATTAGGAGAATGTGCAGAGTGGGCTGTATTAAATATGATTTATATTCAGTACAGGTATTTACATGCATGGCCTTGTTCCTGCCACATCACTGTTAGCTTTAATAGGACTTCAGTAATCACTGTCTCCAAGTGAACAGTAGTCAGGTGATGTTATTTTTTTCTTCGTCTGAAAAAGAATATATATATATTTTTTTTTTCCCCCAGTAATAGTTGAACTGTTTTCTTTGCATGTGAATAAGCAAAAAAGGACAACAAATATTTTTCTCATGCTATGGGCAGTGGGGTCAGGCTTGGACTTTCAAAAATGGTATGTCTTCTCCTAGAAGTTAGTAATAGGTGAGATGGTTTGGTTATTTTGTGTGGGTTTGTTTGGTGTTTGTTTTTGTTTTTTTTTTCCATTTTTGTGTGGGTTTTTTTTTGTTCGTTTGTTTTGGTTTTTTTAGTCAATTGTGAAATAACTATTTAGAAAACCTCTTTAGAAAAATGTGTATAATAAACAGATTCCCAAGACAGAATAGATGCAGGCATCAAATATTCCTGAGTTTTATATCTGATCTGGACTTCCCTCTAACCTGGGCAAATCACTTCAGAATGGTGGTTTTGCCGTGACTGCAACTGAATTCCTTTGTCCTTTTAACTCTTTTCAGACCAGTGTCTTGCAGGGTCTTGACAAACTTTGTACTGAAACACAAGTTCTGCCCTACACTGATGTTTCCTGTGGCTGATTCATTTTTACCCCCTCTCTGCTTGCACCAAGCCTTAGCAGAAGGAACTGTGTGCTGCTCTCCTGCTGAAGAAGCTGGCTGGCTCCTCACATTGGCCCTCTAGGAAGAATTCTGCCTCCCTTGTGACCAGCTGTGGCAGCAGGCCATAAATATAGAATAAAGAGGCTCCATGTTATGCTGCAGCCTCTACAGACAAGTCTGGAACTGAAAGGATTTACACATATCTATCAAACAGTTCATTTTCCCCAGAGTCCCAAAAAGCATCTCAAGTTTGCAAGTCTCAGTCAAGTTTACTGAATGGTAACTGAAAACATGGTCAGTTCTGGTTTAGCTGTTTTGTTGTAGGCCGCAGACAAGCATTCCTTTAGGGAGAACAAAGAGCATTTTAAGAAGGCAGGGTGCATTAAACCTACCTGTTTCCCTCTATTCTAGTGTTTCCGTAAGGACACACTTAAACCTGCTGGAAGGAAATACACTAACATAGAGCAGCTTCTAAATTCATAACTTCTAGCCACCAACTCTACTAAGGCAAATGATAGAGTAGGATTTAGAAAAGGATTACACCTGCATATGGAGGATAAAAATATCTTCCACTAAGATTATCCTTTCAAAGGGATAACAACCCTGTTTTAGGGTAAAACCCAACTGCTAAGACTCTATTCTGAAAATGAAATTCCCGCATCACTGTTCATCATTGATGTTTCACAGCTCTGTGAAACAGCCAGTCATGCCTAAAGACAGGTTAGTGTTTTGTCAGGAATGCTGCTCTGAATCAGTGTGGCACTTCCCGAGTTCCTTACCACACTGAAATTGTCCATCTGATTATGCAAAACTACAGTGTAAATAAATCATAAATAGTAAATGACATGCCTATTAGAGTTTAAAAACATAAATTATTTTACAGTTCTAGCAAAAGGCTGGTTTTCATATATACCTGAACAATATTATAAAACTTGCTTTTAAGGTTGACTAAAATGCCATCCTTGGTTAGAAGGTATGTTCTCCAACTGACCCTTGGTACTTACTGTGGAGAAATGTTGTTACATTACAGTTACTACCTTGATGTCCTCCACAGTTTCCAAGACTGTTTTCTTTGCTTGCTTGGGAAATGTGCATTATTGATACTGTCAGGAAGTTGGTGCTTCCCAAAGAATTGTTTCCTACGGAATTAATACCAGTGTAAGCCACCCACAGCACAGTAGGCCTGTGAATATACTGGCACCCAGTGGTCCAAAGCCTCAGGTACAAGCATCTTCTATTTGTTGACTCAGGAAAGCTGTAGTCCATTGTTCATCTACTGGAAAATGTCCCAACTTTTAGCTTCCAGTTCAGTTTCTTTGTGCATCTGGTGACGTTTTGAACCACGTTACATTAAATAAACTGGTGTTCTATCACTTGGGGGAGAAATAATGAAGTGCTGGTTTTGCCTGTTCATTTTTCTTCATTATGAGGTGTTTATAGAAAGAAGGCTGAACAGAAAAACATGCATGGCAACAACGCTATGTGTTATCAGTGCCACTGAAATAGTTGTTCAGAGCATCCTCAAAGGACAGTTGCTACAGTGGGGATGGCAGCAGTGAGATTTGTATTCTCTCCTGCCAACCAAGTACTTCTACTGTGGGATGACAGCAAAAAATCGAGACTAAACAAGGCTAATCTGCTGGAGAAACTGAATAGGTAAAAGCTTTGGGAACTGTCTGATTTCTGACTAACCTGCTGACCTGATTTCCTCTAGCACTATCTTTTCCCCCCTGTCCTTTCTTTTGACATACAATTTCCTTAGAAGATCTGGAGGTGAACAGGCACGTGTTTTCATCTTCTGGTAAGGAAGCTGTATGCATGCAACTCTGTGATGAATTTGCAGTAATTAGGCCTGATCTAATGCCTTGTCATACAACTAGCACCTTTCTTTGACTTAAGCTTTGAATCAGACCAGCATTTCCAACAAAAACAGCAAAATGAACCTTTAAAATAATTGTCTTTTTCCTCTTAGAGAACAGCCAGAGTTGGACCCCATGGTAAAAATCTGAGGCCTACAGGAAGTGCACACTAAAATGTGAATTTATTCCTCCTTGCCACAGATCTTTTATTTGCCCATATATTTATTATTATTTATGTCCTATCACTGCTCCTGTATAACTATTTTTCCTTTATTTTTTCACACCCGACATTTTTATTGACTCCGAACTTGTTTCATTCCTGAAAAAGTAATTTTGAAGACTTCCACTGACTCTGAGATACCCTTTCTTCTCTTGTGATTTCTCTGTGTATTTATATTTCTTTTAATTTTTTCCTTGTCCTTAGTCCTCCAGAAATCTAATTCAAATTAAAGCCATTTTAATATGTTCTTTGTAGGCAAAACAAGCTCCTTTAGTTGCTTCATTTGTTACCTTGATCAAGTTCTGATTAAACAGATGGCTACAGGGAAAAACATAAGTAATTCCCATTCCACTAATAATCATCATTAACTCTATGTAGAACAGCAATTAAAAAATGTTCTAGCCACAAGGCGAAGGAGAAAAAAGAAACCCCAAACCAAAGAACTTGATCTCATTTATTTAAAACTGGTTTATCTCAGACTCTCCCTCTCTACTTGCTCTTAGCATGGGATTTTGTTATTTTACTGGCAGCATGTTAATCACAGCAATTTCTACCTAGGCAAGATGCCCATTGATGTTCATGATGTGATGCCAACTTATTTGCTGCAGGAACCTGAAAAATAGTCATGATACTGTCATTCAGTTAGTGTGTCAACCTAAACATTTTCCTCCAATTATTTTCTCTCTCAAAGGTCAGAGTATTTGTCCAGCATTTGATTACTGCTAATGTAGAAACGCACAGAGCATGCTCTAGTTGTTGAGGATTGCTGTGGGCAGATCTTCAGCACACAAGACAATCTCTTCCAGAATTCCAGACACTCCTGAGGTTCGCTGGTTTTAAATATGCACTGTCTCTAGTAACTTCAGCCCAATCTCAAGAGATACATTCAGAAGTAATGTATCAGACATGTTGGCAGGTTTCACTGCAGGCAGGCTACAAACAACTCGATATCTCCTTAGCTTTTCCCAACCCTGGTGTGATTCTCATAGCTCAGCAGCTGAGGAATGCCATGGCCGCAGCTTGCAGGCTTGAGCTCTGAGCAGTGGTCATGGCATGCCATTCCAGAGAGAGTGCCACCCTTGATGAGAAAAGCCTGGCTACGAAGAGGAGATTGGATCTGTCCACGCAGATGAATGAGGATGGGGCTTGCTATTTTTCGTGGGTCCACTAGCTGGTTGGAGCTGATGCCAAGACACATTTAGGACAGTAGCAGTTGCATAGAGGTGAGTGGTTACTTCTCCTTGCCTGACCTCATATGAAAAGGCAGCAACACAGTGACGGTTTGGGCAGCTGTTCTTCTCTCCTCTTCAATTTATATCAGGTCATCCTGCTTCCTGGGTGCTATGCTATTGTTTGCCTCATTACTAATCTGGGATCATTTGGCCTGAAATGTGTTTGTGGCTTCTGATACTTCACTAAAAAAAGGTTTTTAAATTATTATTTAAAACACTCTAGCCTTCAGACTTAGTTACTGAATTTTATTATGAGTTATTAGTTGACTAAATGCTTTCATCAAGTGCTTTATCACATACTTCACAGAGCAAAATACCCTCATTCAGTGCAGAGCAAAACCAGAACTGGTATGGAAACCAGGCACAAGGTATAAAGGATTTATGCTTTCATTCTTCTGATCCTTAATTTAGCTTCCAAAAGACTCTTGTTCAGTGATGTCAGGATTTTGGTAACCAAGTCTTGACGGCAGCTCACAATTCAGTATTATTCAGTGGTAGAAAAGAAATAGCCATCCTACTGAAGGAACAAATGCATGTTTATCCGTAGAAAATAATTTCTCTTTAGTTAGAGAAGTCTAGCCAGTGATGTCAGAGAACAGAAATCACATATCACAGGTACAGAAACCTTCCCAAAATGAAAACTACAGAAAACTTACTTGCTGTTAAGTACTGCATTACTTGATGTGAGATGCAATGGAAAGGGTCCCTTTCTGCTTCTCTTCTTCTCCTCTACTCCTCTATATTCTTATCTTTCTTTTGGGAGAGCATGTATTGGTTTTTTTTCACCACAATTCTAAACCAACAGTAAACATATAAACTGCCCTTTAACCTTTGTACTGCTGATGGCATATTTATCTCCTGAAGATGATAAAAAGTAGATGTAATTTGAAAGTAATTAGCTTATTCTGACTTTTTTTTTCTTTTTTTGCTTGCTGCATTTTTGCATTCTTGGCCATTTCTTCTTCTAGACAAGCACATGCCAGCTTTTTCAGTGAAGTCTGACAATGTACTTATGACCTCTTGTTTATTCCACAGAAGATGACAGCACAAGATGTTCCTGCTGCCTTTCCTACAGTGGATGTCCCAGACCATGCCCATTATACAATTGGAGTAGTCATTCTTCTAGTGGGGATCACAGGAACTCTGGGTAATTTCCTGGTCATCTATGTTTTCTGCAGGTATCTTTCTTTTGGATGTTTTTTTAAATACTCAAATTTACAAACAGTACCTTCACTGTGCTCTGCAAATGCAGTACAGGCATACTATGAGACTATTACACTGACATAGTAAAATGCACCAAGAGATGCTGCTGTGGGAAAAAAAGTGGCAACCTGCCACTTCCCTCTGATTTCCTCTCATTAACCATAATCAGAGACTAATTGTTAGCGACATTGCAAAGAACCCCTCAGATATGACAAGCAATAGAAAAGCAGCCAAAGCAGAAACCTTCCAGTCTTTTTTTTTTTTTACTGGCTCGACTGTTTCTGCACTGGTCTGATGGGATGTTTTGCACTGGTGTTTCCCACATATCTTCTCTAGTTTAGATGTTTCTTTTCTCCTGCTGCTTACTACTCAGTTTCTTTTCTCCTTCTGTTCATTACTGGCCATGTCTCTTGTTTTCACATTTTCTAAGACTTGGCTTATTTCCTTTTAACTAAAGCCACATTCCAACTTTTATATCTGAAGGAAACTGGATCTCTGACAAAATGTGATATTTTCACCATTTCTGTTCACTCATCCTGTTTCTGTTTCGTCACACTGGGGCAGAGCATTGGCATGATGTCCAGGCCAGTGAGCTTCTACTTCATGATTGGTCTTTAGGCACTAATGTAATAAACAAAAATAACAGAAGTTATATGATAATTTGGCTGTGTTAACTTAAATCACTGCAGTGTGGGTGGTAGTCTGGTTTTTGAGACTATGTTTACGTAGTGCATTAAATGGCAGGTTTCAGTATGTGCATTAAGAGTAGATACCAACACTTAAGTGTGAATGACATGGCCTTAAGAACAGAAAAGGTGTTGGCATGCAGACCAGATATGTGAGGATGAAGTACATGAGCCACCTCAGCTCTTTGGCTGGTCCCACACAGGAAATCCAGTCATGGCAGTTGGAGTTCCACTGGAGGACACAGTTTGTCTTCATTTGAAGATGTTATGAAGACAGAGGGGGATACTGATAGCAAGGTAACGAGTACATCAGAAGTTTGGAGAACACATCAGATGCCTACAGAGCAGTCTCAAGTAATGGCAAACTGTAGCTGCCTGAAATAGAAATATGTTCAGTAACTTTGTAGACTACTGAACAAATACAAGCATCTCCTAATAATATCTCCTTGCTCCTAAATTAACAGATAGTTGACAGAAGTCCTACTGATTGATTCTGGATCAGTGCAAAGCACTTTCATTTATTCTGGTATTTTTCAATTGTGTCTAAGACTGAAAATTTGAGAAAGGAGCTAAAAAGTTACACTAAGCCCCAAACTGAGGAGCTCTCAGTTGAGCTTTTATGTGTACCCTTTAAAACACTGCACCATAGTATTATGAATAACATACACAGGCAGGATACACTGAAGGCTGGCTATTGATCTCATTAAAGTCAGTGTCTGGACCAGCAAAATGAGTGTCATAGAGAAGAACTGATGTAAAACAAAATGCTTGATGTGGTACATAGTGAGTTTGTTTAATCCCTGGATTTGGTAGTCACTGTTGATCTTATCAGCAGTAGAAAATGCCCTCTACTCCCCCCGCTTAACATGACCCAGATCCAGCAAATCCATAGAGTACAGCAAGTTTAATTTCCTGTTAATCATGGACATGCAGTGCACTGGGTCAGGATATTTAAAGAACAATATGATTTATCCTCAGCACTGAACTGGTTATCAAAACAATCCTCTAATGTGAACAGGAGTATAAAAGTGTAAAACTGAGCCATGCTTATGTTCTCTCGAGGGAACTGAGAAGCACTCTGCTCCAACTTGCTATGTAGTTTGCGTTGATATTTGTGAAGCTGTCACAGCTCACAGTAAAGAGTAACAACATAATTCACAGTGCAGAAGTGTTTAGCAACTTTCCTTCTGATCTTTGTAGGAGCAGGAGCCTTCAGACTCCAGCCAACGTATTCATCCTCAATCTAGCTGTTAGTGACTTCCTGATGTCTATTACACAGTCTCCAGTTTTTTTCACCAACAGCCTCCACAAGCGCTGGATTTTTGGTGAGAAAGGTTTGTATATATTCTTTCTAAGATATCACTAAGTATGTTCTTACCATAGTGGTAGTTAATCTATTATACTATTGTCCTATCCTCAGGTACACTTGTAATATGGAGAACATTTCTCAACATTGTTTTGATGTTGACACAAATGTTTGAACATTTTTGTCTGTGTGCAGTGAATACCTTCCCACCAGGGAGAGGAAAATTAGACATGAGATAGATACAAAAGTGACATTAGCAATGTAAGACACAGGAGTAGTCTTCTTGCCAGTATTCTTCCCCAGTCATCTCACAATTTAGTTACTGGCAGAGTCCTATGACAAGCACCACCCTGCAACACACCAGCTTAAAAGCTCCTAACAACCTGTTCTGGACTCGCACCTGGCAAGCAAGGCAAGAAAGCCTGGCAAAAGTGAGTTTTCACAACAGAAATAGTAACTGAACATTTCCTGGGCAGTAAGAAAATGTGGCAGGAAGCTGCTTTAATTCTTCCTATATAACTGTAGTAAGAGGAAGACTAGTCTTTGCCTCTTGAACAGGTATTGACAGAGAGGGAGGTCAGAGAACCAGTGTTGCTGTTTTGTTCTCTGATGACCAAAAGCAAACGTATTTTTTAGTTCTACAAAGCGTTCAGTTGCATGCATGTTAAAATGAAATTAAAAACAAACAAACAAAAAACCCATTAAAAAACCACCAACCCCTGCTTTTAATCATTAGGTTGTTTGAATAATTAAAACCACTCATTAATATATTCATAGTCTGCATATTTACTTGACCTTGGGATATAAATGGTTCCATAATATCAAAGTAGCTATAACCCACTGTTAAGCAAAACAGCTGTTTCTATGGGAGCTGCAGTAAAACTGGAGTTAAACAAGATATTAATGACCGTTGAAATGATCTCACTAGAAACATCAGAAATCAGTGGGTGAAAATGTTAAGTATCACTGTCTCCAGCAATTCAAGCAAACAAAATCTTTGAAGTTTATTTCCATGGATAATGTCATTAGCAAGACAGACAGCAGATTTGAAATAGCATTACAACTGCAGGAAAACTGAAGTTCCATTGCTTCACAAATTCCAGAGGACATTAGTTCACAAGAAACACAGACTTGAACTCTCCCAGAAATTAATTAGCATGGGTAGATTAATTTCACTGCTACTTCTGTCATCTTCATTGAAAGGCTGTGAGCTGTATGCCTTCTGCGGAGCTCTTTTTGGCATTACATCTATGATCACTTTGATGGTGATTGCCTTGGACAGATATTTTGTCATCACAAAACCTCTGGCTTCTGTTGGAGTGATGTCTAAGAAGAAGGCCCTAATAATCCTGGTAGGAGTCTGGCTGTACTCTTTGGCTTGGAGCCTCCCACCCTTCTTTGGATGGAGTAAGTGAAATGGAATAAAAGTTTTTTTTCCCTCATAGCACTGGATTAAAGATTGGTTACAGTTATAGAAGAGGGTTGAATTAATGGCTTGCATACTAGGCT
Source organism: Pampusana beccarii (assembly GCA_013399365.1). NCBI lineage: Eukaryota > Metazoa > Chordata > Aves > Columbiformes > Columbidae > Pampusana > Pampusana beccarii. Next base: position 1,229,875 of record VWYH01006860.1, read on the forward strand.
TGAATAAATCAATTTGAAGAAACCTGATAAAATACATGTTAATACTGAAGATCTCTAATTAAAAGAAAAATTCCAGTGTGTATTACAGTGTATTACATGGCAATGGCACTTTTCCTTAAGCTCATTACTTACTGAATAAAGAACAGTAGACAAAGTCAAGGCCAAAATTTATGAAGCCTGGATCTGCACACCTACTTCTGTTGAGCCAAATTCAACAATATGAAAGGGAAATAAATGTGTTTTTTTCTGATCACCTTTTTCCTCGCCAAAGGCACTGTGTAAGATAGTCCTGTCAATCTAAATTTCTTTATAAAAGGGGAATGCAGTCTGAGTATTTTGTGCAAGTACATCTTCAGTGAGTCTTGACTGTGTTGTAGGTGGGCAAATTGCACTAGGTACTGGTCACATTCTCCATTCAGCCATTGGTATCTTCACTAAGGCTTCCAATAGGGATAGCATTTAGCAATAACTACCTAACTGATTTGCTTTTGTAAATGTGAAGTTTATGCCTGCAAATTGGAACACACATATAGCATCTCGACCCTTGCAACTTGTAACAAAGGGAGTTTCTGTTACTCTTCCTCGTATAAATCTGCCTCACTACCATTAATTTGTTTTCTGTGAGCCTCTAGTTTCAGTCAGTGCATTAGAAAGAACTCATCATTCGAAACTCCTGCTCATTATTGTGCTCCCTAATTCCAGAAGAGAATGTGCCAGCTCAGCTGAGCTGAGAATATAGCAATGTTTGATTTTCACAAAGGATGCTGCAACCAACTAAGACCCTGAGTAGAATTTCAGCAGATTTTTGTTATTGTCTTGTTATTGTCATTCTGGTCCCTCATATACATGAAGCACATTTAAGCAGGCAAACTGCAATACTGGGAGAAGTAACTTTTAGTTGAACAAGGAGCTGTTAGAAGGACAAAATGGCAATATAGTCTTACATACAGGTCAGATCCAAGACCCACTGAAGTATTTGGAGAGATGCCCTTTGACTATGTTGAGCTTTAAACAATATTCAAGAATTGAAACAAAATTGTTCACTTTTGCAATCAGAAGCCTTAGACTGATAAACATAAATACAACAGGGCCACACAGTAAAAGGAAAAAAAAATGAGGTGCTCTAAATGAAGAATTATGTATGCTTTTAAACTCTTTTTTTCCCTCTAATAGAATAGGACTAAATCCTGTGTTATTCTGAGTATTTTTCTCTAAGTTTTGGACTCAGAATAAAAAGCAATCCATGGCCTATGACTTCTCTTGCCTTTTTTGTCCTAGGTGCATATGTTCCTGAGGGTTTGCTGACTTCCTGTTCCTGGGACTACATGACTTTCACACCATCAGTCCGCGCCTACACGATGCTGCTTTTCTGCTTTGTCTTTTTCATTCCCTTGATTGCTATCATATACAGCTACATCTTTATATTTGAGGCTATCAAGAAGGCCAACAAGTAAGTAGCCAACAGTCTCCAGTTTTTACCTTCTGGTTAAGTGACTGCTTCTTTTCTTGAAACAAAGGCTAACAGAAGAAAATGGGGAAGCTTTTCAATTTTAATTTGTTTGCATGACTAAGACAGGAAACTAAACAAGAATTCTGTCAATAGCCAAGATGGTAAGAATTATGATCCTTAGAAAACCATTCCTGAATTTAAACTAGAGCTGTTAAGTATATTGTCTAATGACACGGAGAAGGGTATGAGTAGCAGCAACAGAAATCTGAAGGATAAGGGAGGACTACGGAAACTAACCAACCAAACGGAATACTACAGGGACATCAGAGACATGTAACAATAGTGTATCAACAACTATTCCACAGAAAAACAGATGGAATTGAACTACAAATTCCATGTTCTACAAAGGGTGAAAAATATGTAAAACATTTCATCATAGGTCTCTGAAACAAAAACTATTGCAAAACTAAAGGCTCATGTCTGCCACTACATTTGTAATCTGTAGATATGTGTCCTGCAGATATAAGCATATCTAGTCCCAGAGCTCAGAAGCACAGGGCAAGAGGAAGGTAGCAAAATCAAATCAAGGGAAGCGAAGGCTTCTCTTAACTATATTTAATATTGCATTGTTCAATTGGCTTGAATGCCTGATTTATGTGGAAATTCTTCTGGTACAAGACTATTTTCTTCACTGAGTCATGTGAATTTTGCCATTGATTAGTGCAATAAAAGTGCATTGAATTGTGACAGCTGTCACATATGTACATTAACACACATTAAAAGTGCATTATTTTTAGCATGAAATAGCATAAGAGTAATTGTTGCCCCATTTTATGAAGCTATTTGCTTAATTCCCTACCTCCTTTGTTTTTGCTGTTGTATGTTTATTTCCCCTAGGTCTATTCAGACATTTGGATGCAAACATGGAAATAAAGAATGCCAGAAACAGTATCAGAGGATGAAAAATGAGTGGAAGATGGCCAAAATTGCACTGATTGTCATCTTGCTTTATGTCATTTCATGGTCACCATACTCTGTTGTTGCTCTGGTAGCTTTTGCTGGGTAATTATGAATATATCAGCAAAGGAATATTCAGTGAAAGCAAAAGGTGTGAAATTGTAGAAGACAGATGAAAGTCAAAGCTACCTGTCAAGTTTAATGCCTGAAGTGCATCCAAAACATTCATATATTTAGGAGTGACAGTTAACAAATGAGGCACATGCTGACTGTCATTTTTTCTTAGTTTGACTTTAAAAAAAAAATCAGGAACGTTATTACTGGCAATATAACATTACCGTGCTGATGATTTCCGAATGCAGATTCTCTATGCTGGGTTATTTGAGCCATATGAACTTTATTTAGCAGCAAAATGCTATGTAAGGTGCCCAGAAAGATCCACTCAGGGGCTGATTCTCTTTTCTTCCTCTACTGACAAAAGTCTGTTCATTTTCTTGTGTTACATCAAGCTGCTGAAATTCCTTACGTGTATAAGCAAGTTCAAAATTAGTACATACTTGTATTAGGGAGTTTTCTTCTGACCAAGACCTTATGGGTTACTTCAAGCTCTCTTCAAAAATTAACTGGCTGATAGCAGCATGGCAGATAGACATCAATCATAATTCTTTTATCCTTTAGAGTAACATCACCTGCATATATGCATGGTCACAGTAACACATGAGCATAACATATGACACGCGAAAATACCTTCCCTTCACTGTTTAGTTCAGAAAAATATTTTCCTTTCACTTCTCAGTTCAGATCAGGCAAAAATAAAGTTTGAATAGGAAAATAGGTTTATCAGGCATCTGACTCTGTAATGCCTCGTTCTGCACACCTATTTAGTAATACATTACTCAGCAAGTATATCTGCTGAGTCTGGAACAGATACTCTGATGAATGCATGTTCGCTTATTGAAGGCTGATTTAATCCCTAGAATAAATAACATGGCAATTACCACCATCCTGAGTCATAGTAGTAAACTGCTGTGAGAAGCCCCAAGAAAATCACATTTCTCAGAAATGCAGTTAGGTTGGTGTTGATCTTTACAGTCAAAGGATATAAAATTTGTTCTCTCACTGTTTGGGTACAGAACTCCACCTTTTACTCTCTCTAGAGCACTAAGAAAGTATTATGTTGTCAGTGTATAACCGCATAGACTACGCAGAACTCAGTACTAAATATATAATACATTATACATTTGCACTACTCTAGGTATTCTCACGTCCTAACACCCTTCATGAACTCCATACCAGCCGTGATTGCCAAAGCTTCTGTCATCCATAACCCGATCATTTATGCCATCACTCACCCCAAATACAGGTAAGTTCACTCTTATAAGCTATGTTTAATATAGCAAAGAAAATCAGATAGTGACTTAGCACTTTTAGGACTAGAACTTGACCTCTGCTCCACCTGCTCATTTTACCTCTGCAAGACAGCCTCGCTTTCCCAAAAAACCCTTCTGAAAGCCATATATATATCAGTGGAACTCGTACTTAGAACAAATTACTGTACAGATGGGAATTAAGAGATATTTATGGATGCTGATCTGTACTTACAGATTACAGGATAAAAGATGGAGACCTTCCCACCTCAAGGGAAAGCAGCATAAAGTTTTAAACTAGCGATCTGTCAGTGTTGCAAATAGCAGTTTGTTAAATTAACCAGGCCAGTGAGAGATGCAATTCCATAAAGTCAAGCTACCTCTTCCCTTCCCTGTTTTGTGCATCCTCCCCACCTATCTTCAAGCGTTCATTTTTCAGATAGTATTTCTTCTGAGTTGTAACAGCTAGGATCATTATCATATCAGGTTCAGATGCAGGCTGTGAGATCTAATGAATGGCAGCAAAACCATAAATATGTTGCTGTTTCACCATTTACAAAGACCTGCTGGGGAACTGGATAGAGAAGAAGTGAACATGAACATCTGAGTGGGGAAGGCTTGGGAGGAAAATGAAAGCTAGGCAAAAGAATTTCCTTACATTGCACATGAGGAAAGAAATACTGTAATATAACTACACTTTTTATCCAACTCCACAGATAGCTGGCAAACAGATGTATAAGAGGAAGCTAGAATAGCTGCTTAGAGGAAGATTAAAATAATTCATTATGTGGTACTTCCACAGGGTTCAGTTTAAAGGGACAGAATTTTATTTTTGCCCTGATTAAGCTGAAAGCAGATAAAACATCATTTTAATAGCTCACTTCAGTTTGAAGAGTTATACTTTAATGCCCTTTCCTGCCAAGCAATAAATTTGAGTTCTGCAGAACACTGTGAATAAATGATCTTGCAGGGTGATTATATAGGAGATACTGGATGTCTGGAAAACTCTTTTTGTACCCAGTAATTTTCCAGTCCATGCAGCATTAGTTCACCACTCTGAATAAATGCATTGTTTATGATGACTGAATTTTTGTGCTAACAGGAAAAAATCTGACTGGTTCTACCTCTCATCCATTAGAAAAGCCATTGCAACATATGTTCCTTGCCTTGGATCCCTGCTGAGAGTTTCTCCTAAAGACTCACGGTCTTTCAGCAGTTATCCCTCCTCCCGACGAGCAACTGTAACCAGCCAGTCTTCTCAGATAAGTGGGCCGCAGAAAGGAAGAAGGCGACTGTCTTCTCTCTCTGACAGTGAATCAGTAAGGGAGACAATTCCCATACATCCATTTTTAATTGCAAAGCAATTCATTTTCATATAGACTCCTTCAAACTGGTAGATTATTTAGATGAAAGGCATCACGGTGATCATTACAAGGGCTCCAAAGAAAGTACAGAGACAAAGTGAAATAAAAGACAGAAGGCTGACATGTAAAACCAGAATGTAGATCTTCGTATTCTTGATGGTTTGTGACATTGAAGAAAGAGCGCAAAGATGGAACAATAGAAATTTTGGAAAGGGAAGCTTAGAGTCAGAGCACCCTTGAAAATCTGATTGTATTTCTAGGACATACCTGTCTGACCACAGAGTTGGAGCCTTGTCACACACAAAAAAGAAACTGCTGGTCACTAAATAGTTCTGTAGTGAAAGCAAGCTTGTAATGAAACAGACAATGTTTTCTGAAAGTGAAGTGGGCTGTATGTGGAAACATTCATCATCCCATTTGGACAAATCAGTAAATCCATTACAGAACCATTCTCACAGAAGACCTCAACAGCTTGCTGCTGCCAGTCTAAGTGAAGCCAAATGTTTTGCACAGCAGCTGGAAACAGGGCAAATATTTGTCATCCTAGGCTCTCTCTTGCAACCCAAAGTTACATTACTAAGTAACTAGGCATATTAGTTAGTTCCTTACAATTGTTTTAAATCAAATTTCCAAATATATGAAAAGCCACGATTCCCTCAGTGATTCTTTTTCACAGTTAAGATAATAATTGTATCTATTCCAGTCAAGTGCCAAATTCTGACAGTTGTTTTTAACAGTGATGTTTCAGTTTCTTTGCACTCTATATCTTTTGACTTCTTGGTCTCATCAAAATGAAATTATTCTGGCTAGTAGCCACCATTCAGGAGGAATGTTTTAAAATTGGTTAATAAAATCCAAACCATTTTATACTGCATCTTGTAGATTGTGAATCCTGATTCTTAAAAAAACCCAACAGACTCCTTCAGTAACACTGTGTGTTCTTGTACTGCTATCAGTGCTGGGGAGGGGGAATGATACAAACAATTCAACAATTCTTTTTGCTTAGGAAAGCAACTCTTAGTACTCAAGGTGAAATAGTGGAATGGAGAATGAAAATTACCCAAAATAAAAAATTCCAAATAATTGGGATGCTTCAGTCTGAAATTTTCTACGAGGCCTGAGTAAATCTGGATCTTGTTCAGAACAACGACAGAGTCAAGTTTTTCTGACAAGAATATATGTTTCCCTTAACTATTTGATTTGACCGTATCTGACTTCTTAGCAAGTAATATCAGTTTAGGTGAAGTAAGGGCTCAAGTTTAAAAGAAACTTACTTCAGTGCTCACTGATAATTTATTTCAGCCTTTTTTTTGTATCATATGGGGCTCAATTGAACTATAAGATTTCAAGACATACACTCAAAATCCAAAAATGCAGTACATATCCTGCCATGTGTTTTATGTTGAGGCTGGTCATCAAACTGTAAGCCAATAAACTATGTATTTTTTTCTACTCCTGTGCATGCAAAGATATTCTGCACCTTGGAAAATCCTGAAGAAACATTTTCCAGACAGTTCTTTCCAATGAAAAGGAGCCAAGCTCCAGAAGAGATGCTCAGAAAATAAAGTTGCTTCCATTTTAAAGTTCAATCAAATAGGACTGTAAGTGCTAATATACTCTATGCATGGAAAGGAAAGCACAGGACACATTTAAAAAAAAAAATGCTGGGAAAATAGCCTAGCCCAACTTCATTTGCTTCAGCACGAAAACATATGTTTAGATTGTCCTTCTGGATGTTTTGTTACACTCTTCTAAAAAATCTTCCATGGAGACATTTCAGTCTCGAGCCACTTCACTCCGTAGATTCATCCTCATCATTGCTTTCTCAAGAGTTGGAAAGCTGCTTCTGAAAATACAATCTTGATTGTCACTGTTCCAAATTAAATTCATTTTTCCTTCCCCTGCTTCTGCGTTGCTCCTATCCTTTCCCACAGTTACACAAAAAAAGATCTTGATCCTCCTTAGAAGCGATCAATCTGTTAGGTATTAAAATTGTCATATAGCATCACCAATCAGGATTCTGTCTTAAAAGTAAGAGATTTATCAGGCCAATTTCTCCAATTCCATCAATGTTCAGGTTTTTCTACACCTCTTATTTTTATTTGCTTCTCTGGGGAAAGTTTATCAAAGTATCAGTAATTGAAAGTATAAAATATTGAAAGTATCAATAACTGCTTTAAGTATTTTCAAGCTATTATATATGCTCATCTGATGGAAGCTACATCCAAAGCACACAGATTGCTTATGAAAAACTCTTGCTGCATGAAAAAAAATTAAGAAAGTATATTGCACTGTTATGTTCCCCCATTTTAAGGCAAGGTGCACTGTCAAACAGAAAACAGGCTGGTTTGCCATGAGCTGCTCATCACAACCCCATCAGCTGTTACATTGTTGCATTATGATCTACAGAATTCTGTGAAATTCTGTGATTCCTCATCATTATAGTGAAAAGGATGACAGAGTGAGGAAAAAGAGTAAGGCATCTTTTAGGAAATTCTGGTGGATTGGGTTTTTTTGTCTTTTTATTTTTCTGTTTTTCCCTTAATTGGAACAAAGTTTATAAAACCAGGGCTCCTTCATGAAACAAAATATTTCTGAAGAACTGATTCTGCAGTTGTTTCCAAAGAACTGATTCTGCAGTCCCCAGACATTTCCCATTTCTTTCTGCTTCCAACCACACCACTTTGGCCCTATTTCCTCCAAACACCTGTGCTTCCTCATTGGGTATTTTATGGAAATACTCTCCTTAGAGCTACAAGGTGCATCAGAGAAGTTTCAACAACAGTAGATAAAGAAACCCTGTTTTGTTTGAAAATTTGCAGTGCATCCTTGGAGGGGAAAAAAAAAAAAAAGAGTAAGGCAAATTTTAGACTCAACAGACTTGATAGTTTTGTTTGTATCTCTTATAAGCAAAGACTTTATGAAGTCATACATAGCATAACTTTTGTGAAATGTCTTTTATACAGTGTCTGCCTCTTTCACAATTCCTGTCTGGGTAAAACTTATTCTCATGGGGCAAAATGGAACAAAATCTAAGGAAGCTAAAGTGATTGTTTTTGCTGTACTCATTTTAGGGCTGTACTGACACAGAAACCAATACCCTCAGTGTGTTCTCCAGGCTTGCTAGCAGGCAGATTTCCTATGAAGCAGATAAAGACACAACTCAAACTAGTGACCTAAGAGCCAAATCTAAACTGAAGAGTCATGATCCTGGGATATATGAGAAGGTAAAAGACTGCGGAATATCTAAATTGTCTGACAACTGGTAGGTTAACAAATCTGCACATTTTACCATAATTAATCATGAAGGTTCCTGCCAAGAAGATGGAGATAACCTATGAGTTAACACAATCAGTAATGACTTATAGGCTGTAAAAGGTCATCAGCTTTTTATTTCCACTCTGGTTCATTATTCAGCTGTATTTGTTGCATTTCTGACAAGCAATGGTGCTGTTTTAGTGAACTTAGTATCTGAATGGTATGTTGTCTTGTGTTTGAAGTGTGTATTCTGTAATATTTGTATTTCACTGTCCAAATTACTTGGTCAATCTTTCTGTTATCTTGCCATTTTCTATCAAATGAAAACATACGGTGAAAGGGAAAAACCAAGGCTATATTTAGCATATCACTACTTTTCCGTCAGTCCTCTGCTATCCCCAGTATTTTTTTACTGTACCTCGTATTTTATGTATGTAAAATATGGTGATGTACCTATATGTCATTTATCTCTTTCTTATTTGTGTCAATTTTTCAGACACCTGTAGATATTGAAGACATATCCATGGAGGGACTGAATGCCACAGAGTACACTACTACACCTACTGTAAGAACTATTATTTTAACACTTGGAATGGGTCTAACTAACCAAGGGAACAAAAACTAATTATATTCCCAGTCTCTGAGGGCAAATTAAGTTATTTTTTGAGTTGCAAAAATTAAATGATACTCCCCGTAGAACATAGAAAAAACATTACTACAAAGGGTAGATCACTGCTGAAACTAAGCAGAAGGAGAACACATACTACAGGGTTCTCCTTTAAGTCCAACCACTTCAAGGAACTTGAATATTTTCTTGAATTCAGTAGGTTCCCTGATGAGGCCTGTGATTTTCTTAGTGGAGCATGGAAGCATTCATTTTGTGCCATCTTTATAGGAATAATATACACAGTAAGCTGAGATAGCCACTCTGATGGCTGTACCTCTGAGACATAGTCTTGTGGCAAGTACTACTGTGCAAATTGACACTGTTAACTATTTAATGTTCTGTTTTGAGTAGCAGCAGCAAATATTTAAAAAATGTAGCTTGGTAAGTTTTGGTAAGCAAGGTAAATTTTTAAAACATGCCATACATATCACCTATTCAGTAAGATGTTGTGTTAGTGTCTATTTCTTCTTCTATGTATCACAGCTACGGCATACTGATAAAACGTTTTTGACATCTGCCACAAGTGAGTTGACTTGCTCTAACTCTTGACAGACGGGGAAATAAAAGACTTGACAGGTGATAACAAGACAGTTTTATTGTTGCAGTATTATCCCCAGTGTAATATAAACATGTTAAATTATCTTATTGTTAGTAGTAAGCTATTGCTAGCTTGATTCTAACACCCTAATTTTTTGGTCCTGTGCAAGTGACAGCTAACATTGCTATTGTCAATAAAATGCTTGTTAATCTTTCCCTCAATTCCTGTTTTCAATTTATTCTCTAGTTTGCTTCCCCCTTCAAACTATCCATGCTGTTATCAACACATTGTACATCACCTCTTGCCCAAATGAACCTGAACAGTCCTTCTTTATGGAGGGACTTCTTCCTTTATTGAATTAATAGACTGTCTGAGCATATTCACAGCACTTTCGTTCATAGTCAAATGTGCTGTCATTAGCCTGGTTTTCATCGAAGTAGACCATCTCTTAAGTAGCAAATCCAAAGTCTGTGCTTTAGTGCATTAACTCGTTTAACATGTTTTTTTTCTTTTAAATATTCAGGAAAAATTCAAAAAATGTTTAGATCTACTTTTTACTCCATCTTTTAAGTTTGGTTTTGAGTTAGTTGTGGGGATCAGCAAAGTGCTTATCTAAATATATGCAACTTTTTCACAGATGATGCAACCTGATCTCCTTGTAGATATTTGTGTTTTCCATTTCTTTTAAATCCTTTAGAGAGGTGAAGACCTGAATGGTATTGAACAAAGAAAAGGAGAGTCTCACCACAGACCATCTGCTGCCCAGATACCCAGCATTACAATAACATACAGCAATGTCCAAGGAGCAGAGCTGCCCTCTGGATACAACTCTGGTTTCCTGTATCCAAAGATCAACAGCCATAAGCAGAACAAGAAGTCCAACAGCTAAGTGAGTGGTGAAAGCCAGAATGTCATCTTAGCCAATCCGTCTGGAACAATTATGGACCAGCTGAATCCAGAACACTACATTGTTCTGAAATGCTCCTATGCAGACACAAGACAAGCAAGGAGAAAAGCAAGGGGAGTAAGCTTTTCAGCATCAGAACTCTCTCCAGTCGTTCACTTCTTGAACTGAGTCTCATTGTAATTTTATTATCTCTTTATGCAGCTCATGAACCAATTTCTTCCACTTGGATTTTACTCTGCTCAGGTATATTCCAGCACTGCATGGATCTTACCTACAAGCCTCCTAGGATTAACTTGAGAGGAAAAGGAAATATGAGATTCAAAACTGACCTTTGTTCACTTGGTGTAGTTTTAACTTCAAGGCTATTACAGAGCTAAAGCTGAGAGATTTGGGGAAAAACATACATTGCTCCCTGAAGATGATTTCTTCATTGTTGTGAAGCTCCTCAACCAAATGAAAACCTAATCACACAGTCTGTTCTCCCTTCTCTCATAAATGACACGTTTTCCCTCATTTTCTTCTACAATCCAATTAAAAGGCAATGCACTCGAGCAGTAATTTGAAGTCTCAGATATTTATTTTAATTTTTGAGGTTCTGGAGGAAGAGAAAGGAGTAACACTGAGGACAAGGCTACGGTCCTTTCCATGCTTTTTCCAATGGTCACTTAGAGACCAGTTTAGCCCACTCTTAGCTAACCTCCCTAGAGCTACAGGAAAGTATTGGGAAACTCCTTCTGACTTTCCTTTAGCAGGTTTAATGAGAAGAATGCAGAATTCAAAGCAATGTTCATACTGAAATGTCTTATTGGTAAGCCAATAAATCTGCCTTCTCACACCGCAAAGTGGTTTACACTTAGATGTGCTTTTTTAAAGTACATCTTAGGAGGAGAAGGGTTAGTTCCCCCAAAATCATTGTTCTAGAGATGAGTGGAATCTGCACCATCTCCATTTTAGCATTGTAATAGAAAAGAGACAGAAAGGAGCTATTACAGTTCTTCTCTTCACCTACCACAACCGGATATTGTTTCCAGGCAGAGGGCAATATTAAACTGACAATATATACAGCTAGCAATAAGGAGAAAGAAGTGAGAAAAAATATCATCTTCAAACAGGAAGTGTGTTCAAAGATACTCAGCAAGTCTGAGGAATTTTATTATGACTTGCTGCTTAGGCTTTTAAAATTATTTAAAAACATAAAGCATGTAATTCTTCTCACTCTTTGTCATGAAGGCCATTCACACCAGTCAAAACTGGAAACAAATGCTAGTGAATGCTGCCTATTTCATACAAGTCAAAAAAGGCTGAACCTCTCAGGAAAATAGGTCAAAATTCACACATGCTGTTTCATGTGTTAATAAGACATGCATGGTATGTGTCCTTAAAAGCTAGACCCTTTGCTCCTGTCATGATTTTGTTCCAAGTAGTATTCTTGAAGACTATTCTCTGCACTCTTTTGAATTCCCTTCCACTTTTAGAGGACATAAAAAGAATGCTTCCATGGCTAGAAAAGCCTTACAAATCCACAGCATGTTGTTCTCTATATCCTTCAACTCCAACACGTACTGGAGATTAGTTTGTATCTATAAAAGGAACCACAGCTGTTCATGCTCATCTACTTACAAGACGCTTGAAAACCACATATTAATTAGGGAGAATTTGTTTGGGAGCACTTCAAAACTCTTGTGTGTACTCCCTGTGTAGCTAACAGCTTTGCCTTTACCTCTACTGAGACTATAAAAATCATTCAGGAGAAAACCTACAAAATTCATTTCACCTGAATAACTAAGTGATTCACATTGTAACCCCAGTGGCATTTGGAATAAATCATTATTAGTTCATATTTCAACTCAGCAGCTTTATTTGTGTCCTGTATCCTCTACTTGGCAGCCATTCTTTCTGCTTTGCTGTCTCTTTACACCCTTTAACACAGATGACTGATTGGATTAAAATAATTTAGGACTGAGATGATTCATATTTCAGTTAAAGTCAACTGTACAGCCTGTTCTGCACTGGAGAGACTGCCTGTAGTTTACCATGCACTTGGGTACGTTCCAATGACTTGGGGGTTTGAAAAGACCCAAGCAGAACTGAGGTGCTTCCCTTTGGCCTTTTGTGCTACAGCAGCTGTTCACAGAGCAGCCTGCTGGCAATGGCAACAGCAACCAGTGCTGTCATGAGCTCTTCACCTTGAGACAGCTCTCATGGGCTCAGGCTCAAACTCAGACTTGGATCACAAGTGAACATGTTTGGTCTGATCATCCAAGCAATTCTGCAAAACCGCTGAGCAACCGGTCACTATTGGTGGTCTTGCAAAGAAGGAGCCGAGACCTAAGGCAGCAGTCACAAATTGCTAATCTTTCAAATTTTCGCATACTGACAGGAAACTCGGTCAGTTTTGCAGGTTACAGCCTCATTTTCTGTACTTTTGGAAACAGTTTTGTATCCACTAGTAGACTAAAAAGTATCATCATAGTATGTGACATTGAGTAAATTTTCACACATTCTCAGGTAAGACAGAGTAGCAAAGAGTGTTTTTCTTGAAGTCACATGCAAAACCAACAATAAGCTTGACATTCAGAGAAAAACAAAGGCATCTCCAATACTTCTTAGGTGTTTCTACAGCCCTTTAGGGCATAACATGGGTAAGTCGCATGTGCCCCCACTCTCCTCCGTGTGACTGGTGCCATTTTTTACTTAGGCTGTTCCAAGAAGTGCTGCGATGTGGCCCTCATCCTCTGATCCCTCAGTGAAAGATATTACCACTTCAGTAAGTCTGACAGACACCTGTCTCTGCTTCTGAAACCACTGTTTCCACAGAGCTCTATTGAGAGAGGGCCCTTATCTGCAAAACAATGTTAGTATCAGACAATGGTATTTCATAGCTGAGCAACAGGTATCTCAGTTCAAACACTTGTGCTTGTAGCCTTGCAGTTGTTAACGTCATAGAAATGTGAGGAGTTCCATGTTATAAATAGGTTTATACAAAAGCATTCTTAAAAAAAAGTAATACTGTCATTCCTAGCAACCCTAGACATGGGCCACAGTCCCATAGACTAAGCGTTTCATGTAGAACAAAAAGATTACTATACCTTCCTTACTGCATCAAATTTACAGCCTAAATGCTCATTTTCAAATTCATGCAAAGTTCACAGTTGTCAAGATTTATAAGCTGTCCTATTTACATCCCTTCTAAAGACAGCAGACTGAGTAGATCATCAGTGTAAGCTTAATAAAGTCAGAAAAGTTTCTGTAAAGCTAATCTAGCCTCAACAGTCTAGTATAAAGCACAAACATTAGCAAAAATATTTTTTTGGTATGAAAAGACTTTTTTTAGTTACAGCAGTACTGGCAGCAGCAGGGTTCTACTGGTGACACAGAACAGGAATTCTATGTACCTGGCTCACACAGTAAAGCAAATGCTGCAAGAGTCATGTCGTTGTAGGAAAATGCTAGTACATTTTCCAAACACTGATATCACTCCACTGTGTATAGAGGTGCCAGGATCTCACGACTGCAAAGATTGCAAAGCTGGCCTCACAGTGATGGGTTGGCATATTACCTACAAACACTTTTTGTCCCTGAAATTGGCTCTCAAGACTAAGATTCACCTGAAACTGGGGGTAAATAGTAGGACCCCTGGCTGGTAAGAATAGAAAGGGATTCAGCCCTCTTTACAACAAAGTGTTCCTCCCTACCCTTCTATTTTGGTGGGTTTTGTTTGTTTTTTTGTTGTTGCTGGTTTAAAACTTACACAAACAGCAGTATTGATGCAGATTTAGTTCCAAAGATTTTTTTGATCACTTTCAGGAAAATTTTAACCAACCCTTGCCAAGAAGGCTTTATATGGGAGAACCTTTCTAAGACCTACTTTCATTTGGGCTACTACAACACATATTCAGTCATAATCCATCAGATCTGTGATGGAGCAGCACAGAAATTCACAGCATCAGTTCTCCATCAGTCTTCAAGTAAGCACTAATATACACTAGACTGGTCATAGTTGTGAACACATAACCAGAGAACAGAATATACCTCAATGTTTTTGGTAATACTTCTCCACTTGTTTATATTAGACATGTTATGCAAGTTCACTTAAAAAAAAAGAGGAACATAAGAAAAACAGGATTAGAAAAAAATTGACAAAAAATTGGTTTTCTCCTTCTTATGCACAAAAGCTTCAGATTTGAATTCAGAAGTTCTTTCCCAATGACACTGCTCACCTTTATCCTGTTGTGCAGATTGCAGAGAGCCTGCTCAACTCAGTCCACATCTCCTAGAGATTCTTCTCATTTTCCCTCGTCCCAGCAGCGAGTGACCACTCTGCTCTTTGCTAGTTAAGCTCCAGGGCCAGAGGACAGGCCTTCACTTACCCTTTCCAAGGACTTGTCATGAAATGGCTGTTTCTCCCCTCACCTCTCTTTGTAGCCCTGATCTCTTGAGTGTCCATAAGCCCAGGTCTCAGCTCCTTTCTACCAGGCAGATCCTGCAGTCAAGCCTTCCTTGTCACTCTCCCCAGAGACAGTCCTGGAGCAGTCCAGCTTTCAAGCCCTCCCGGCAGTATCACCACCCTCTTCTAGTTCTCACTAGTTCACACTTCTGGTACCCCTTTTCAAGCTGTCCCCAATGCCCTCAGGTGCCAAAGGCAGCACTAATTAAACACAGCCCCCCTCTGGCTTTTAAAGAAACCGTGTATGCTTCCAACTTAGCAGGTAAACAGATGGAATCAGGGTTTATAATAATCCTCCAACTGTTATTTAAAAATATGAATCTTTTTGAGGCTTCTGTCCTCAGCTTAAATCTCTGAGTAACAGAAGCATGTGGCAGAACCCTTAATGTGTATTGATACGTCTTATTTGAAGTGCTGCTTTCCAGAGGCACTGGTTAAAACTCACTTGCTGCTGCTGCTCAGTGAAGTAGGAAGATAACAAGCTGATGAAGAACAGAGTTGAGGTAGTAGCATCAGGCAGCTCAGTGGTTGGTCATATTCACTGCATACATTCCTCTGAAAATCATTCCTCTGAAAAAGAAAAAAACCACACCAGTTTTTCAGATCCTGGATCATTATGTTCAGTCCAATGAGAAATAAGTTTCATGCAGTAAAAGCTGTTGTGCTTGGGCACTGCAAAGACCATTTATTTCAGCTGAAGGAATTTAAAAAGTGAAAACTCCATGAAACATAATGTGAAACTCCATTTCAATAAATCACATCTACTTTAATTCTTGCTTTACCCCAAATTGTCATGGTAGAAGATGGCCAAAGGCAAAGGAAGCAAAAAAGAAAACACAATTCAGGATAGATATCCATTAGCACTGCATCAAAATAAAGTGACCGTAAATAAGCTAGGGAATCCTGAAGGTTTGCAAAACATAGTAACTTCGTAACTTCAACGTGCCTTTTCTCTTTCCTGTTGTGGGCCACTATCAGAAAAGGAACTTAAGAGTTCCCATCTTGCGCCAGCTTTCTCCTTGTTACTTTCACTTACTCAACCCTCCTTGATTTTTTCTCACATGTAGGAGCCAGACCATAGTGATTTCAGAGACAAGGCTAAGGAGGCCACAGCATGCGTTAGAGAGCTGCATCTTGCAGCTTCCCTTCATTATGCTGTTTACAGAAACAGAAAGAATCCCCACCACAGCTGAACCTGCTCCACAGAGGCAATTGCCTATGCGTTGTGACCCAGCTTTTAAAAATAAAATTACTGCAGGAGTTTTCAAAATAAGCCACATGATTGTCCAACATCGTTGGAAACCTAGGATTCTAAGTTCAGATAAGATCAGTGCATTTCTTCTGCTAAAAGAAGGCCAGGGCCGCATGCCGTACCAGAACAGACATATAGGTGAGAATGGCATGGTACCAGTGAAGATTCCAGCATAATGCTTCAGCCACATGAGGTGGATCCTGATGGAAACTGGGTTTCAGAGAGATGTAATTTCTCATTCACTATTTAAGGAGGATTCTCTGAACAGAAGATCATGGCAGTTAAACCACTTCACAGGGATCTCAAAACAGTACTGAATTTGTCAGTCAAAATTGCTAAAACAAAAAAAAAAAGTCCCATGGCAATAAAGCCACATCCCCTGCTAAGACACTTTGTGTCTTAGTGATCAGTTTCCTACTTGCTTAAGATTTTCACAGTAGTAGTATCTATTCCCCAGTTCTGGATCTCTCAGGACTGGAGACAGATTTGAAAAAGGATGCTGCTACTGCAAAAGATATTCAATTGAACTTCAGCAACTGAAACTCTTTGGAAATCCCAGCCTAAGTACTAATGCAACAGTCCCAGCTATTACATATTCAGTGAAAATTACACTCAAAATATTGGTTGATTTGACAAACTGAGGGGACAACAGAGTGCTTCTGTTTCAACATGTGACTAACTTGTAAGTACCTGTTTTTCTGTGCTTCCTTCCTCTGAGAGCTAGTGGTTTGGTTCTACTTAAGAAACATTGGTTGCAGCAGGTTTATTTGACTTCAGTTATAATTTGACTGTTACTATTTTACCTGATCTCAATTTGCAAGATCTCATCAAAAGAAAAAAAAGCTCATAACTGAGCACACATTTCAATGGAACTTTCATTCCAGCTACAATACTAGCTTACTCCAGGTTATCTGTTGAGGTGGTGTGTTAAAAAAATTTACTTTATGTTTGAAGGGCCAGGAAAAATTCTGTGGGATGTTGAAAGTGGGGGCACCGAGGTGCTACCCTTTGAAAAAAAGCATATACCAGCAGTCATTTTCCAGTGGCTGCCAAATTTATTTAAAATCATTATCTTTACTTGCAACTACAAAGTAGCCAAAGCATTACTTGTAGGCCAGTGTGAGATAAGCCGGTGAGCCAGTTCACATGTTCTATTTACAGTGAAATGAAAAATTATCAGAAAAGTGTGACTCATCTTGCTCAGATCTTGCCCTGTCCTAGGAATGTTATGCTAATAATGTACCTCAGGGAAATGACAAGAACAGTCCAAGGAGGTTACCACATGGACAGCCTTCTTTCTATGTTTGAGCAAAACTCTAGAGTTGCAATTCACAATGGACAGCTAAATCTACCAGTAAGCTTTTCTGTGAAAGCAAATAGGATTGTTCTCACAGGATGGCCTGGACAGAGTAGTCTCTGTCTTCAGCTTTCTGTACTAAGTGGTGATCCTGAAGGTGTTTCACAGAACTATTCCAAGGCCATTGGTAGGTTAGCAATGTATTTTTAAAATATTATTTAAATATTATTAAAATATTATTTAAAATGCAAGTTTAATACTGTCATTAGTACTTGCTAGAAAAGGGAAACAGAGGATTTTGTCCCTCCAAAAGACAAGCACAAGTTTCTGGGAGCCAATTTGTAGTCTCTTTTAGAGAGTTCCAAGCAGGTAGAGCTCCCATACTTTCAAATTCTCCTGCCTTGAGTGAATTAACGAGCAACACAAAAGCTAGTGGATACCACCCTGTTTCAAATAAAAACAAATTCTGAGATAAAACTGAACTGCCACTTATCAGAACAGGATTATGGGCCTATTTTCAGTCATCCTTGCTGATGTGTTTACCGGGGACTAGAAAATCAGGTTGCTAAAGCCGTTGTAAAGGTTCAGGTATAAGCCCTTAAATCGAAATATGATTTTTCCTATGAGATGTAGAATGGAATAATAATCTAACAGGTCATCACCCTATTGATAATACAATAAACATAATTTCCCTCAGTCTGGATCACGTTTTCCAACCTAAGTCATCAATTATGTTTCTTTCCAAGGCTTGCTCATCTGCAGGAGAACTACTTCCGGTCATGGTGCAGCTTTTTTTATTCAAAGAGGTTTTCTAAGAGACAGCAGATTCGACGAGGAATTCATCAAAGGATAACAAAGAGCTCACCATCAGAGTCGGTTAGCATCAGCATTTGTAAATAAAGATAAACAAACTTTTATTAAATTGATTTGAATAAATTTCTTACATTTTACCATACAATTTCACTGCTGCCTTAAGACTAATGTAACAAGCAATGGTTCATAGTTCCGATAACTGTGTAATAAGAAGCAATTCTAAAAAAATAGTTTGGTATTTCCCCGGCTCAAGGCATCAGTAGCCACAAACAGCCATTTAAAAATCAATTTTCTAATTGCTTTATTAAAAGGCAAATTGAATATACTGCTGTCAGCATCGACACTTCTTTTTTTTTTTCCCAAATAAGATGTGTAATTTTAGCTAGGAATTAATTTTGGAAAAAGTTATATCTAATATGTTGTTGAAAATTACCCGATTTACAAAGCTGACTGTGCACGATGCTATGGTATGCTTTTCTTCCTTCCACAGCAATCATCCCATTATTTTCCATATTGTCATACTTTTTTGGGGGGGAAGAAAAAATAAAAAATGTTGCAAGGATTTTGTTGTTCTAATCCATGATAAAACTGATCTGCTCTATTTGCAAATTGCCTTAGATCTGACAAACCTATAATATATACTGCATTGTCTTGTAGTAGCTATTAATACCTTTAACGCTCCATGAAAAACAATGTATTCAGGCATTTGACAAGATGCAAAATATTTCCTTTGGGGAGGTAGGCCGACTTGTCAGTGGAATATTTTTGCCACTACCATTAAGTCAAAATCCATATGAATGTGAACTTTGGCCAAATACAGAAATAATTTAGATCATTATTTCTTGCCCCCGTCTGTGCATCCTGTGTGTTGGAACAAAAGACACCACCTAATGTGCATCACAGTCAGGTGCACACGTGGAATAAACAGACTTTAGGTTCCATAAGAAACACTAAACCCCAACCGCAATACTTTTAAGTAGGCTAGAGGTGTGCTGAGAATGTATTCAAAACGGTTGTTCTGTACTCCAGTGATGCCACTGCTGGATTTATTCCTGCACACGACCTGAGAGACACTTTCATAGAATCATTTTGGTTGGAAAAGACCTTCAGGATCATCAAGTCCAATCATAACCTAACCTAACTCTAGCACTCAACTGTGTCCCTAAGAACCTCATCTAGACACTTTTTAAACACCTCCAGGGATGGTGACTCCACCACTTTCCTGGGCAGCCTGTTCCAATACCTGACAACTCTTTCCATGAAGAATTTTTTCCTGATATCCAATCTAAACCTCTCCTGGCACAACTTGAGGCCATTTCCTCTTATCCTATCACTTCCTACTCGAGAGATGAGACCAATACCCTCCATGCTACAAACTCCTTTCAGGTAGTTGTAGGCAGCAAGAAGGTCTCCCCTCAGCCTCCTTTTCTCCAGTCCCTCAACCCACGCTTTCATTCTAAAGGTTCTGTTACCCGCTGCCATTCGAGCCCCCCTGAGCAGGATGGGGACGGGACGTTCCTGTCTCCGCACGGCTGGCGGGGCGCGGGAAGCTGCAGCAGCCGCCGCCCGCTGAGCGCGGCCCGGGCCGAGGCGCCTGTCCCTGGTGCTGACGGGGCGCCCGCCGGGGAACCGCCCGCCGCGGAACGGCCGTTCCTCGCCACAGCCCGCGCCCGGCGCCGGGATTTGTGCAGGTCAGCTCAGCCCAACTCCGGCTGGGCCGGGAGCTTCCCCGGCCCGGGGTGCTCTCCCGCCGGTGCGACTCCCAGGCGGCTGAGGCGGGGAGCGCGGGGGTACAAGGGTTTCAACGCTTGCGAACAGGCTTTTTTCTTTTAAACAAACTCATAAAGCAGCGTCCCAGTCTGAGGAAGCAGCCACCTTTCCGGAAAATACTTTTGGGCGCAGGCTATAAAACCTTCCCATAGCGCGGCTGAACAGAGGGGTGTATGTTGCGGGTACATCTTGACAAAACTCAGCAGCCATATGAAGTTACCACGAGGCTAAGGATCCTAAATTCGGGTGGGCAATTACGATTTCATTCTGTTTTGTTTTGGGTCTTCCAAACCCTTTGTCTCCTCTCAGGCTCTCGTTTTAACTTTTCCACTCAATTAAAACGACCATTACCTACCAATACCAGTGAACCATCAGGGGGAAAAAAACCCTTTCACTTCCAGTTTTCTTGAGAGGAAACCACCGATTTCACACGTTGCAGCGGTAAATGGGGTGTGCAGGCTGCAGGCTCCGAGCTCGCAAAGCATTAGAGCACATGCTTAAGCGCTTTTGCTGAGCGTGGGCAGGACACCGGTTTCCCGCCCGCCCCGCGGGACCGTTGCTCTTGCGGCAGCACCCGCCTCCCGCGAGGCCTTCCAGAACGTTCCAGGTCCCTCCGGGGGGTATCCCTCGCGCTCCCCCCGCCGCCATTTCTCCCCTCGCCGCTGAGGGCAACCAGACGCGTCACGCTCGGCGCCTCTTGGATACCTGCTGCCCCGGCGCTCAGCCGAACCGCTCCCCACAGCTTTGTGTCCCTTCCCGCTCAGCCACCGAGGCCATGAGGTGATCTCCGCTCGGAAACGGAGTTTTAAAGTGTGTTCGGGCACCGCGGGTAGCGGTTTCTCGGTTAACGGTCGCTCCGTAGCCGCCCGCGGCGGCAAATCCCCTCACGCTCCTCCTCGCCGCCCGGCGCCCCCTCGCGGCGGCCCCAGGGAAGCCTCCGATCGGCGCCTTCCCCTCAGCCGGCGCTGGCGGCGCCCGGTGGGCACCGGCGCCCCGGGCACGCCACGCCCACGCGCGGCGGAGGCGCCCGGAAGGGCCGCGGGTGCTTTAAAAGCCGCACCTTGGCGGTAGCGGCGTTTCCCTCGCTCCGGGCGCCGGCGGTGTGGGTGGTGATGCCGCCTCTCCCGCTCCCTCCAGCCTCCCCCCTCACCAGGGCCGCGCTCTGGCTGCTGCGGCGCGGGGGCGGAATGTCCGTGGGTGCGTGTGACCGCAAGCGCCGCCCGCCCAGGGCAGCTGCGGCTGTTGCGGGGGCGGGGACCTCCGCCCGCCGGTCCTCTCGGGGACTTGGCCGCGCCCGCCGATACCCACCCCCCGCGGCTGCGGCACGGTCAAGCGGTGCGCGGCCGGAGGTAGCGGTGGGCTCCCGGGCGGCCTAGAGTTACCGGTTACGCTACTCGGGACACTGCGAGTGGGCAAGGTGGGTCGCGCCGCGGCGCTGAGGGAAGGAGCGGCGCCAGGGCCAGGGGCCGGGCTCTGTCACGCAGAGCGGGCCCGGGGCGGCGGGGGCAGCCCGAGCCTCGCAGCCTAGAGAGGGCGGATCTGCCCGTGCTCCCCGGTTCGGGGGTCAGCGGAGCGCACAGCAGGCAGGAGGCAGGTGCTGTGCTGAAGAGGGCTGGCAAGCGGCTGCAGGCTGGGAGCCACTTGCTGTCTTTAAAAGTCTCACTGCAAGTTTAAAGAGTTTCTCTAGTGGAAAATGTTACCCAGTGAAGACTATACCGGGAAAGGAGAAATGAGTACGTGATTCATTTGGCTGAAATCTAACTAAGATTAAACCTTGCATCCTTGTGCATATGGGCACATGCATAGAGGAGCACTGCTACATCAGTGTGGTGTAGTCATCCCTGAGGAATCTGTGCAATGGTGAAATTGCACTGATGGCACAGCATCCCTCTTCTAAGCCTGGTTATATGGTCATTGTGCTGCGCTAAACCTCAGGCTCTCTGGAGCCAAGCCAATGCTGTAGAAGTCCTGTGACATCAGTGTTACAGCTCAGTCTATGTGGAGCTGACAATAATCTGCACTTAGCCTCTTCAGTCATTTTTGTGTGTATTTGGATTTTTTTTTAATTTTTTTTTCCTGTCTTCTTGTGTGGGTCAAAACAGTCAATTAGGATCCCCTGCAGCAAGGCACAAATTACAGCAGTCGCAGGGTTGCTATAAACTTTCCTGGTTTCAGCCCAGAATTGGAGAAGAATGATATAACCAGAAGGGCAGCATGTTTTGCAGCCTTCTCTTTCTGGTTCAAGTACTTATTTTAGAAACCGAGTTCTGTATTTTAATCCACTTGCTGCTTTTGATTTGTTCTGTGACCTGAAGCTGGTAACCTAAGCACTATGGCTACATATGTAAAAAGGAGATGGTAACAACAGGTGTTCAGGGTGTTCTTTACCTTGAAAAAAGTAAATTTGGTATCTTGGCAAAGTATGTGTCGTGGAAGTGTTTAAGTATTGCATGTTGTATTGGGTGCCTTTAAAAACAATAGCTGAAATGCTGGTAAGGTGAGAACTTGGTAACATACACTTAAATCTTTTTATAATACAAAGATAATAAAGTCTTTGTAAGCAGTCTGGTCAGGTGTCTTTTCCTCTTGCCTTTGCTTGGTAACCTGTCTCTCCACAGGTATGGTTTCCAGTTTAGCATAGTTACCAAAAATCTTCAAATCTTTTAAGGATATTCTGACTATACTATGGTGTATACGCATTCTTTTGTGATAGTGAAGAAAGGTGATGACGGGGGAAAAAAAAAGGGAAAAAAGTGTGAAATGGCATTTTTCTGCAATAGTGAGTAGTCATGGCAAAGGATTTAGTGGTGAGGGTAGGCAGCAAATTTGATTACCTGGTAAGGTGATACTGGCCGCAGCAAACAGCCAAACAGGAAACAGTGTGAGCTGCATTTCTGAAGGTATTTTGTTACAGAGAAGGGAGATAATATTCCATCATTATATTGCTCTAGCAAATCTCCCCAGGAATACTATATTCTGTTGGGGCCCACAAACCACATTACTAGGAAGGTATCGACAGAGCAGAATTTGGTAAAGCCAAGTGTGATAGAAAATTGAGCTTCTTAAGAAAGAGAAAAATACAGGAATTTAGGATAACTTGATAAAGGGACTAAGGAACTCAGAAATACAAGGTTCAGTGAGAACTGAAGGATTTTGATTAAATGGGTGAAACAAAGCTATCTGTGGAAGTACAAGCAGGATTAGCTCAACTTTGTTCAGAGCTCAGCAGTGAAGGAAAGGAGATGGCAATGAGCTCTTTTGCATTGTAGAATAGCCTTGCTTTGGGTGCAATATTGAAATTGTGCTGAACTTGTGGAAAAAAAACCTTTGCTCTTGGTAATTCTATATTCAATTTGACATTGGCAAGCTGGGAATTTGGAGGTAAAAAGCTTTTACATCTCTAATACGTCAGTTTCAAATTATTTGGCACTGATTAGCCAATATTATAGTAAATATGCCGTTTTGCCCTGTGGATTGCAATGAAGATCAGACCCCCAATACAGCTGTTGTTTCCTCATTACTGGGTTAATTAAAAAATATGGAAAACTCTAGGATTGCATATATCAGACATCTGATTCAAAGCTGAGGTTTCTTCATGCATGTGTCTATGTGAGTAGTTTCTTCACATGCTCGTGATCCATTCTCCTGACCTTTCCACTCTTCTGAAAGAGTGTAGATATTCTTACTGGGGACAGTGCAGGAATCCGTGGGACAAAAAGGACATGTTTGTCATAAAGCTGAATTCTGCCTTCTCATATTGCCATTCTCTCAGGTGAAGGAGACTGAAACAGCGACAGCCATTTTTGTTGGTTTGTTTGTTTTGGTTGGTTGGTTTGTTTGTTTGTGGGTTTTTTGTGTGTGTGTGGTTTGTTTTTTGTTTTTTTTTTCTCCTAAGGGATTTCTGTCTAGCTGGTTGGAGATCTTTTTGTCAAAGAAGAAATTATAGTTTATTCCGCTGCAGGGCAAGCCTTTCACTTGCCTGAAGAAAAACATTAAAGGTGGTTGAAATCATGACCTTGCATAATCCCGCTTCATATGCCAAAGATAGTCTATTGCAGATCAGAAGTCAAACTCTCAAGCAATCTACTTCCGAAATGCTTAATGATACAAATGATATGACTTTGTTGCTTCAATAACAGTAATTCAAGGCCCTTCTATGAGCACATCTATCACTGCAGCTAAAATATAACCAATGAGTAATGTGGCCAGCTTAATGAAGTGATAGCAACTTGAACAATTGGAATTTCCATTACTTGTATCCTTCCACCTTAATTTAGCATTGACAGTATTGGTGTTTATTTCATTCACTTACTGGCCATGCACTCCTGAGCATGCAGTTGTAGCTTTCCTAATGTCAGTTCACTGTAACACAACATGGTCTCCTAGCATATGTGAATTGTTTCCGCCAGTGTAACGTCTCTGACTTAGCTGTGGAAGGGCGACTTTGCTCAGGCTCCGAGGCTGGAGGTGGCAGCGTTTTCCTCTGCTGTAGAGTCTGCAGAGCCTGGTACCCATCCAGCTTCCTTGCAACTGTTCCCATCAGTCAGCTGGTGAGCTCTGGGGGGGACCTGGTGAGCTCCGAACAACTCTCTGTTTTGATATCTGTAGAGAAAATGTCACCCTGCTCCTGGGATGTGGTTTTATTTTTTTTTTCTTTAAATGTCACTCCTTACACCAATGACCTCATCTGACTCAGCATAACTTCTGTCTGAGGAGAGGGAACTATACGCAAGTCATAGATTTTGACATAGCTGGAGAACGCAGGGGAAAAGGCACACCGAGAGAAACAAAGTACTGTTATTTGAGCAAACAAAAAATGATTTTTGGAACAGTCTAACAGGCAGTTATGTAAAACAACTAGAACCTAATATAAACATCACAAGCTTCTGAAAACAAGGGCATTGTCTATTGTGTATGTACAGTTCATTTCATTCTCAGGTTTTCTGGAAGGTTTTGCTGAGGTTTATGCATGGTGGCACTGTATCTGCTGCACCATCCCAGTTCCCTGGGTTTGCTCTGGATGTTTGTGAGAACACCCATGTCTCTCACCTTTGAAAACTGGGGGGTGGATCACCAGCTTTCTTATTTAGAGGCTGCTTGTATTAAAAGTCTGTAGAAGACAAGTGAGACCTGTGCTAAGAGTGTCCCCAGCAAGTGAAACTGTGACTACAGCATGAGCTTCTTCACTGTTTGCACTTCAGTATTAGGCACAGAGCTTTTTCCAGGCAGACAGAGGGGAGACAGACACAAGAGGGAAAGGACTTAGAGAGACCTGGAGAAAGAAAACTCTGGAATATTTTTACTGCAAAATGCACCTGGTAGTGATAATGCAATCACATGAAAGAGCTGTGGTCCTGATGTGTTGAAGGGAAATGTTGGCTAGGGCACTGGCACATCATTTACACTTTTTTTTTTTTTTCCGAGTGCCAAGTTATGCAAACACAGAAATCAAAGGAGTAGGAACAGTTTAACGTGAGGACCTCAGTTTAACATTTCATTCAAATGACAGTGCCCCTAATGAGATTACCACTTCAGTTTCCTGGTATACCACCCAGCCTGAGCGATCTCAGACCCTTTCAGATGTCCTAAACTGATAAGCAAACGGCATCTTACACATGTGAAACTAGGATAGAAGGACATAGTGTTTGATTAAGCAGCATCCCTGTTTCTCAATGCATAGCTCTGGTCAGCTTGATGTCTGTGCAGTTTTATTCTGTTCTGGGTTTTGTTCTCCCACTCCCTGCACCCCTGCAATGACTGAAGATTTAAGTATAGAAAGGTAACATGCACAGAGTTCACAGTCCATAAAAACATAACTGCTCTTTTAATACTTTTTTTCTGTGATATCTGTCTTTACTAGTGAAGCAATGACTTGCTGTGTTTGTCTTACTCCTGTTTTTATTCCATTCTCTTGAACCCTTGAAATGGAGCCAAGAAAGATCACTAAAAAACAACAGTGAATTCCTGGGAAAAAGGAAAGGAATAGTGCAGTGAGAATTTACCTTTAATTTTGTTGTGTGTGCATTTTTAAAAATAAATAAAAATATTCAGTACCAGGATTTAGAAAGAGACTTACTGGATAAACTGGCAGGCCTGAAAATTCTGCTTTTTTAAGTGCAGCAGGTTAGTTTTGTCTCCTCTCAAACTAATCATCCTAACATCACTGGTTGTGGCCTCATAGGGTAGGTTTCAAATGCTCTTAATGTATATGTACCCTCGAGGTATTTGTGAGACCTCAGAAACTCATTTTCTTTTCAAGCTGTGTGTTGCTATCTGTGTTGATTTTTATGTGGGCCAGTTCTAGTGGCTGAGTGCAACTTTTCACTCATATCTGTGTGAATTGCTGTGGTTTAATTTGGACCTCTGACTAAAAAAATATGGTTATGTGGTTTAGTCTAGCATCTGTGTGGATCATAATTATTCTCCTGTGCAAATGTTTGTTTTTTTTTTTAACACTGTGAATACTAAACAAGCACTTCTATTGCCTCATGTTTTTGAAAAATTATTGACCATCTCTTCCGATAAAAACTGAGGCCCTGGTAGTGTTTGCTCTCTGCTGTTTCACTGCCAGTTTTTCTATCGAGTTTTAAAGTAGTTGTATCGGCAGGGTGACTATTATCAGTGTTCAAACTGAGCTACCTCGCTATAGTACATCATGTGGTTTTTATCAGAGTAGAAATTTTTTAATTTTTTCTTCTTTTCTCTCTCCACTTTAAAGTACTGGGAATTTCTTTGTAATTGGAGAGTAAAGACAGGGATGCTGTGGAGATACAGTAGAGTGGTTCTGGAGGTCCTGCACATATTAATGACTTGAAAGGGGAGAGTGTTATTTAATGTTTATAGGTTTTATCCTGAGAGCAAAAGCTTATGTGTATATATGTAGTTCTGCAACAGCTTCACATCTTCCCCCTTGTTCTCTGTATTTTAGCTATTCCCAATCTAAGGCAGAAATGCTATCCAGCATTACTGAAAGTAAAATTTTGTAGAACACCTAACAACTGGAATATGAACTATGAAAAATCAAGAAATGAATTAAGGATGTGGTTAGCTAGCTATTTGTATTCTTAGCCTTCCATTTAAGTGTCATGCCTTTTGAAAACTTATATCAAAATAATGAGACAAGTATGTAGTGAAACTATGCTTTTCCCACAGAAATTAAATGCTGATTAGAAATAACCCATATTACCTCAGTTTGCATTCAAAGAGAATAGATTTTAATTTTCCCTTGAGAAAGCAAGAGCTATGGAGCCAAGAGCCAAACATGTGATGATAAATGTGTGTAGTATATACTTTTTCCAGTTTAACAAACCAACAAAAAAAGAGGGTGAACACTTCTTTTTTTGGTGCCTTTCCTGCTACATATGGAATATGTAAAATGAACTTGTTTGTAGTACATTATACATCATGGTGCAATAGACATGTTCTGAAGTAGAAGTTACAAATGGCTATGTAGTTGTTAACAGGTTGGTAGAGAGATTTGAGTGTTGGGATTTTAACATGGGATTTTGTTTGCTTGTTTTATTACAAAATGTGTCCTGCTCATATAGTAACTGAGCACAAAGAGGGGCTTGAGAAGCCTAGAAAGATCTGTCCCCTTCCCTGGGGGCTATATTAGACCTCTGAGTCATGAAGTCTTTGCATAGTAGGTGTCTGGTTACAAACCTTTTATGGGCCCTACTCAGCTGGGATATCAGCATCTGCATTATAGCTCCCATCTATTCTTAGGTGATATCCCAGCACGACTGAACAGGCAAGGCAGAAAGATAATTGCTTTCGTTATGTAAAACTCTTCCCTTTTCTCTTTTTTTTTTCTTTTTCCACGCTTTTTCTGTCTACCCCATCCTTCTGTTTTGCAGTGCCTTGTTGCTGCCTTGTGAAAGAGGTACAAAATGGCTTACAGTGTGACTCTGAATGGACCTGGACCGTGGGGTTTCCGACTGCAAGGGGGCAAGGACTTCAACATGCCCTTGACCATCTCCAGAGTAAGTGAGCAAAAAAACATTGTTTGTAAAATACCAGTGAACTAGTCATATGTACACTTTGACCTGGCCTATGAAAATAGAGGATGTTTGCACCTAGGTCTGAATAAAGAGAGTATAATATGGCCTTTAAATATACCAGTTCAAGGTACAACCTGGCACTGGTGATGCCTCAGGAAGACAGTTCTGGTCAGTATATTTTTTAAGAATGACAGTACTGTCTTTTAAAAATAAGCTTCCAGTTCTATTTTGTAAAGTGTTGACTCCTTTTTTTTTTCTGCTGATAGGGGCCTCACTAGTGCTGTCTACTTGAGGGGGAAAGAATTAGAACAACTATGAATGGGAATATAAAATTATGTTTCTAGAAAATAAACATATAACTTCTTGTAAATTCATGAAGCCTAGGTGTTAAAACTGGACAAAGATAAGGGTACATGTCCTCTCTTTTGGGAGGGAGCAATAATTGGATAAAATTAGATACGTCAAGTGGAAGACTCACTAGTGCTTAAAATACAGTCTTAAATTATGCAGAAGCCTTCCATTTGCAGCTGACAAACAGCATGTGATTTAATAATTAATTACCTGGTATATCTATCAATTACAGATTAGTCCACTTATTTCCTAGCCATCTTTTTGTTTTTTGTTGGTTGTTTGTTTTCCTAAGAACAATATTTTAAGGTGTTGCAGTGGAGTGGTTTTATTACCTGAATTAGCTCAGTTTCTTAAAAGTTTTAAACATTAGATAGTTTTCAGGAAATTTGTAAGCATTTCCCTTACCTACCTTTCTTTTATCAAACTACATAGTTCTGTGTAACTTCTGGTTTGGGAACTCTGCTTTCTACTACTTCTTGAAGCTCCCTTCTCTTTTTTTTTTTTTTTTTTTTTTTTTACTTCCCTTGACAGTCTCAAATCTGTTCCAGAATGTTCAGATCTTTTTAGAGACATCTTGGTTCCTCCACCAATCACCTGCAGAAGGCTTATTTTGCAGAGCAATGACAAGAGAGGTTACTTACATAACAGTGTTTAAAGGGAATACCAGAATGATTTAATCAGACAAACAAATAGAATGCAAATAAGAGGTCCACTTCACAGCAAAAAAGGCCACCTATACTGCTTTGAAAACTGTTTTTTTCCACAATGAAAAAATACAGTCTGTTAAGTTGTAGGTACCAAATTGATATCCCTGCTGCAATAATGATTCAAAGTCATGAGTGAGCTTCTGAAATCAGCTATGTTATTTCATAATCATACTGTAAAGGTCTGTATTATTTGATCTCCCTTATTCTTATGCACAATATTCCTTTCTCTGAAGACAGAGCCACATTTACCTTAATATTATGTCCTATGGTGATGAGAGGAATTTGTCATAGCCCCTTTTGCAGAAGCAGCATAGTAATTGCAAAGAAGGCTGCTCCGTCAGTGTTATGAAAAACAAACACACAATAAATAACCAAAAAAACTTTCTGCCCATATAAATAAACTCGTTTCATAAACTTATACTAATTTCACTATGATAAGTAGTTTTGGTATTTCTTTCCTTATCCCACCCAAGGTAAGTACAGAAAGATGCCAACATATTTCCATAGGCATTTTCATGACACTTTGCAACCTGCACTATATGGTGTTAATTTTTTTTGTAGGTAATTCAGTCATACCCAGAGGCTGTCAGTCAAGGGTTGTGGCACTTGCACTGTATATGACACAATCAGAAATGAAAAAACAGTTGTTTCCCAAAGAACCCATTGTCTCAAATGATAATCTCTTAAAGTATATTTCGTATGCCCAAAGGCTGTATGATTCTTATGGGGCTTTTGAGAGCATATGATGAGCAGGAGTGAATCTGCAATGGCTGGATTCCCAGAGATGCGGAGGAATTACCTCTTCACACAGCTGGCTGCATTGCCTGCAGTAGAAGTGTCAGAAAGCAGTGTTAACTGTTTTGAAATGTTTCCCAGTGAGGCCCAGTTTTTCGTTGGGAGCATTGCTTTGGGATGGAATTGGATTTTGCAGCCTACCTTAGAGGGGAAAAGCAGGCATGCAGAAATGAATGAAACCTCTTTTGGGGGGAGCTACAGTAGGAATGCCTGCTGGCTGTGGTATTTTTTAATTGGAACACAGTGTAACACGTGGCTTTTGATGATAATACTCTTAAAGTCTGTTTTTTCTTTAGCATCTTTCACATAAATATGTCTCCAAACAGATCAGATATTCCCATTAATAAGCATTTTGCAGTCATAAGTGAGTTGAGCTGTGAATTTAGATGTAATTGCAATCTTACCGTGGGGGAAGAGGAAAGCTGTACTTATGTTCTCAAGATATTGTTGGGGTGGGGTGGAGTGGGGGAGGGAAGATAACTGTGAAGAAAAGCCTCTTCTTAGGAAGGGCACACTGCTCTAAATGTTGTCAGTAGATGCCATACACTTACCTGGCTTTGATCTGCAGCTGCACTGAGATGGGATTAGACTTTCCATGTGCAAGATGAGTCCTAAACCCCAAACACTTCCACTTCAAGGGTCTTATAATTGCTTTTAATACCAGATGTACCATGGCCCTTTTCCCTACATATGCATGGTATTCCTCTATGCAGGCAGATAGTTTACATGCGGACATGCTCGTTATACTCTACCCCCAAGCAGCGGGAGGGCCATAGAGAACAAAAGGGTTCATCCTTTTTTGTGGAGGCTCTGTGCTCTTCTGTCATGCTGCAAGTCATACCATGAGAGTTGCCTCTGAGCTCCTGAGGAAGATGATGGCAACAGATGGTGACACCAGGATTGCTTGTCCCATTGAGTCTTATGCCTGCATGTTTCCAAGCGCCTTCCCAAAAGAGGAAGCTAGTATTGTGCCTGTATGAAGCTAGCCCACACCTAAGGTGGGCACCCTGGATTTAGAAACTAGAGCTGTGGCTTAGTTGGCTGTTGACCTGCGCTCTGTCAGCCAGCCCCATGTAATTGCCACTCAGCTTGCTCTTCTCCACCTGAGAAGCAGGGGAGAAAACCCGAAGGTCTTTGAAGCCCACTGACAAAAGCACGATATAAGATTGTGGCATTGCTTAATGCTTCTCTTCATGAAAATGCTCTTAAAACAACAGACAAGGAAGGGAATTACTCAGACCTGTTTAGAACAACCGTTCAGTTTTAAAGGACTCTTTAAAATGCTGTCTGAGTCATGGTATATTCTTCCCTTTCACATAGGTCCAGGTCATCAGCTCACTGCTGCATATTCAACAGCATATGACACAGGAGTCACAGTCAGTCATCTGGGTGACAGGTGAAGATGTGTCCCCCTGAAATGGATTGTTCTGCTTATCTGTTCTTTAGACAAAAATAAGTGCCTGACTTATGTAGGAGGGTGGGGACAGGAAAAGAGAAAATGAAAACAAGTGGGGAAGAGTTGAGGTCAGTCTGCAGCTTTCACACTCCTTTAACAATAGCACTAGAAAATAATCTGGGAAGATTTTCAAAATATTTTTCCAGTCTCCACCCTGCAGACCATTCTACCCTCTAGAACAAATTCTGTCATGAGATGTCATGGGCAGGTAGCAGAGGTAGGAAAACAGTATTGACAGACTTACAGTAAAAGCTGAGCATCTGTCAGTCTTACTGAAATGAATGAGACTTGCAGGTTGTTGGCAACACTAAGAGCTTTCACCAGTGCCACGATCACATGCATAAATCTAATCTTTCCAAATTGGCGTGGGCAGCAAACCATGAGCTGTCTGGAAGCAAGCAGAATTCATTAATTTTGTAGACCTAATCCTCTCTAAGAAGGCTTTTAGGCATAGCTAATTATCTAAGTGCTGTGTTGCCATGTTACCCAAGATAGTGCAATTGTACATGGATGGATGCAATAGCAGAGCCTCTTCATGTATTTGTGAATGATTAGTGCTGAACAGCAAGTTCTTCTGGTAAGGCAGACTGGTTTGCAGGTGATGCAATGAGCTGAAAGGTATGCAAAAATTGTAGTTATCTGAGATGGCAGAAATATTATCCAGAATAGTGCAGTAACTCATGACTGGTACATTCACTCTGTGATTATTCATACAGTTTTATATTTCCTAATAGAGGGTTTTTTAATGTTTCCTGGGTTCCAAACCAAAAGCCAGATCCTGAAGCTGAAATAAATAGTGTTTAAACAAAACAAAAGTGTTAGAGAATTATTTTGGCTTTATTCTATCAAGTGAGGAAGAAGTTGAAATCTGGTGATGACATGAGTGCAGTGAGGGGAAATGGCAAGCACTAATAGGAAAAAAGTGAAATTAGCTGATCTGTAGAGTTATTCTGATACAAGCAGCCTGGAACAGCTCTTTGGAGGGGAAAAAAACCCTGACCTATTCTAGTATTTCATGTCTCTGAAGGAGCAGGAAGACTTTTGTCACATTTATTTGGCTCTCTCATTTTACCAGCATCTTTTCCTGATTGCTTCCTGTCTCTCCCCCACTCCCTACCATACCTATGTCAATGTCTTGCTGTGACTGTGCTTCCTTTAGAGGAGCTATGTGAGTATTCATTTCCCATTGGCCTTACTGTACATGGGTTATCAGTGCCTTACAATAGGCAAGTGATGGGCAAAAGGAGTCCTCCTTGGCTTTCTTCTATTCTTGGAGGCGGGAGAACCTCAGATTATATCGGTTAGGCGCTATGCATTCTGCAGCTGTCATTTGGATGGCAATGTGGTGCTGTACATTAATTGTAATCAGAAGGGTGAAGTCTACCTGTATTGACTGAACTGAAGACATTTATAAAGCTACCTTGAAATGCTGATTCCACATCACCTGTTAAGCATCCATCTGTGGTGAACTGAACTGCTGAGTAGTTGTTCTACAACTGCAATTTTGAGAGGTTTTGTTTCATCTCCAAATGTGAACTCCTTCACAATACTAAAAGCCATAGATTAGTATTGATAATAGTCGATATTCTACAAAACTATCAGGCGAGTCTCGTGTCCTCTAAAAGCCTTCCTTTTTAACTACTGTTTTCTTTTTCCGCCAAAACTCAAATGGCACTGAGTCAACTTCTGAGAGGGAGAGTGAGCCATTTAATGTAATGACCGTCTTATGTCTAGATAAGCTGTAGCGATTTCTTATGCATGGCTGGTTTCACATCCTTCCAGCCTTCTACAGTTTAACTCAGAATATTTCCTTGTGAGAGGGAAACAAAATACTTTTAGGTCAGCTTTTAAGAACACTCCCAAACTTTCCTATTTGTTGTTGATAAAACATCTGCTCTGTGGATGTCAGCATTTCTTTGCGATAATCAGCTTAATTTGTAGATCAGTTCTTGAGCAACAGAGTCACCCCATCTGAAGTTATAGCATTCTGAATTTTATTACAGGCAGCCATTTGTTATATGTATGGAGGTGTCAGTATCATGAGAGCATGCATGTTACTTTAGATGGTATCTTTGCTTTCAAACTAATTTGCAAGCCAGTTCTGGTATGTTCACAGCCAGAGTTGTCAGAAATTATTGTGTTTCCATGAGCCTGAACCCTACAAGTAACTCCTAAACCTCATGATTTGGTATTGGTTATTTGAGATGTTCCAGTAGCCAGTATCTGCACTATACATCACAGTTCAGTATGTAGGGCATTTGTATTATATCATTGCATCTCTTGTCAAACACAAGTGCCATGTGTATGTTGGACGAGGAGGGAGGGTGCAAATCCTCCAGTTGTATTGTTTTTGAATTGTATTTATTGTGCCAGAGAAGGAGATGGGTTCTGGGGCCTGAGAATCAGAACATCCCTGGATACTAGGGACTCGATTCAAGTCTCTTCTCTGAATAAAGCAGAAAAGGTTTAAACTTGGCTGTGCAAGTGGTCTAAGATTAGTTATTCTGAGGTAGGCAACATTCCTTGTCTTGATCAAAAATACCGTATCAGATCTGAGGGGTAATCCTAGTGGATGTTTCACCAAAGCTGCAAATACTTTAAGAGAAGGTTTGATTTTTAACAAATACCTGATTTTTGTAATACAAAACAGTTGCAGCACAAGATGTACTATTTTGTCCTTTCTGGTGAATCATGATACAAGCAGCTTTTGTTTTCTTTCCTTGCAGAAAACATTCTGAAAAATCCATGCAGTTTGTTGTTGTATCTTTATCTCAGGATTTTGGGGGAAAGAGTCCTTTTATTATTCTTTTTATTTACATCTTAGTATCATAATGCAAAGTGATTTGAATGCATGTGCTGTACTCAAGCAAATAGCTTTCATGAAGGATATGGAGCTAACTACAGCTCTTGGTCAGATTATTTCTCCTTTAAATCAAGTGTGTGCTTAGAACTGAAAGGCAACCCCTATTCTCCATGTGATTAAAGTAATCACTAAATACTAAGCTCACTGCTGAAGGCCAGAGGTATATATGGAGTATTATGTACTCTGCACAGTATTTGTGCAGACATTATGCACAGCTCTATTTAAGGCTATGTTTCTCAATTCTGTCCACGTTACACAATACACAACCAATGGGTTTGAAGCTTTCTTTATTTCACCTGCTAAACGTGGTGTTTCTTTTAAGGGGTGTGATTGTATCTAGATCATTAATGTTTGTGTGGCATTATCCATGGGAAAAAAAAAAGCGCCCAGTGTATGAAATAATTGGGCTGAGCGGCATCTATGCAATTACCAACTCAGTTATAAATACTGTCATTATTTCTTGGTGATAGCTTTACTACTCATGCCAAAAAAACCACTCTGTAGTGACTTTTTGGCTTTCTTTCCTGCAAAAGAGGGGGGAACATAACCCTTCCCTTGAGCAGGAGGCATAGTGTTAACTGTGAGAAACTGAGAAGTTCACGAGTAGGGGGTAACCATAGTTATTGTGTTTTTATGGAGGAGGAGAAGGTTTATTTAAGGAAGGAAGCAGGTCCACAACTCAAATGAATTATGTTTTTTTTTCTGGCTTTAGCTTTTAACATCATTCCCTGGCAACATTCTGGTCTGACAAACGGCTCAGCCCTTGACCTAGAGTTTATTTAGTTGAGAATATAGTTGATGTAGTATTTCAGGAAGTCCTTAGATTTACTTAAGTATTATTAAAGTTAATAATTTTGCAGATCTTTTGGAACTAGTAAACACAGCAGGGGGTAACCATTAAATTATGAATTTAAAGCTGCTGAACTCTTAGTGCTGTATAATTAAAATGCACAATAAGCTTTTTTCAGGTTCAACCTTTTATTAGTGTCTGCTGTCTGAAATCAGTAGATGTCTGTCTTCATAATGCAGCAGATAACCCTGTCATTAGCTCCATTCTGAATACTTTATTGCAAAATGTTCTCCAGCAAGTGGACCACAAAGAGGGAAATTAGCTCTGCAAGTATGTTGAGAATAACTTTCTAAACTAGCAATAGCAGTAGCCATCTAGTCACTCTTGTTGTCTAATTAGTGGCATAAAGGCCATGTTATTTCATAACTCTATAAAATGTAGGTATTAAAAAAAAAAACAAACCCAAAAAACTCAAAACAAAAAACAAACAAATAAAAACAAAAAAACGCAAAAAATACCCAAAGAACAATCTTCAGTACCACTCTGAAAGTATTAAAATGGTGTACAAAATGCAATGGTCTTTTTTATAGTCTAGCATTTGTAGTGGACTGGAGCTAGCTGAAAACACAATTCCATGTAACTGATTTGTTTAGAAGTTTCTGCACGTAAGTACCTGAGATGGCACCATTTTAATGCACAACATGGAATTAAATAGTGTCCAGTATAATAATAAAAATACTGCTTTTCTTTTTTTCACTGGGTTTTGTTGTAGCAAGAGGTCGATGCTCAATGACCAGGTAAGTTATTAATCTCCGTTGAAAGATCATGAGGAAGGAGGTAAATTTTTGCTGAACATGGTAAAAATCAATACTTGCAGGTTTTGAGCAAAGAACTTAATTTAAAACAGTCTCTGGTGATGTCAGCTATGGTATGCTTTGAAATGAATAATGCTAATTGAAAAAGTGTGGTTTATACAGCATATTAAAGGGCTGTCTCTTCTCTACTAGTGTAATTAAAGCCTTAATAAAAGGTCACCTGAAAGCAAAATCTCAGAATAGGCTTTTTTTTACAATTGTCTAAATTTTTTTAAATCCTAATTCGATGAAACTATGTTATGATACTCAATAAATGCCACTTCATAAAGAACTTAATTCTTGCCAGTACAGATTGAGGACAAGGATGTTAACAAATGTGCTGCCACATTGTGTTAACCTGTAATTTACATGATATCATGGATTTAAAAGCAAACAGGTATCACCTGTCAAAATATGCTGCATAGATGAGGAAAAAAATTATGTATTTTACTTAGCTGCTATCATAACTTAGGGGCCTAAGCGAAATAAAAGCTTGATCATAGCAGCCATCAGCCTGAAGCTGGCCCTGAAGCTTAGTTCAGCCCTACTGTTCAGTATCATTTGGGAACAGTCCTAAAAACTTTCATTTTCAGGTCCATTAAGAGTATTTTTTTTCTCCCCCAAATGTGAAGTTGTTTCTGTGGTCTTCTGAGAGATTTCAGGAAAAAGAGCACCCAGCTCTTATTTATGGGGGGAAATAAAGAACTTTTTTTTTCCACCCACTTACTCTGAGTGTAAGGAATCTGTGGTTTTGGGAATTAGGTACCATGAAAAGAATCAGTTTTGAGCTTGCAAATGGATACAGATGACATCTTCAACATGCTTCATACAGGGTGACTCCTCCTTTTGTTAGCAGTGGCTGGCAGCCATTTTTCCAGACAGTCAATGAGATCTTGCTCTTCTTTTAGGGAGATGTAATGGGTCAAATGCCTTAAAGCGTGCAAATCCCCTGGCAAGGGTAGGGTTACTTTCTGCACTTCCCACATGCGTAGCTGGTGTTGTGATCATCTGTGCCACAGGTGTTCAGTGCCTGGACACGGTGCATAAATAGGTTTTAACCTTTCTCCAAAATCCTTTCAAATACACTTGATTTGTAGCAATGGCAGCTGAGGATTAGGAGGAACTCAGCCTTTCATATGCTCACACTATATCCCTTACTTTTCCTCGTTCAGGTCGAAATTTCAGCTGCTGGGCTATTTTGGCTCCTTCACTTGGTTAGCCATACTTGTTAATACATGTAAACCCTTCTTCTCATTAAAAGTAACAGTCTTAAGGGCACACACTTACTTTAAACAATTTATGGGTCTTCAGTTTAAAGCCAGCATTAGTGACAATTAGTCTTTGGCATGAAGAAAAATAACTGTAAGGTGCTATAGCCCTTATTATACCTGGTTAGGGTGCCATCCACGCTCTTCAGAAGCCTCTGTGGGATTCTCATGCTATATTTAAAGCATCCTGTAAGTTAGGAAGCTATTTTGAATTGGAACGAATGGTACACTTACCTCAAGCTTCTGGAATGAGCCATGGTATCCAAAACTCCAAAAATACTACCTGTAACCCCAGATTCTGATACACAGTGCCAAATCAGAATGCTCTGGTATTAGGGTGAATTTGGGCTGCCTTTTCTTGATCCTGGGGGTCACTGCAACCATCCTGTTCTATTTGAGAATGTCAGCATTCTCTCCTTACCTAGTCATAGCTGGTTCAAAAATGGCCAAGGGCAGTTGGTACTAGAGCAGGTGTTTAAAAAAGCAATAGGCAGCCGAAACAAGATGTTCTTTTTCTTCCATTGGCTAAGATTAACAACGCTAGGAAATAAATGCATAGTCTTTCTGCTAATTTTTTGACAGGAGTTGCAAAATAAAAGTACCCTTCTGACCTGCTGTCAAAATTGCTTTCCTGTGTAGAAGATTCTTATCTCACTTGTTTGCTTAAATCATCTGACGAATTATTCCAGATTAAATTATTTTGCCAGCTGTATGGGGTGGGGCCGATGAGGATGTCTCTATTTCATGTCTGCTTTGCTTTCTTGATGACATGAAGTGGTCAAAAGTCTGTAAGTGTCACAGCTTGTTTGAACAATAACAAACCAAACCTATTTGAACAGTTTAATTGCCTGCTGCTTGGTAGTGCTTCTTTTCAGTGTAATATTTCTAAAATTAAAATATGTGCTGTGTTGGCATATAGTTGTCAGTAGTTCAGGATGAGTGCATGGAGTTGTGGGTAGCAGGCTGTTGGAGGCAAGCCTCTGATGGAAAGAGTGAACAGATTATTAGGGTGCCAGAATTGTTTGGTTATTCCGTCCCTGAGGCCCAGCAAAACTATCCTCTGTTCTGAGGGAGAAACTATCCCACACTTGGGAACCGTATGCCTTAGTTGTAGCAGTTGGCTACAAGGACAAATATTGATATTGCCATGGTCTGTGGTCATGTGGGAGACCCCTAACCTTGGCCCTTGGCATTCATCCTTGCTCCATGTGGGCTGGCACTCTGCTGTGTCCTTCTTCCATATGCCTGGGATGCTGATGGGGGCTCCCTCCCCTGCCTGCCTTTCCGTGCTCTACTCTGTGTATTCTCCCTCCTGGAGTCTGCCAGCCTTTCTTTGCTCCCAGTTTTCAAAGATATTCAGATTAAGTACATTGTGAGTGGAGGAGTAAATAGATGAAGGTTGCATTTGGAAAGTGAAAGTTACAGACCCTTCCAGAAAGTGTTATAATTTCTTTTAGAACAGTGAAGGCAAAGAGGAAGAATATGCAGGGCGGAAGAGTGCAGGAAGGAGTTGGCTAAACAGGGCACCTTATGGAGGTTCACAGCTGCTCTGCATGTAGCTGTCAGATTTCCTGTTAATCTGATTACATGTGTTTCTGTATTAAATAGTTTTCTTTATACTATCTTGGGGAACCCCAGCTGCAACTAAGAGCAGTGTAATTTTCATGTTGAGAATAGAGTATATCTTCACTGAGAATTCCTGGAAGAGACTTTCATCCCTTTACAGCCACACATCCCACAGAATGATGTTTTTGTCCTATTCCTCAGCAAGTCCCTTTTCGTACTTTCTGGGCTTAAGTTTCTGCTGAGCTTTGCTTCCTCACCCTACAAAATGTTATTTTAGACTGTAATCTCCAACATTTTCTCTGAAGAAAATATGTGGATCACAGATAGTAGGACACATTAATCATCTTTAAAAAAAAAAACCAAACAAGCAGTGGTTGTGAACATTCCTGTTAGTTCTTCATGGCAAAACACAGGAGCATGTGCATCTTGTCTAAACCCATGATCTATCTTTTGAGGGTAACATCATTTACTTTATTGAATTTCTAGAAAACATTCTTTAGGTGACCTAAAGAAATAGGCAAGTGAGCAAAAGAGTTAAAAACCAACCACCACCAACAACAAAAAAAACTACCCCACACCTATTCTGCAGAGTAACAGGAACAAAAGTTTTTGTGGAAAATGTGTCCTGTGAATATGTGCATGTGTGTCGTAAATGCCAATGGAAAGACCCCAATGAGACATCAGAAAGGTCTGCATTTTCAACTCGCACAGATCTAGTATTTTTATACAGTATGATAACATGTTTCTAGCTTTGGGAGTCTGAGGTGCATAAAGTGGGGGGAAAAAAACCAAAGCAGAATAAACCTCCTGTAAGCTCTAGAGAATTTGTGAATTAATTCTGTTTTAATTTCACATCAGTTTCATCTAGATGCAAGTCTAATCCTTTCCTAGTAAGAATGGAAGGAGGTCTAGGATTTGCTAATTTACATGAACAGGGTTTCTTGCTGTCTGGAAGAATAAGAAGTGAAGAACCATTGTTTTTTCCCAGTGCATGTGACTTGTCATAGAGGTTATCCCAGCTTGCAGAAACATTCCTAGCAACAACCACAAAAAAAGTGATCATCATTTCCGCAATATTGAAGACATATTTGCAGAATGATTGACAAGATGAGGAGGTGGTATATCATTTCTTTGCATATCAAGGGACTAGTAGCGAATGAAACCAAAACTAGAACTTAGCTGCTTTATTTATGCCTTGAACAGGTGCAATACAAGCAGCTGCAATAAGATCTTTTATACATTCCACCCATGATTCCGTGGAGTTCATGTGTCCTAAAGACAACCTGGAAAGGAGACAGGACACTCTTGTACAGTATTGTATTTTATAAGTACAGTGTGAGATGCTGATCCTTTCCATGAGGAAGGAATTCAAAGCTAGATCTGAATTTCATGCCATTTGATAATATGGGTAGATGTCTTTTTCTCTTGCCACTGTGAGCCTTTAGCTCAATTACTTGATTTGGTCTGTAACCTTTTCTGTTTTATTAAAACTCTTTGTAGGTCAGGAGACAGCACAAAGGAGTAGTTTTAATTTAACACTTAATATTATTTGTCTTATAAACTGGACATTTGAGTTATATCTGAGGAAAAAATTGCTAAGAGGATTTATAAACAGGATTGATTTATTTATTTTGTCTATATTAAGACTTGATCCTCCTCCACTGGTTTTGTAGAAAGTGGTTTGAGTCCTAATATTAAATGCATGTCCAAGCTTAGAAGGCCAAGGAAGAGCTCTTGCCATGTAGTTGATTGTTAAAGCTCTTTGTTCAGTGTGTAGATAAAGAGTTGACGAAGAAACTTTCCTTGTTGGCATTTAATATTAGGATAATCCGCAGTGAATGTTCAGGCCTGGATGCCAGAAGTCCTTAGTTTTAATCTTCCCCAAAAATATCTGCTCCTGACTGCTGTCTGAGAGTAGTGGCTATCTAGCCCATGTATCCACACTAGGATGACACTGTCCTGGGGTATACTAATGCTGTAAAGACAGGCGTGTAGAAAACACTCTCTATTTTTCCATTGCATAGAACCCAATTTCATAATAACAAAATATGGATCAGAAATGAGCAAGAAAGCCCCCAAATTGCAAAAGTCTCTCTGAAAAAAAAGAAAAAAGGGTGCACACCATCTTCCAAAGCTGTTCATATCCTCTCACCATTGCTACAATTACATTAATGTGATACTCAGTAAAAATTCCTTTTCTCAGTGTGTCATAAAGAGAAAAGCATTTTTCTGACTCAGTTCTAATACCTTACAAGAGGTGATGGTAACCACCTTGAAGAAGTGAAGTTGAAACATCTAATTGTTTCTTAATATTTATTTGAATATTTTCATTTATTTATTGAGTTTATGTTAAAAAAAATAAATACAAAATAAAGTACAAGCATGTTTGTTTAGAAAGATATCAAATCCTGAGAACAGATAAAGGCGGTGGTGACTTGCAAAGTCCTTGGTACATTTTTAGTTGAGCTTAGTTTTACATTTTTAGTTGGTAAGCAAGAAGTGTTCTCCTCCTTTTTTCCTCCTGAATGTATACTGCCTGTGACCTGTGTGTTTATCTTTGGATGAAAGCGGCCTATAGAAAAATCTCTGCTGCATTTTTTTTTTTGTATGCCTGTGATGAACAGGTACTCTTGATATATATTTTAACATATATATATATATTTCCTTTCTCTGTCATTTGTCACAGCATGACTTACATTTTGTCCAGTTTATCCTGCTTTGCTACCAGAACAAGTAAAAATCCTTACTGTTTTGATGGTATCTTTTTACTTTTTGTCCAATTTCATTCATTTAGTGTTCAAGAACATAGAGACTTGGATTTTTCTCCCAACTGTAGTGCTTTGTTTCTTTTTGCTAATCTTTTTGCATGCCTTACCTATTTAGTTTTGTTGGTTATGGGTGTTTTCTTCTTGGATGAGTTTACAAAACTTGCCCAGCAGGCTTAGCATCTCCGACTGAACTTCTGTGCACTACTGACACCAAGGACAAACAGCCAATGGTTTGTGTCTTGTGACGCTTTCCTCTCTTCCTCTGGTGACTTGTATTGCTTTGTATTGCAAATAGGTTGCATTGTGACAATTCTCAATTTAATTAGGTAACATAACAGTGAGAGTGCTGTGGCCTGTAAGCTGCACTTAGAAATTGATAGTATGAATCTTATCCTCTGCTTAGCCTTGAAATACAGCTTTCAGTTCCTGTAATGCCTGACATTGTCTTTAAATTGATTGTCTTTTTCCTTTCTGCTCTTGCCTCTGACACTTCCATCTTTCATTCTTTATGGCTAATTTTCATTTTCACCATATTAAAAATCACAGAATCACACAGAATGTTAGGGATTGGAAGGGACCTCAAAAGATCATCTAGTCCAATCCCCCAAAAATGACGTGGTGTCCTTTTTTTCTAGCTTCACTCCAACCCGCTCTTATCCTTAGTCTTACCATAAAGATGGCTGTTTAGATCCTCTAAGTAGAAACCCAAGTAGGAAGTAACTAGAAGACTAGAAAAACTGCAGCGATACTGGAAGTGTACACATATATTCCAAGATAATGAGGTTGTTAGCAAGCTGTGTGTATACTAAGTGATATCTAGGATGCATATGGAAGTGACTGGTAACTTTCACTATCCCTGTCTTTCACTATCAAAATATTTGTCAGTATCCTGCTAGGACTGGGATAGTATATTGAAGCTTAAGTTTGGGTCGAGTAATGTCAAAAGAAATGCCAGGGTCAAATCTGAAACAAGAGAGAGCACTGCAAGCCTATGTTCTGGCATAGGAGCGTAAAGAAGAAGTTTGAAGTCTCGCCTAACCGCTGTCCTTCAATAACAATCTTCCTATTCTAATGAACACAAGCTTAATGTATTTTAATTTAAACAAGGAAGTTGGAAGCTTGGAGAANTGTTAGGGATTGGAAGGGACCTCAAAAGATCATCTAGTCCAATCCCCCAAAAATGACGTGGTGTCCTTTTTTTCTAGCTTCACTCCAACCCGCTCTTATCCTTAGTCTTACCATAAAGATGGCTGTTTAGATCCTCTAAGTAGAAACCCAAGTAGGAAGTAACTAGAAGACTAGAAAAACTGCAGCGATACTGGAAGTGTACACATATATTCCAAGATAATGAGGTTGTTAGCAAGCTGTGTGTATACTAAGTGATATCTAGGATGCATATGGAAGTGACTGGTAACTTTCACTATCCCTGTCTTTCACTATCAAAATATTTGTCAGTATCCTGCTAGGACTGGGATAGTATATTGAAGCTTAAGTTTGGGTCGAGTAATGTCAAAAGAAATGCCAGGGTCAAATCTGAAACAAGAGAGAGCACTGCAAGCCTATGTTCTGGCATAGGAGCGTAAAGAAGAAGTTTGAAGTCTCGCCTAACCGCTGTCCTTCAATAACAATCTTCCTATTCTAATGAACACAAGCTTAATGTATTTTAATTTAAACAAGGAAGTTGGAAGCTTGGAGAATAAATAGTCCTGTTTTTGCTTCAGTGTTTGTTCGCAATATTTGTATAGGGGTTTAGAACAAAGATTATTTATTTTGTGTTGATCTATATGTTACTTTAAATACGCTGTGGTGTTGGTAGCAAGAAGTAGTGTTTCCCAATAGGGGTAAAATAATCCTAACCAACCAACAAAAATTGCTATTCAAGTCGTAAAAGTTTAGGTAGAATATAATTAAATTATTCTTTTGGTTTCACATACTTCGTATCAAGTACTGAGTCTCTGTGGCATGGCCATTTCCAAATGTCGAGTCTTCTCTTTCCTTTTTTTTCTTAGTTTTATCAAAGTACAAAAGTATTGACTGAGTGAGATGCTATTGTTGGCAAGCCTTTGATGGACACTCCTGGAATTTCATTGCAGGAGCCATGACTTCTGTTTTATCTGAAATCTCACTGGCTCTTGATGACAGACAGACGCTGTTTTTAGCCTTGCACTGAAGGTCAGGCAAATGACTGGTTTCCAAATAGAGTAACTGAAGATACTGGAACAGATTTTTTCCTGGTATAATTCCACTGGTTCTATGAAGTTATGAGGGAAACATATTTATCCAGAGAGCCTTATGAGTTGAACGGTAACACTGCTGTTCTCAATCACTTGTATATAAACGGAGGTTGGAAAACATTGTTTAGTGTAAAGTTAAAAGCCTTTCTGTAAGAGAAATGCTACACTCACTAAGATAAAACTAATAATTTTACCTGGTATAAACCAGCATAACTCCATTAAGGAGACTGAACACCATAGAATGTGGTATTTTTTCCAATATATGAGAATCTAGCTCTAGTTTTTTTAATCAGAGGTGAGGTTGAGGTATTCTGGCTGTGTATTTTTCACAGATCTTGAACTTTAGCTATAGTTTTGGCATACCTCAAGTCTATAAGCTGACTATCAAGCAGACTGGTTAGATATTTCACTTTATTTTTACAAGTTATCCATGACCTTAATTCATATACAAAACAATAAATAGATTTTGCAGATGGATCAAGAAAAGTCAGGAGTAATTTGTGAAAAAAACCCCTAGATGTTGTTGTACCGTTTTTCAGGTATTAGAAAAGGAATAATAAATAGCTTTGTAGAATGACATTGCAAAGACCAAAACTACTAGAAGCTGTGAAGATTTTCTGATAGGAGAAACTTCATTTGCATGGATCATAACCACATGGAGTGTTTCCGACTCCTG
Organism: Pampusana beccarii; assembly: GCA_013399365.1. Classification (NCBI taxonomy): domain Eukaryota; kingdom Metazoa; phylum Chordata; class Aves; order Columbiformes; family Columbidae; genus Pampusana; species Pampusana beccarii. The sequence continues at coordinate 1,274,290 of VWYH01006860.1, forward strand.
AAAACAGAGGAGCATATACATGCTTATGGCTGCAAGAAGTGTATGTGTGTCAGGAGGGAGGTGTTGCTGTGCCTAACAAGGGAGGGCTTTTTATCTCCTACTTTGTCAGAGTGAATTGCTCAATCTGCATTGAGGATGTATAAAGTTAGAGATGCAGAGAGATCCTTTGGTTGGGAAAAGCTGTCATCTGCTATGCCACTTTGTGCTTGAAGGACTAGGAGTATGTTGATTACAACAACCGGTGACACTGGGAGTTGGTGCAAAAATTCAAGATTAACTTTTACAAAGAGAGCATTATTGAGAATGTAAAATAAATGTAAATTATGTTTTACATTTTGCAAAATAGCTGCAAATATAATTTTTACAGTTCTGTGGCAGAAATGTCTCTCTTAAAGCTCGAACAACATGTTTTAATACGTTGATCTTACTTTCACCCAGAGGTTACACTTGAATGAGCTTTTCCTTTAGAGGTGACAAAATGTTTCTTTAATGACAGAGACCCTGATGATGATGAAGTACAAAAAACTGTTTCCATGAAGAGGCAGGATTTCTGCAAATTCAGTTTGCTTTAACTAATGCTATGTCCTGATGACTCTGCTTTTCCAAACCTTTCACAACATATGCCCTTTTTAAAACCATCAAACAATCCTGCGCTCACCCTATACCCTACGTTCTAATGTCAAAGCAAATCTATGTTCTACTTGTGGCACCTGCTGCAGCACATACTTCAGCTGCTTTAGGGTAGTACTGAGCATACCACCATACTTCAAGTTCTGTCAACATAGCTGTGATAAAGATCCTTTAGAAAGATGTATAGCTTCACCCTAAAATATTTTATCATTACTCATAAGGGAGAATTAATTGGCATTTAGTTCTTGCAATGATTTGGATTAGTGCCCTTATTGAAACAGGGCCACATCCATAAGAAGAATAGGAGTATTTTTGTTTTTAACAAAGCAAAACAATTTCTGTTGCAAATAAATGCCCATTTTAAAAAAAATACCTAAGGCAGACAACATACTAGCACATGCCATTGCACTTAATACTCCTAAGTCAGCCTTTGGAAATATCGGCCTGTATTTCTAATTACTCTTATGGCTTCAATTACAAGTTTGTAACAAAAACAGGTTAAACTTCCTTTATTATTACCAGCAGTTCAAATGATGGGTTAAGAAAATGGTGCATTATAATATTACCACCCACTATGGAAAACCTGTGCCATGGATTGACAAATACTTTGTCTGTAGTTCATGCAGAAACACACAGATCCCTCAACCTCACTGGCATGTTGCGTATTATGACTGGATTTGAGTGTGTGCACTATCTACACGTGGGTGATGTTTCCCAGTTGATTGTTATATCTGTTACATAAAGCTATAAAGGGAAACAAAATATATTTTTAAGGGGAAAAAAAAAGTTACTTAGTATTAACTGATGTTTACATCAGAATTTTCTGTAGTCATCCCTTCTTCCCACTGAGATAAGTATAGAACTCTGAAATGCGAAATCATTATATGTTTGTGTGTGTGTGTGTGTGTGTGTGTGTGTTGGTTTTTTGTTGGTGGTGGTTTTGTTGGTTGGTGGTGGGTTTGTTTGTTTGTTTGTTTGTAATGGGACTCTGTGCTTCGTAGGTTTGTCCTGACAATTAGTTGCTTAAGGGAACTGCAGATAAATGTAGACAGATCCTTTTGATCCTGTGGGCCATTCTGCTGACTTTCTGCCACTACCATGGGCTTGTTGTCTGTATTCTGCCAACACAGGTATCTTCAAACTTTGATTTCTGTGGTTTAGGCTTATACGTCATTCAAAAAATTGCAAAGATTGTGTGCTTTGAGTGTTCACTTCATATACTGGAGGAGAAAAGGAATGTCTGGTACAAAGAGGCAGGTGCAAGATGGTGAGTTAGGTGTGAACCCTGCCTGTGCGCTCATTTGTGAAGTGAGTTTGCTGTGGCCCTAGCCATGGTCATCAGAGTGGGGTTCTCCAAGGTATAGGTGAGATGAACCTACAAGTTGTTAGTTTTGATAAGAAAAGCCAGGAGGTTGCCCTTCAGGACAGAAGGAAACAGGGACATGAGCAACAAGGCTGCCCACAATCCTCTGTTTTACTTCCATATTCATAAACCCCACAAATGTTAACATTAAACTGTAGGTGGAATAGAAGAGCTTTTAGAACTGTATTGTAAATTAAAGGTACGTGTTTCAAATGTTATTTGAGATTAAATCATTGATATTTTGCCTGAGGTGAAAATGCAAACTCTGATTTACCACTGCTAGGCAGCTGTGTAGTCATTTGCAGTGCTACAAAGCAGATAACAGAGAAACCAGAACACTTGCATTTGCACTGAAGAGAAAAACTTTGCGCTAAGTAATAGGGAATTGAGGCCATGATATTTTTTCTGTGCTAAAGCCTTATTTGTAGTGTGTTGACAGACAAGGCAGAAAAATAAAATCCCAAGAGACCAAAGTTCTCTGGTCCCCCAAGCAAACAGGCTGGGGCCACAGGAGGAATATGCACAATGGAATTAATTTCCTGCATGGGACTCCTTGAGTCATGAACTTACACAATAGCTTGATTGACACCCTACTTGGGGAAGGTACATGTAATCATGCTGTTTCAAAAGCTGTTAATCTTAGAGCAGTTCTGTTCTTTGCCCTTCCTTCTTTAGAAGGATTTAACCACTTTTGCTCTTCAGACATTCAGATTTTCAGTTCTCCATTCTTTGTGGTGCGGTGGGATTTTTTGTTTGTTTTGAGTTTTGTGTGTGTTTTGTTTGCTTTGTGTTTGTTATTTGTTTGTTTCTGAAGGCTGATTATCAGTGTACCTACTAATACAAGCACAAGACTTTCTAATTGTGCACTGATCTAGCATAAACAGCACATGGCCTTCTTATCAGTCTTTATATAAGATGGGCATGACTTTGTCTCATATCTGAGTTGCAGCCAGCAAAAGCTCAGCTTGAGAGTCTAGTGCTTTTTCTCTCTGGACTATCACATTGCACATTCTTACAGAGTCATGCATGATAAAAAAGGATAAGTGGCCTCCAAAGAGACGTGACCGATACCTTATTGTCTGTGTAGCTTTTAGTTCTGCACTATCACTGCGAATCTCTTCACAGAGGCTGCAACAGATGCTAGAATTATTGCCTAGACTGCAGGGCAGAGTAGCATAGAGCTTGAAATCCACGCTTTCATGTCAATGCTGTTGGTCCGTGGTACTCACACAGAGCAGCAGATTTAGATGAGATGATGTTAGATGTTTTGAAATGGAGAGTGAAGACAGCATCTTGTTCTCCTCTGACATAGCCAGAATCTTGTAAAACAAATTTTCTGTTTTTCTTATGTCTCAGTTTCTCCTTTTTTCTATTTATATTTTTATTAGGAACTAATTTTAGTATGGATGACTCATTTTAATGTGGATGATTTCTTTATGCAGGTCATCTGTATCACATGCCCAAAATACTGCTTGATGCCTTGTTTGTCACTCTGTGAAACATGTTGATTCTTTATTTGCAATACTGGTATTACCCTAAGGTACAGGACCAGCGAAGGTCTGGGCCCCATTATGCTGGGCACTGTACATACATGGAAGAGAGACATCAGTGCCTTGCTGTTTAAAACCAGAGAATTTCCTGAAATTTCTGGTGTCTCTCCTCATCAGAGTAGACAAATAGCTAGATTAATCTAAGCTTATGTTTACATTTTCTCTGGGTGTTTGATGCATATAGCTTCAACATTAGCTACTGTTTATGCTTAATATTTACCTATGCAGCCTCAGAAGTCTCCCCAATTTGATAAGAAAATTTTGGTGGTATAATGCTATTTCCAGGAGTGACTCAATGTTAAGGCTGAATAATAGGAGTATTTTTCTAGTTCTGACTTCGGATGGCTGTTGAACAATAGCATCATTATGGAGTTGTTACTTTCTAGGTATAGAATAGGAGGTTAATGTCACTGTGTGGAATAGAAATTACTTTTATTTGAATGTATGCTGGACTAGGTGTGACCCAGAAGACTCATTGGTATGATCTAGAACTGCGAATTCTCTTTTCTGAGGATTTTTTGTAGAAGATACTTAGGAAATGGAAGCAGAAGGTAGGAGATTAATTTGTCTCAGTCCTGGAAGTGATACAAAAAGGCAGAGGGGAAAGCCATTCAGAAGAAAATGCCTGTCACCAGGTGAGAGAACCAGGTGGACATAATCTATGGTACTATGTAAAATATGTCTAGTAAAAGTTCGGGAGCATCTTTGGACTTTATTAGGCAGATATATGTAAAATGCATATGTTACTCCCGTATCATATGTGTATGTAATCTCAATCTCTTGAAGAGCTGTATAATTCTATACATTGAAGACCCATTATAGGATAAAGAGACGTTACCAGTACAGCTTCATTTGGCACTTCTGTCTGTCCCAAGAATCTGCCCAGCTGCCCAATAACCATCCAAGCGTTCTTAATTTTCCTTTATTTCTGCTTCTTTGCATCTGAAACAAAAGCTTCCTGTTGTTAAATAGTGCATATTCACTTTAAGAAATGTTTTCTACTGCCATTGCAGTTGACACAGTCTTGATGTGGAGTACATCAAAGTTCCATCACTGACAGTGATTAAATATTTTTCTGCAAACATGAGTCATGAGACTAAGCAATTTTCTTGAACAAGATTCTGTGAGAGAAGGAAGGCAAGGAAAAAAGGAAACAGATGAAAAATAAAATCTAGGGAGGTTGAGAGCCAATCATCCACTATGTAATCTCCTGATTTAAGAGGGTTTAGAGAAACTTGGCCAAGATCAAACTCTGACAACATATTAAAACTCCAAAACACCTAACAATTTTGTTTGCATGTGTGTGTACAGCTTTGAAAAATATTACTGTAAATATAATGCTGCTTACAACAGAGAACTTTCATAATTCCATCAGTCATAATTCTGGCTGGATCTGAGATTTGTATGTTGGCATTAGGGAATACATCAATCTTCTTTAAAGACATTTTTACCTTTTGCAGTCCAAAATGTCACTTTAACTATTCGGTGGCTTGGTTGGTGACAAAATAGACTGATGAAGCTCATTGTCCTGCAGTTTAGCTAAGTCCTAATTTGAGATCAAAGTGGAGGGTTAACTTTTCTACATGTTCCTTTCATTCCCCATTTTTATCAGGCAAATAATGGTTTTACTAACAGCAGGAATCTCTCTTAAAGTAACGGTCATATTTTGTCATCTACACAATTAATTGTTAAGCAATTCATTTCATGCCAGATGAAGGAAAAAAAGACTCTCTGGGCACAGAAAGGCAGACCACCTTAGACTCTCTGAAATTCTTTCCAACTTTCCTGCTGCTTCTTCCAAACCACTTATTTTGACATGCTCCGCTGCAGAAGTTACAGTGTCTAAAGCAGCCAAGGAAAACACTGTTAAGCCAAATTCTGAACTTGATTGCATTCCTTCCATCGACTTAAATAGATGTCCTGTGAACATTTATTCCATAACAAAATATGCAATCAGATTATCATAATTAGTGTATTTACCCTGGACCAGGAGAGGAAAATTCCTAATTTGGACATGCAGAATTTTGAAACTCATTGTGGCTAGAAGTGTAGCTCACTACAACCTCTGCTTCCAGTGCTTTTGAGTAAAATGTCTGCAGTTAACGAAGAAGCTGTTAAGGAAGTTTAGACAGTCTCTATTTCCTAACAGAAGGGAGGAAAAATAAAAGCACAGGTTTGGAATGAAAGTGAAGCACCCTACAGAATAAGTCCATTACACCTAAGCTATGTCTAAGTTACACAGCTTGGTGATCCACAAGGAGCCTTGCTCTGAATCAAGGATGAATGTATATCTTAAACTAAGAACCAGAACCCCATTAATCTAGACAAAGCCTAGCTAAATATACTAAGCAGGCTAATGATGATTTTTCGCACATAATTTATGCAACCTAACCTTTGTTACTTAAGGTAGTTTTTTAGATAAGAATATGTGAGCTATACCCTAAGCTCCTAAACCACTGATCATGCTGCCAAACTGGTAGAAATCTTTATGATTCACTGTTACTTTCCTTCCAAGTATAATTAACTACCTGAAAGAAGTAAGAATGTACAGAGGAGTGGGAGCTGGAGGAGTATATGTAGGTAGCATGCTCCAAGGCCCTACCTGAAACACTATTAAAACCTGCACACTCTGGAAGAATAATACTGCCTTAACTTGGTGTTGCTTACACCAGTAAAGGGTGAACACCAAATCTAGATGAGATAAAGCAGGAGTGAAGCAGACTACCCAAAAAGGAATTGTCAGAAACATTGCTCCCCAGGTTAACAGGTAAATGTATCACCAACCAGCAATATCAGTATCACAGGCAAATCTGCAGGCTGTGTTTTGCAGGCACCTTTTGGTTAGACAGAGAGTGTTCATTCGCAATGGATGGTTGCCCACTTCGCTCTCTGTAATTAAGAGATGGAGGTTTTTCACTGGACCCTCTGGAATGCAGTATATCATAGGCAAATTAATATTAACTAGCTGGGGTCATTAATTTCTTAAATCTCTTTCTAAATAACCTGCTTATGGCTTCTAAATCAGCTTCTGGCTTCTCAAATTTATGGAACATTCTTGTTAAAATCTTATTTCAGTGAACCCTTCTTTATGTTGCATTTTCTTAACTTAGCAGTATTTTGAGTTGTAACTTTTAGGATGTATTGGCTCATAAACAATATTGATGTCTAATGAATACTTTCTATAAACTTTCAGACCATAATATCTTTCTCTTTTGTGTAATGTTTTAAAAAAGGTTTTTACTTCAGATTCTTCCTAGGAAATGGTGCAGATTAGGAAGGGAAGCTGATGAAGCAGTGCTCTGTGAGGAAGGAAGACTATCAGTCCAGGTTACCTCCATGTGTAGCACACCTAGCTGATCCGACTTCTTTCTGAGCAGAAATGAGACAAGCTTGCAAGCCCCCTGTCTCATCACAAGCTTGATGGTGGGTAGGGGAGAAGGGGAGAAGTCAAGCAGGTAAACTGTTGTGGTCATGAAACCCACCCATGTTGCATTACTGGTTTAACAAAAATACTATATCTTTCTCAATTAATGATACATTTTCCATCTTACTCATTGGATTATTTTTCCGAGTCTGAAATAGCCTATACCTACAGACAGTACTAATAAGTTAGTACATTTCATTTCTCTTATTTCACTTGGTCTGTAAAAAGGAAGCCATTCTAAAGTCACATAAAAATTGGTTATTATAGAGTATATGGAAAATAGTATATGGGAAAAAAAAAAGACAAAAACACATTTTGAAAACTTTTCAGTTTAATACTGCTACATGCCCTGAAGCCACTGTAAGATGTGTGGGAAGCTATTCAGCTACATTTATGTAATAGAAGATTATAAAGCTGATGGATGTAAAGTTCCCTTAGAGAGATGCTTTTACCTTGAGAAAACCATATATGTCACTGGCTTGCACTTTGTCACATAGAATCTGTGATTTTTTTATTATTATTATCTGCAAGCTTTAAGTGGGAAATTTTTGAAGATTGCTGTATCCCCCCACTGTAGTGGATTAAAACACCGGAAACCAGCAATGGCATAATCACTCTGTAAATAAAGTTCAATCCTTGCCCTCAGCAATAGCCAAATCCCACCTTAGTCAAGATAAAGAAGAGGTAAAACAAGCTGCTTCCTTTTTTAAAATTCAGATTGTGCTGCTTTTAAATATTATTTTGATACTCTTAATCTTAAATATAGCGAGTTTTCCCTTTTAGATTTGAAATTATATCAATGTTCAAATTGTTCCCTGTTAAACAAATCTGATTCCTGTGGCTTCACAAGGGAAGTGGCATTTGTATGTTTGATTGAAAAGCCAGGAGAACAAAGCTTAAGCTATTACATTTTAATAGGTAAAAGAAACATCCTCAGTCTCTACAACTTCCCTTGCTTCCTGAAACATCCAGCAGTTTATGTACCTGTTAAATGTGTCAAGACTGTATTTTACCTGCAACATCTTCACATTTCCAAGGATCCTGTGGCAATACCTGGCAGGATGTCATGTTATGTGCACAATGTAATGCATCATATTGCAGACAAAATTTGCATGGCACTTTCTCAGGGGAAAATTTGCTTCTGTTCTTTTTTATTCACTTGGATCTTGACAGGAGTTCTTCACTCTGAAGTTTGAAGCCTGTGCTTTTGCTTATTCTTTCACAGAGCATGGATGAATGCTTCAGGTATGGAACACTTATTGTTGTGGAAAAGGAGTGTTTAATGAGTAATTGATGCTATATGGTGGGTGGTTAATGCTGGACCATCCAATTGAAGCAGATTTACATTGGGCAATATGGCCTCTTAAGACCTTAGATGCAGAAGTAATGGCATGATGCAGAGTGTAGTTCCTGCAAGTTTAGTTCTGATTCAACATCTGTGTCACTGTGAACATGTGCTACATTTTGTCTTGTTTCACACAGATGCCTTTCTGTGTGTACTATACTATTCTAGCATCTGTGGGCAGAGCATGGAGTCGAATACTATATATTGCTGGTTTAGGGACAGGACTGCTATTTGCTGTGTCAAAGTGGCAGTTTGTGTTTTAGTGATCATAGGAAGAATTACTCCCCTGATATTGTAGTGGCTGGAAACAAAAATAACACAATAAAGAAATGCACATTTAAAGAACAGAGAAATGTAAGCTAGTGTCAATGTAATAAGCACCAAGCACCCTAATTTACAAACTCAGTAGCAGAAGAGTCACATGTACATCAACCAAACTGTGCTGGAACCTCAGGACTTTGACTCAAAGTCAAAGCTATTTTAAGTTGCTTAATATCAAAAGTGGCTGCAGGCCAAAACTGCCAAACTGAAACTCTCAGTGTTGTCTCAAATGCCCTTTTAGTCAGGCCTTATTGTTGCTGAACCACTCAAAAGCCTTTCAAAGTATAAAGCAATTTGGTTATAGTTATATACAGTGAAATACATTAAGCAGAAGGGAACCTGAAGAAAAAAAAATCATACTGTAGTGGCTAGTAGCAAATACATGAACCCCTCAGTTTATTGCTTATGCATGTACGGGGAGACAACACAATTCTGTATGCATAAGGAGGTCAAAAAGCTGCACAGAATGTAGAATTCAAGATAACTCTGAAAATGTGGAAGGCAATAATGATAACTGAGATCTGTCTACGTGAAACACAAAGAAATACCCCACCTTACAAAACTGCCTTAAAATGAATTAAAATTTGAAAAAGAGAAGTAGGGAAGTAGAAGGGGACCCTTTGAAGAAACTTGGTAGTTCTGATCCTGAAAACACTTGGAAGCTGAGTGCAACTTTGCTGCAGGTAGTTGTCCTGGGGAAGAAGACAGAATTGCTCACATACACTGGGCTGCCAAAATAGTAAGGATCAGTACTTCACTTATAGTCTCAATTGTGATTTGCATTAAGGTTATTAAACTCTTTGATACCAAAGAAGAGCTACTCACTTGTTCCTTAAAAACTTGCCATAACAAGACAATCAACATTTATCATTATATGACTCATCTCTTGCTTCCATTTCATTTCTGCAAGATACATAGCACATGCTATCTTGGCAGAGGATGTGATGCTGAGAATAGACTGAATAGATCTATCAGCTGGTTTTAGATGAAGATCAGGAGAAGGGAGATTATTGTTAGTCAAACCATATAGGATTTAGAGAGATGCATAGTCTTCTGCCTATGCCAACTCACCCTATTAAAATGCTACATCCACATTTTAACTATCATCTGTATAGCTGGTATACATAGACTAGTCATGTTTCTAGCAGGCTAAGTTGCGAAATCCAAAACATTTCCTTTATTTTTTTTTTTTAACAAAGCATTGACAATTTTTCAGTCAGAAAATACGGAGTTGAGGCAAGAAATGGAATGATTTTCCTTCAAACAAGGGACAGGAGCATTCATAGTCATTCTCAAAAAATCTTCCAAAGCCTTGCCTAGGGCAATCCTCTAAGCCCTACTCCCACATTTATACAGTCCTAAAATTACATTTGGCCCTTTGAAGGCAACTGTGAGGCTGATGTGGCCCCCAGTGAAAATGAGTTTGACACCCCTGCCCTAAGCATTGCCTGTTTGTTTCCTCTCATTTCTAAGCTGAAAGTCTTTTACAGTTGGCTTATTTTCGTCACCTGGGTCTATTTAGCTTGTCAAGAAGGGCTTGCTGACTGTCTTCTTCCTTGAAGAGCCTATATATTGTGCATGAGCAGCAGCCTTATAAAGGCATTCAGCAGAAGGAAAACTTCTGGTGTTATTTGAGGTGATATCACTCCTGCATGGCCTGGCATACCCAAGGCTGAGGTAAGTTTGATAGCTCAAGTGCCAATAGCCCTTCTGTTCTTGCAGTACAGCGTGTCCTGAATTGCAAGTGACTGGCTGTCTCACAAGATCTCTGTGCTGTTGTGGCATTGTGGTTCCTGGTACCCGAGAGAGGTAGATTAAAGCTATTTTGGGTGTTCTCACGTGTATTGTAATCTGCGTAACTACAGATGAAGAGACCACTCCAGAATGTCTCTGCAGCTTGCCACTTCACTCTGTTTTATATAAATGGAAGCTCTTCAAGGTGTCAGTGGCACATTTTGCAGATGCCCTGAGCATTCATTTAAGGCAGGTTTTGTTGTCTTATTAAAAACAACAAAAAAAAAGGCTGGCAGTAAATTGAAAACAATGACACATTTTCTTCAGGAAATTGATGGCTGCAAAAAGGAAATTTTCTTTAGGTTTCATTAGTGATATATGCAAGGACTTTAATTTTCAATTTCCTACAGTCCTCTGTCTTTATATTTAGTTGGTTTTGCTCAGCTCTCTTAGCTCACACCAAAAGGTATAAAAGACAGTGGGGTTTGCTCTATGGTGTAGGTTATCTGGGATGTTTTTCCTTTGTTCCTGTTTTATGCCTTCTGGCAAAGTGTTGAGTGAAATGGTGAATTTCTTGCCTGATGACTTATCCAAGTGGGTGTTACTCTTTGCATTTTTTCTTGTCTGGAGTAGTCTTCTGTTTTCTAAGAAAACCCATGATTTTCCCTTGGGAGCTGTTACACATTTATTGTGGGGACAGCAATGGGAAATGACTCATTTAGGAAACAATAATATAAATTTCCCCAATTAACTTGTTCACAATAATAAAGGAACAGATGTCTCTAGTCCAGAGAGAACTACTTGGATTCATATGGGCCTTCACCAGTTCGGTGTAACTGCTCTGTGGTGGGATTTCAAAGCATGGCTCTCCTTTCAGCAGGTCATGCTTCTGCGCATAAAAGGAAGACGTTTTGCTGCCACTCCCAGGCACTGTGAGCCTCAGTGCTTAGAAACCCTAGGAAGGTTTGTTGGAAGCATCTATACAAAAACCCACTTGCAGAAATTTAACAGAGGGCTATTTAAATGCTGTTTTCTGCAGAAAGGAAAAATGTTTTATTTTCTAGTGATCCTTAGTGTCTGTCCGTTCCTTTTCTTGTAATAGTATCCTGTAGTCTCTGGTAATTGATAGCTTATGTCCTGTCTCTGATTTCTAGCCTTTCTGACTATGGAAAAGGAACGCTTTCTTTTAAAATTTTCTTCTGTCCCAGAGATCCTGAAGAGGAGAGGGTGTTCATTCGCAGTGCTTTAGCATATTTCTAGTGCTAGTGAAAACTTGATTCTGTGAAACGTTGTTGAATGAGAAGAGGAAAGTATAACTCGTTGATTTGAGGGTTGAGGTCAGGTATAGTTCAAGTTCTGGAAAAAGAGGCCCTGGCTAATGCTGCAAGCTAAGATGTTAACACCTTCTCAGTTGTGTAGGCCTCTCTATGTATTTTTGTCTGTCTTGTAAATTAGGAGTTCCTTGGGGTAGGAAAACTATGTCCATCCATCTGTTTATACAAGCATTCTCGTTAGTATTTTAACACTCAGCCACTCAAATGCTGCCTGATCCCTGTCTGTCCCGCTTTGGAGAGGAGCTGAGGGGGCTTGGTGGGAACACGTGCGGTGCAGCAGCTGCACTTTGTACACTGCTTTCCAGAGCTCCTGCTAAGCAGTATTTACTCTGAACCCAGTGCAGGCTTATTTTTTAGGGCGCAGCTGTCACTGTTGTACTATATATTCACCCACTATACAGCTCTGCTCACTACAGAGTGCACTAAGAATTCTCTGTAGTGCATTAAAAGCAACATGTGATACTTCCAGCCCGCCCACTTGCTCTAAGCTGGCAATATTGGAAGTCAAATGTCTGCCTTGTAGGAAATTTGTGAGGGCTCCAAATGAACATCTCTGAAGCAGCAAGTGTTTCTCTGCTTTTCTGAGAGGTGAAAAATTCTTGGCTCTTTGAGATGAAGTCTGTGCCTGGGCTTGAGGCACTAAAAAAATACTATTAAAATGAGATCTTACTGTCAGTGGTACTCCAGCTTGGATTCTATAAATCAATTGGCAGAGATAGCTATACTTTAAATCTCTGGCAAACATCTCACTGTAGCCCTAAGTAAAGGCATTTGCAACACTATGTTGTAATCCAGGACAAATGAGTTGAGACTATTATAAAGGTTTTCTGAAATAGTTCTGTTTAGATCTTGCACAGAGATGTTTTAAGAAAAAAAAAACCATCGGAGATCAAATTCAAAAATGTGTATTTGACCTAGACAGCATTACATTCCTCTACTCAGTGTTACTTTAGTTAGTAGAAGAGAGGCTGAGATGACAGCACGCTAGAAGTTACTGTGTAGACACTGCTGGATTTGCAGTCTAATTCCAGGAGTTATTTAACATTCACCTTTCACTTTAAAAATATTTTAAAAAACCACATTTTAAAATAGAAAATAATCACTGAAGATTTCACCAAGATACAGTGAGATTTTCTCTGTGAGTACTTAGTAAATTATTAGTAGATCAGAGATAAATTTTCAGAGTAAGGAGAATACCAACAGATAAACACTTTGCCCTCCATTCATTTCTGCTGGATCTTTAAAAATGGGAACAAGATAGTCTTGAATGTGTCTTGACATTTCAGATCTGGCTGCTGATATATCTCCATCTGTACACTGATACTTTGTCCACAAAAATTACTGACTGTTCTCAATGTGTGCTGTAAAATGTGCATGTTGTGGGTTCACTTGAAAGCCTCACAGAGAAGCATGTTTGCTTCTGACTAAAATAAGTATAATTTTGTACTTTGATTGGGATATTTTATACAGAGTATACATCCAGAGTTTAATGATGCCTTCTGTGTAAAGCTCTACAGAACCAAATGGTCTACATAATTTACTCTTAGCCAGTGGGAAAACTGAGGGAGGTGATTATTTCCTGATACTTATTGTGGTTCTGAATTACAGATACAATAAACTGCATCCATCTTTTATACTTGTGGGTCTTGCTATCTATGAAGCTTGGATAAGCTGAATTTTAAAAGTAAAGTGACATCAGTGCTGTGCTTGCTCCTGACATGGGAACTGGAAAGGTAGAGCTGTATGACGGAATCCAGCACAGAATTTGTTACTGTTCTACTTAGCTGAAGTAATGACTACAAATCTCTTTCCTTTTCAAATAAAGGGACAGCGACTGGTGAACCGTGATTGAGATGGTTTCCTTATCTTTCCCAATATGGTTGTCCTGTAGCATTTAGCCTCAGAAAGAGTGTTGCAATGTAGTTAGAAACTTATATAAATTACAAATTCAAAGTTACCTAGGACTTTTTGTTTGATAGATTCTTCTGATTAATATATTTTTTCATTTAGGTAGTGTTTTCTAAAACTGTTAAGCAGAAAAGATCCCATTAGAGTAAGTTAGGATGAGGGGCAACGGGCATAGACTGAAGCATAGGAGGTTCCATCTAAACATGAGGAAAAACTTGTTTACTTTGAGGATGCTGCAGCCCTGGAACAGGCTGCCCAGGGAGGTTGTGGAGACTCCTTCTCTGGAGGCATTCAAATCCTGCCTGGACACCTTCCTGTGCAATCTGCTCTAGGTGAACCTGCTTTAGCAGGTGGGTTGGACTAGGTGATCTCCAGAGGTCACTTCCAACCCCAACCATTCTGTGTCTCTGTGAAATCAGGTCACTACTATAACCACCCTCAGCCTCTAAATTTGCCTCTGATTCTAGGACAGTTGTAGTTACCTGCTGTATCTTTAAGATATTACATTTAAATTTGGGCCTGCAAAAAGCAGAAATCAGAGAATCTGAGAGGGAAGTCGGGATGTTATAGCTATCTTAAAGTAGTCCCAAATCTTGGCTTCTTTATCCTTTCTGTGGAAGCTCTGGTTCTCTGGGTTTATTTTGTTTGAGGCATCGCTGTGGAGCAGAAGAAAAGATGTGTGTGTTGAGTAAGAATTCCCAAATTAGGGCAGACATTTCACTTTCAGTAACTGGGTCGATGTTCAAAAACTCGTCTTTGTTCTTGATGAGCAAAAGAGGGAGTTCTCAGTATTTGGAACGAGCTGTCTGGAGACTGGAAGTATCAGCGTCACACAGTTAACGTTTTGTGGCAAAAACTTGCATGTTTCATGAGAAGGTAAAAAGTGGTGTCTTAGAAAAGTGATATGTGAAGATTATCTATTAAAAAATCTTTATCAAGAAGGTTCAAGCCTTGGTGTCCCCATGGCAGGCAAACAGTTTACAGAAAAATGCTAAACTGAGAATGACTGAAGCATCCTGCTTGATGAATTCAAGTTGTACTGGCTGTTTTATCTGAGTTTGGCTTTTGTTCACATTTTGCCTTTTCCTGACCTCTTATTTTATTGGAGATTCTGTTTTTTGACATGTTTGGGGGACTGAACAGGAAAGGCTCTTTCAGTAACTATACAAGGTATGCTATACATGTGGGTATGCAAATAATCCATATTTTTATAGGCTTCTAGATTCTGTGTACTTAACACAATTAAAGTCAATCAAATGCATAGAAGCTAATGTTTCTTTAACAGGTTAGGAAAACTATGAAATATAAATTTGAAATATGAAAATATGAAATATGAATCTCTTGTTTCTACTAATCTCTTTCTATGAGGGTGCATTAGACTGCAGAATAAAGCTCAACCATTGAAACGACCACACAGTACTGCCCCCACTCCTCAATTCCATAACACCAGAAAAATACATCAGGGAATGGCACTGCCATTATCAGTCAACACTGGTTTGCGTGAGAACATTACATCTGTGGCTGTGCTTCACTCAGAAAATACAGAACTCTTATTGCTTTTATCTCTAATGTAAAGGGACAGAAAGCTGTCTCGTCTAGTCAGATCAGGTCTAGGATGTTATTTACAGTGCCTAGTTCTAAAGTAACTTGTGGTTTTAAGTAGAGTCTTCAAGTATTCAGGGTGCTGTGCTCTACCACCCTGATCCTAGAGCTTGTGTTCTAGTCAATTGGCAACTCCTATTGCCAGATTATGCTGTCAAAAAGACTGTCAGACTCAATACTGAGCCTCTTTAACAGAGCGTTAAGAAGGATTATTTTTTTTTCCCCTTTATTTCTTCTTTGTCTTTACCAGTGGAAGAGCACAAACAAGTAGTCTAGGGAATTGGTTTGTAAGGACTTTTTTGGTTTGAGTATGTACATATTTTTAAGTGTTTTGAGGTCATATTAGGGAACACAGGTTAAGGAATTTCACTTCACGCTTGATGAGGAAAAGTGTTTGGATTTGTGTTGGGTTTTGGTTTCCTTAGGAATTTAACTTCAAAGTTTCAGCCTGGCTGGATTCACAGGGGAATTTTGGTTCATGATCAGACACATCTTTCTTTTCTATTCACCGCTCAAGGAACAGAGTTGTTGACTGCAGCCTTTATTGTGGCATTTTAGATCATCCTTGGGGGTTTTTTTAGAAGTGAAGAATGTAAAGAAGTGAATACCTAAAAACAAGAGCAAAGACCAATAGCTTATCCCATTCCCTTTAAATACTGAGTGCTGAGAGCAGAGGACTACTCTGCTGTGCTCACTGAAGTTTGCCTGGCTGACAGTATGTGAAGGCTCTTCTGTTTTAGTTGGAGTTCCCTAGTGGAGTCAAGTTTCATAAGTAGCTGTAGTGTATCAATATCATCCAGATGCAAACTGAGAGGGCTGTGTAAAATTGAGGTCAGGATGTTGTCAATTTGGAGAAAATGCAGTCCACTAGAAATCTGGAGCTAAGAAAGTGTGATACCACAGTGAATGACCAGGATTTCTGTTGTCTCAGTGTTGGGTTTGTAGTTGTAGCATTGTGGCTTCTTGTTTCTAAAAGTGCTGGTCTGTCTTTGGAGTGTCAGGTCCAACAGGTTGAGGAGCTCATCTCAGGTATGTAGTGATCTGTCTTGGTAATGAAGCTATAGCTGAATATGGATAAGGTTAAGCAGAATAATTTGCTATGAAGCTTGCTATAAAAGAAACAAGGCATATGCAAGGCCCCTCACACACATTCATTTTCTGTTTGCTCAATATAATGAATTAATTTGGGAAAAATGGTTTTTAGGAGGAAAGATATTATAAAATCATGCAGCAGATAGTGATTTAGTAGTTTTCCACTCTGAGTAACGTCTATATATACTACTACCATATAAATAATGATAAATATCCCCTTGAGGAAGAGGGAACCACTATATTTGGCTTAACTTCTCAAAATGGAACTAATGAGAAGTAGAGATGGTTCTGGACCTTTGCAGAAATGTGAGTTAACTTTGAGTTTTTTGAATTTCCATAAATTTTGTTGTTCTACCCATGTGATAATAGATACAGCAGTAGCTGTATCTATTACTGTATTTATTGTTGTATCTGTTACTCATTAAAATAGACAAGGTTCTAAGGGACATGGTTTGGTGCTGGAGTTAGGTTATGGTTGTACTCAGTCTTGAGGGTCTCTTCCAACCTAAATGATTCTATGATTCTATTCTGTGAATTCTGGGCAAATTCTCTGTAGGTGCTTTGTGCACACAATGACTTATTCTGATATGACTTTTTTTCCTTTCTTTTCCCACACAGATCACCCCTGGCAGCAAGGCAGCACAGTCACAGATGAACCAAGGGGACCTTGTGGTAGCCATTGATGGAGTCAACACTGACAGCATGACCCACTTAGAGGCCCAGAACAAGATCAAGTCAGCTAGCCACAACCTGAGCCTCACTCTTCAGAAGTATGTTGATATACGTTGAAGTCTTTGCATTGCTAAGGGTATACTATGAAGCCCATAAGTGACAGCTGTAGGTTTTTTATCTTGCCTGTTAGACTTACTTGAACTGTTCATGGCACAGATATGGCGTGAAAAGCCAAAATATACTCTGATTCTTGTAGAAATCAGCATTGATTCTTATAGAAATCCTTATGGTGGATATGCTATGTGAGTGTATCTGTGTTCAATTTAGCCTGTTGAAGACTAGTCCCATATCCATTCAGACTTCTGTTAAAAAATAAATCCAACAGTGATGTTTCTTTTGCTTATTCCCATGTGGACAACACATGGTTTTGTTTTATCAGTTTATGAACAACAATTCTAGAAGTGACCATTGTAACAAGTATTATAAATGCATGGGAGGAACCTGTCATTCACAGAATGAATAAATACAGCAGGCTAAGAATGTGTGTTAGTGGTCTGGCACTTCCAAGTTTGAAGTGGCCTCTCTGCATCTGACAATCAGAAAGGTGTAGCCTGAGTGCAGGAAAGGAAGTCAGTAGAACATGGGGAGGGCAGACTTTCTCGTAGAGATGTGATTAAAGTTGTCTTGCCGTTGAGAAAGCAGAATCTCTTCACAGATATATGTCTCTTAACTTTTCCTTGTTAGGAAACTTGATCTCAAGTCAGATAACCTTGCACAGAGATTCTCTGCAATAGTTATGTTATTTTAAAGCTCCATAATAATGTAAAGCAAAGTAACTGCTATTTTTATTGCATTACGGAGAAGATAATTTTTATATATTCTAGGCAAAGACAGAAAGCAGGTTGTAATGTGAAAGTATGATTTCTGAGAACATACCAGAAAATCTCCTATATAGGAATGCGCAATAGCAGGAACAGGCTGTCACCCAAGGGACGAACATCTTTAACTGAGGTTTCTAGAGCAAGGTACTCTAAAGCAAAACATATGGCTGAATTTCCTGTGTGGCTTTGTAAATCTCAAGTTTATCTTTATGTGAGCATTATAGGTAATGTATAAAATAAGTACACGAAGTAGAAAGATACTAACAAAATTGAAACGTTTTTTAGCTTCTGTGAGAACACTAGGTGGGCTTATCTATATCCCGGAAATGTATTTCTTGGAAGAGAGCTTTAAATCATTCTCTTCAGATGTTTTAGTTTTTCTCAAAGAAAAACCTTTGAGATTTTTCTCCAAGGGTGTGGTCTGTTTTAGTGAATGCACGGGGGAGGCAGGGAGATGCATGGAATAATTTCTGACACCTCATACAATGTGCGTGTGTGTCTCTGATGTGCTTGCTCAAGATTTTCAGCCATAATTAAACAGATACCAGGAGCCTGATCCTAAATGTACTGAAACAGGCCTTATATCAGAAGCCAGAAGAAAATGGTTGAGGCCTGCAAATAGTTCAAGATGATGGGGCACTCTCTTGATGCATGTGGTTGAATTCTCACCTGATTCTCACTCTGGCTTTTTTTCTCTATTCTAATGAATGCTAGTGTTATTATGAAGGTATGTATGATAACTTTTGAAGAAAAGTTTATATTGTTCTGGTTTATTTTGTATTTGCAAATTAAGGCAAATCCTTTCTGATAATTTATTTCAGCACTTTTGTCTGCTTTTCTATTGGATCCTGGTTTTTTATATCCAGAGAACGTTTTTCTTATTTGCTTTGTTCAGTGGCTGACACTGTGGCCTGGCATTTAAAACTACAAGCCATCACCTTTCCTGTCAAAACACACAGAGGAAAGCTTCCCAAATCTGTGACTAATGAACAGATTATCCTAATATGTGTCACAGATGCAAGTCACTTAAAACAGTAATTTTGGTTGAGTGGTGTCAGGGATATTTGAGGTAAACAACTGCTGTGCTTTTGCACCTGCTGACCTCTGAATTACAATACCAGAAACAATAGTGGCTGTATCTTCATTTTTTTTTTATTTTTTTTAAAAAGTGTTTTATGGCATCCAGGAGGTCAGCTTATGTATTGTTTATTATTTGTTTAATGATTGAAGTAATTCTTAGTTTTTCTTACAGTGTTTTCAGACTGCTAAATCTTTATTTATTATGGCAGACATTATTCTTTGTCCATATAATTTTAGTAGCAGTATCATTATTTATTGCTTTCTTGTTCTTTCTGTTGTTTCTTTTATATTTTTTTAAGGCTTGCCATGTTTCTTGGTTCCAAAACAGTAGCATGTGATTCAGATAATCAACTTACATGGGTAATGAACAGTCAAAGTAAGCAGTAATGGAGTGTTTCACAGACTGAAATATGCTTGCATGGATTAGGAGATGTAGAGGAGTTAAGATCCATTTTGAAAAGAATAAAAATGGCATAAAGTGATATGAAATACTGTTAAGCACAAATGGGTCAGGCAGCTTCTCTGTTAGCAAGTGAGAACTTTCACAGATGCTTTAGCTCTAAATGTAACACAAATCATAGAATCTCCTCTTTGGTATCACAGTTGATTTTCGATTTGTGCTGTTAGCTTGCATTGGTGACCCATTCAGGCTCACCTGAATTATATGGAAAAAACAAATGGTAAGGACTGAAAAGTAACTTTTTTTTTTAAAGAGTGTTGTTTATTAGGTGATTAGGGGCTATTGAAAAAAGGCATCTCCACAATTTTTGGGAAATTAGATTAATCTCACCTTGAAAAATCATTTTTCCTAGGCACCAATGGGTTAATTTACCTAAGTACAAAAAGCTTGTGGCAGTTTAGTCACCTGCCCAAAATTTATGATGAAACATACTTTTTTCAGCCAAAAGAATTTTACAGAGATTGTATTGGTGAGAGGAAGAATAGTTAGCATGAAAAATATGGGAGCAGTCACTAGTGATAGTAACTTTCAACCAAATAAGAAGAAAACAGGAGAAAGGCAGTCTCCTGGGACTTGGTTACCAGGAAAATGACTGTGCTAAGATATCATTTTTACTTTTTTAAACATGGCTTGTAGCAATTAAACTGGAGTGGAGTGTTCTGTGATTATGGAAAAACAAAGCAAGTTTCCATACAGATTGGAGAGATGAGTACACTCGATTATCTAATTTGCATAGAAGTATGGAAACATGGTGAATCTTTTCAAATGGAAAAGGCATATATGTGCATTAGGCAATTGTCTGTTGTGATGGGAAAACTTATGATGATCTTGGACATTTATGTGAAGTGGTCACATGGCTCTACAGAATATGTTTCAAGGTCATGGAATGCCTTACCAGGCAATCTGTGGCTTGGTTTTGCTGTTGCAGCACTGCAAATAGACGTGAACTTGCTTGTTTAGTCTATAAGGCCATCGAAGAAGCAGTGGAACATGAAATCTAGGTATAAACACTCTGAAAGAAAATGCTTTTTTTTATTTTTCTAATGGTTCTTGGCTCTCGAGAGCAGTGGCCTTTCCTTTTATTGATCCTGGCTGTGAAGGTTTAATGAGCATGGTTTATAACCTGACAGCTCAGACAGAGTTTGCTACTACTCACTTATATTATCACACTTGAGTTCCCTGTGGAGTTCTCTTTTTCAGGGCAGGGAACTGGTTATTTTTTGTTTGGCTGTCAAGAAAAGCTGTATGTGGTGTCAGGACTTATGCAGGACATCAGACTGCAATACATCAAATGTAGCAGAAGGGAAACATCAAGAATGGCCATTCCTACTTGCCTCCCTAAGCAATGAAAGTCTGCACTGGCTATACAAACTTAGTTTTTCTTCAAGTCCCATCAATGTGCACTGTTCAAGGTACAATAATGTAGCTCTTTGGTGAGTGCTTGGTGTGCAGTGCTGGCCTGAGTGGAGTTCTCCATATTTCAGTCATGTACATGTCTCATTATGAGTTCAGGAATTTGTGGATGTATTATTATTTTTTTTCTGACAGCTTCCTTTGCTAAACACCCTGTTAAAATTGTTAAAAATCACCTCACCATGCTATGTTTTCACATGAAACCACAAAATTAGGATGGAGGTCTTGCCAAATATGCCAAAGGTTTGATCATGCAGCCAGAACCTGGCTTGAGCGAAACACTGCATATTCTGGCTGCTCAGTGTCAGTGTCTGGCTGCCTTGTTCCCCAGAGCCTGCAGCGTGTCTGCCTGTGCTACTTTTGGGAAGCTGAAGGATGCAGACAGGCAAGTGGCAGGGAGCTGAAGTATTTGAACTATTCCTGGAGAAAGACACCTGTGATCCAGTGGTGTGGAAAGGTATGGGACCCTCCAGACCAGTTCTGCTTCCTTCCATTTAGAAGACAAAAGAATACATCTAGGAAGTGAATTCTCTTTTACTGAAGAAAAGAGAGCAGCATGAGGGGAGAAGGAAAGAAATTTGTTACTGTGCACTATTGTCAAGCAGAATTCCATGAGGCATGGCAATATTGAGGCAAACAAGGCTGATATTCTAAAGCATGAGATACTTACATAGATGCAGCTAGTAGGAACCTACACTATGCTAGATGTACTGAGCAGGGATTGGATCTTGTTCTACCAGATAGTGCTGTAGAAGGCTATGACCTTACTCTATAATGATTAGGGTTGTGGTGGAAAAAGACATTGCTTTGCTTTTAATTTTTTTGGTGGCCTCCTGCAGTGTAGTTCTCAGTCATTTTTCAGTATCAGTTTCTAATCAGTTACTTGAGCTACATATCTGCCCCGAGGCATTTTAGTTCTGGGCCAGTCAAAGTTCATCTTTAACTGGCTGGCTGTCCCACAGAGGCTGGGCCATCAACTTATTGTCCTACAGTATTCAGTTCACAGGTGAAAAAATGCGTATAAAATCTATTTTTATTTCATACAAATGGTTTTCTTTTTTAAATTCACAGTAAATGCAATGCACAAGAGTGCGGTATTATTTGTCAACATGTTTCACTGAAGCATCCACAAGGTTCATTTGATCTTAACTTAAGGAATCTGATCAGGCTCCTTGGAAAGGATTCACCCAATGTACTGGCTTAGTTTTGGAAAGTGTTGTAACATGAGTGCGCCTCATTCTGCTGGCACAAACATTCCTGTGACAGTCTGAGAGTCCTGCCTTGGCGTCGCCCTGCTCCTGCTGGAGAGGAGCAGGGGAGGTGCAGACTTTCCGTGGCTGGTGAGCGTTGACACAACCTCCCCACCAGGCATGCCAGTGATGCTACTCTTCACTTCCAGACAGTCACAATTGCCTGAATTTTGCTGGAAAATCATGAGCTAAATAATCCTTTTCTCTAGTGAAAGGGAAAGTGTCAGAGGCAAAGCTATGAGAGACTTATGGTAAATATTTAATAGCTTTCCTATTTCTGTGCAGCACCGAAAGATGGCTGATCTGGCAGTATTCATTTCAGGCCTACTATAAATAAAGCATGTGGTGACAGCAAACTTCAAGCAAGGGGAATTCAGTGCTTATTGTAAACTGCTTTCTTTTGTCTGAAGCTGTGAATAGTAACCAACTCTGTGCATGTTTTAGGTCTGCTGATGGACACATTTTAAATCGGAACCAGATTCAGGCTGCATTTACGCTCAGAAGAATTAGAAGAGGGGAGCTAACCCAGTTTTAGAGTAAATTAAAACTATGTAAAAATACTGATAAAACATGGTCTGAAATAGTGGTACTCAGACTATTCTGTAGAACATTTCCTAAAAGCATTGTGGGAGATGATTAGTAAAAACAAACAGAAAATGAAAATATGGATTTGATTTATTTTTTTCCCCTTCTTTGAATGATTCCTTTACATTCATAAGGCTAATGATGATTTAATTCAGGGACTGCTTACATATTAGGGGTAGAATCTGAGCCCATATGAATGTGACTTTGTTTTTTAAAGGAACATTAATGCTAGTGGTAATTTGCTAGTGTTCGTATTCAGCACTGTGAATGTATCTCCTGAAATCCATTCTTGGAGAGACTGATTTTTTCCTGGTTGCTCCTGCCTTTCTGACTGCAGTCTTAAAACTATGGAAGTGGAATGCCCAGTATCAAATGACTACTCCTTGGATGAGGCTGCTGCAACACTGTTATACCCAGGAGTACCACCTGGGCCTCCCTAGCTAGCATAGCAGCACTGAAGAGTTTAGCGAACAAGGGCCACATCAAGAGTCCAGTAAGGATCCCTGAATTACTGAATGCAGAACTGAGATGTTTGTGGCCATGTCAGACTGGATTGTGAATGTGGATGCTTGCTTCCCATCAGAACACAGTATTTAACAACTCAGCCTTAAGTGTTGACAAAGATGTGCTGTTTGCATTTGATAACATTTCACTAGAAATTACGGGCTCTTGTCATATTTTCAAGTACAAATATGTTGTCATAGAAATACAGCCTGAAATTAGATGACACTTAAAACAGTTAAATAAGAGCACAGAAAGAAAAAAATTAACAATGAAGCTCTGCCCTTCAATCCATTCGCTTGAGTTCTACAGAAATTATGTTTAAATAGGCCAATATGATTCTCAGCAGGATATAAAGGTTACATTAAGAAAATACTGGTTAAATATCAGAGAGAAATAAATTCAAAGCTGGTGCAATGTTAGATATCCCTTGTGATGTTCACTGGAATAATTATGCTCTAGACTGGACCAAGTGCTGTGATCTGTGACAATGTGGACAGTGTGTGTTGGAACCCTCCACAGTTCACTCAGTGGGCACCTCAGTCTGTAGGTAGCTGCACGTACCTGTACTCAGGAGAGGTATTACAAAATCTGCCTTTGGAAAGACAAGAAAAGTGGAGCAGGCAGACAGCTGCTTACATGCTTTACTGAATCACAATGTGTATCAATTCAAATTTTAAGCAGATTAGTAGGAAAAGGAGAGGAACACTAATGGTAGATGTGACATGTGATACTAGTTGGATTATTTTGCTGAGACATGTGATTCTAGAACTTTTGAGAGCCATCTGCCTCCAAGAGCCAAGGCTTCTTCCGCAAACTTCTGATGATGCTGTGTGCTCAAAGCATTAAAAAAGCCATATCCTCCAAGTGGATTAAGGGAGTTACCGTGTGTTACTGTGAGCTGAGAGGTAATCCTGCCTCGCTCCTTGTGACATAGAGGTGAGTCCCATTGCATGCCTGGTTGTCTCTGCACGCAGGCATGGGAGGACAGTAGGATTTGTTAACAGGTGTCAGGTTAGCGTTTGGACAGACCCGTGAGTTGCTGTGTTTGAGTAGTAACGTTTAATACTCTTAAAATTAATGAGCAGCTTTTTCCATGGAAAATGAAATAAAATATCAATGACAGTCACTGCAATAAGTATAAATATATTCCTTACATGAGCAGTTTAATTCAGTGAACTGCTATTTACAGTCTCTGCATAAAGTGTCCTTGTTAGTTTTAGAAAAGAGCCCGGAAACTGTGGATGTATGCCAAGGCTTTAAAGTGCAATGAACTTTTCATTACAAGAAGATTCTGCTTAGGGATTAGAACTGTTCTGAGTGCACATCACTTTTCTTTTCCCCCCAAATATCAGCTTAGAGGGGAGGTTAAAAATCACCATTTTATTTGTCAGAGAAATATTCTCTGGATGAGCTAAAGATAATCTCCATGTGAACCCTTTCACATATCGTATTGCACTCACCATGGAAAGGTCAAGATGGATATCGTGGGCACATCTCACCAGAGTCAATGGGCTGACACAACTTACTAAATACACATGACAGTTGTAATCTTTCAGACAAAGAGTTACTGGTTGCATTCTGCAATGAGTGAATCAATACGTTACCCAAAATGTTACAGTAGACAGGAATGTAATAGGGCTGTGACCTTTTCTTATTGATTAATATTGATTAGCTTAAGCATGGTCATGTCAAAATGTAAATTACACTCTTGAAGCTAATCGGAATGGATGATATAGTATTTTTAAGAAGTGGAATGAGGAATTGTTCAATCAAGTAAAACACTAAGGCTTTACTAGATCAATCTTGTAATATGTTATTTGTGCATGTGAAGTTTGTCGTTTCCTTGGATCCCTTTTACCATGCTGTTTCTTGCCCATCAGCCACTATTAATGTTGTCAGAGCTCGTTCTTTTTTCACAAAATTCTAGTCATTTGTGGCCCCATTGTTTCTTATGGGGAGAGCAGAGATAGGCCCAGGTCTGTTCTGCCTGGCTTTCTGGCATCTTCAGAAGTTGCCCACCTCTTGGTGTCTGTGCTCTACCAGACCTGAAGCATGGCTGCAATTCCCCGATTCTGGAACTGGCTCTTTAGGGTGCTGCTTTACAGCATCCCCCAGTGCTGCCCTGGAATCTGTCCCTGAATGACTTTTGCCCTCAATGAAGCCGTTCAGAAGCCAAGAGATGCAGGACTGCAGGGGAGCCTGATGATACTTGAATGGGAGTAATCTAAGTCTCAGGTACACTATCTGCATGGCAGGGGAAAATTAAACAGGGGAAATCACTAGCGTTCAGGTGTTTTACAGCCAAATCACTTACATAAATATTTTTTGATACTTGATTCTTTCAAATTGTTATTGATTATGTTTACGGGGGAGAGCTGAGTCACCTCTCAAGACCAGGGTATGGTAGGCCACATATAAGCACTGAGTCTTTAGTCAGTTCCTCGTCTGCTTTTTGTTAATAACAGCTAATTCTTTGCTGTAGACTATTCTTCCCATAAGCCATTTTTTCTTCTGCTATTCTTAAACTAATAAATTATTTTATTATTTGTTTGTTTACCTTAGATTTTTTAACATCTCTCAGTAATTATAAATAAACAATATGATAATAAAATCATTAATAATAAATCACTATGCTGAACTTGGAGATTTCAAGTGAGACACTGTATCTGAAGGTTATACTGTTAAGCTTTGGTCCCTCTGATAATTTTGATGGTATTTCAGCCTCTCACTTTTGATTCTCTAACACCATTCTCTATAGCTAGGCAATCCAAATTCTGCATAGAGCCAGTTTATTATTTCAAAAATCTCAGCTTTATGCATACTTGAGTTCTTTTCCTTCCTTCCTTCCTTCCTTCCTTCCTTCCTTCCTTCCTTCCTTCCTTCCTTCCTTCCTTCCTTCCTTCCTTCCTTCCTATTTCAATTTTTTTGGATAGCAGCTTCCATTTAGGTTGGTGCCATTTGTGCATAAGAAGTTTTTGTCCATGTATTGCTGTGAGTATGAACATTAGCTCTGGAAAGCATAATTGCCTGTCTTGCAATCTGAGTGCAGCACAGTGCAGGGAAATAATTAACAAATCAGTCATCCAGCCAAATGCTAATATTTGCATTTGCCATTGATCTATAGAGAATAAAACTGCTGATGGAAATACTTTTCAATTTAATTGCAGGCACAGTTGATATCCTGAGAAAGGGACAGTAGGTCTCTTCCTAGCCCTAAAGTGATCGCAGCTATATTTAAAGTACTATGAAATGTTCAGGGTTCTGTCTTTGTGATTCTCATGGGAGTCACAAGACTGTTTGCTGATGTCCCAGGTGGGGCTTAGAGAGTTACATTGTGGTGTCACAAGACTCAAGATTTTCTGTGCGAGCCTTAGAAACAAGAAGCAGCTTCTGTTGGGCTACTTAATTCACTATTTAGCTGGAGCTGTAACTGACACATTACCGGTCTTAGCACATACTAAACAGACAGCTTAAATTGATAACCATGAATAGCATGTAGTCTGTCCCTTTTATGTCTCTTCTGCCCACCCCACCAAATTGTCAGGAATGTTATTATGTTAAAACAGATGTCAGAAGCACAATTGTACATGCTCTGTTGTTTTGCATGCTCTTATGTGCTCACCCACATCACTCCAGAATTACTCCACTTCAATTAGGTGCTAAGTAAAATATGTAAAATGTTTTCTAAGCACTTCTAACCCTAATCTGATCCGTTTTATTACCTTTCTATGCACTTGATCCTTTTTCATTTCCTAGCAGTTGAAAGATTAAGATGCTCCAAGAGGTATAAATAAGTGCTCACATAAAATAAAATTAAAGCAAAAGCTTAAAAGAAAAGAAATGTTGATTTTAGCTGTCCTGAGAATTAGAAAAGAGAGACACCGGTGAAGGTATGAAATTTTTAAAATCCACATGAAGATGAAAAAGAGCGTTTTATCTGTTAGATCTCATCACCTCTCTGCAAGCGCAGTGTTGTGCTCACCTGAGGACCCTTTGCAGCCCTTCCTTACACAGGCAGCTCCTCTTAATGCAGTTGACTCCTAATGAATCTGTGTTCTGAGTGCGAAGATACCAGGATTGAAGTCAAGTGCTCTTCAATTAAATGTATATTTAGATAGGTGAGAACAAGTAGAAATGTTGACAGCCATATCAGCAGTACTATATCAAAGCTGAACAGCTTTGTAGTACTACATCCATTTTGATTTTGAACTTCATTAAGAAAGAGAACCAGTATTGAGGGAGAGGGGCGGTCTATCTGTGGAAAGGAAGAGAATTTTAAAAATATCGGAATGATACATTTACTCATCGTAATAGTGGTTTGAGTTTTCATTTTGAAATGAGGCTTTTGTTTCCATTCTTAACTTCGAAAATATAGAACAAAATGCCTAAAAGTCAAAATCAAATTAATTGCTTCAGAAAAGACAATCTTGATGGAACATTTCAATATCGAATCTAAAATTATCAGAGTCATTTCTGAAATGTGGACTTTGATCCTCCCCTAGCCCTACTAAGCAAGTACAGTCCCTGAATGTTTGGAATAAAATCATTTTGCAATCAATGGATTAAAATGTAAACCTGGGGACACATGTTTGCAACAGCACCATGATCACTTGAAAAGCAAACTTGTGTTGCGGCAGGATTTGATTCATCTAGTAAAAAAGGGAGGAAAACAGATGTCCTGAACTTGCAGATTTTTTTTTTTTCATGAGGAGTAATGGCTCTTATGTAAATAATCACTTTATTGTCTAAGTGCATTCACTTTCATTCTACAAATTGACTTTACCTCTTCTGCCCTTTTCTCCGGTGCAAGCCTCTGCTAAATCCAGCAAGCTTAATCATTCTGGTTTTGAGTATCAAAGCTATAAACATCCAGGGCAGAGCTACGTAGGAAACTCATTGTTTTAAAGTAATATGTTGACAGCTCAGAGTCACTGTGAAATAAAAATCTTGTTTGGATACTGCTGTGAATGACTGATGTAGCTTATCAGTAAGGTGGAAGGAATACAGCTTTTTAATGTTATCTTCTGTGGTCGTGTAATGAGGGGAGAAATGCAGACATACAATAAACAGCAGAAGTGATGGAGTTGTCTGGTAAATAAAATCCTTTGTGCAATACAAGTATTTTCCAGTTACACGTCAAACACGCAGTGTGTGGTGTTTGCTGTACCTCTGTGTGGGGCAAACAACGTTTACAGCGCTGAGCAGCTTTGGCACTAACATTCCTGATGGAGGGAGGGGCAGAGGGAACACTGCTCTGCTCTGCCCGGCTCTGGTCTAGACTATGTCCCGGTGCCCCCATGTAACTTCACAGGAACAACTGGGTGTACACAGACGTGACACCAACAGAAGGAGGATCAGAATCTCCCCCTAAATCTTTGTCTGGCCATAAATTTTCACAGTCAATTTTCAGTAACTCTGACGGTGTTCTGGGCTGCAGCTGATTTTATTTATTATTATTCTTACTCCTTTTTTTGCTGTCTTTCATGATACGTATGCATGTCTGATGAATACGACTTGTTTCTCTTTTTAAGCTAAAATGTTTGGAGAAAGGATACAGCACTCACTCCTGAGGGAAGATCCATTAGTAATTCACCTGAGGAAAGTTTGTTCTAGGCAGTAAGTGATTAGCTCTTGTTCTTAGAACTCAAAGGTATATATTTCTCAGATAATTATGTCTAACAGAGTATATTGTGATATACTCATTGTCTCCTCAAACAGTGTTCATTGTCTTAGTATCTCATTGTGAGGTAGGCATATTACATTGTCTTTGGTTTTGGCTCTCGAAGTAACATAATTTCTATATTTCCTACATGGAAATCTTCCAGTTCCTGTAAGGATTACTCCTTTTTCCTAGTTTATTGTTTGTTTGCTCCTGCTTATGGAAATATTTTTCTGCATGGCAGCTACAGCTAAGTAGACAGCTCAATATGAAGCAAGGAATTAATGCTGGGATTGTCACCATGGATGAGCCCAGTTTTTGTCTGGCTCAGTGTTCTGTCTCTGCTGGCTGCCGCTGGTAGGTATTTCAGAGGGAAGTGCAACACAGCTCTCAGTAAGGAAATAATGAACATAATGCAGGAGGTCTTCCTCTGCCAGTCTTTTAAATTGCACCATGAAAAATGAGAATCTCTATGGCTACTTATTTTGTACCTAGTCTAAAGCAGCTGTTGGGGGTTTTGTTGTAAGTATAAATATCTAATCCTTTCTGATATCCTGCTCTTCTCATGGTCTCGATGATGTCTTGTAACAATGAGTTTCACCTCAGGTTAACCAAGTACTCTAGGAAAAAATGTTTGCCTTTATCAATTTTATATATAGTGTCTTTTCAATTTCACTTAATGTCCAGGAATGAAGCTTTAGTTCCCTTTTTTCTACCATTTGTTATTTTCTAAGCTTCTGTAATGTCTTCCCTTATTCATCAACTGCCTAAAGCAAACAATTCCAAATGTTTCAGTCATTTCTGCTCTATTTATGTGCTTTTTAGTAGTTTTATTTCATTTTTTTACCTGTTTGAATTTCAAAATTTGCTTTTCCAAGATGAGAATTCCAGGCATAATTCTGATCTGTAGGTTGGCAATAGGATATTACTTGTGTAATGTATAATGTATATAATTTATGTATAATGCAGAATTATTTTGACTATTTTTACATTTTTCATTTCGTTTACTCTGGTGATCCCATATGTACCGGAAAGATTTTAGGGGAGTGTTCAGTGCTATGCAGGTTCTTGCAACACCTCCACAAATACATCTTCTCTTACCTTAACATCCAAGAGTGCTTCTGTTAGCATTTGTCACTGTGCTTTATTTGTTATGTTCCAATGAAAGGGCAAACTGTGTGTTTTGAAAGCATTTTAGTAGGATTTATTTATTTATTTTAAATGATCATGTGCATACATTTGTCAAATACAGGTGAAAGGTGGGCATTTGGAGTGGAATGTGGTTAATTCAGTAGCTGCCTGCTTCTTCTGAAACTAAATTCTCTGAAATGAAGCCCGTGTTTCTTCCTGCAGAGAGGTTTAAATTATGGCAGCTGCTATACAGTTTAAACTATTACATAATGATCTTTTGAGGAGTTGATCGAGAGGCCTCAGTACTGAAGTTTAGTCTCTGCGTTTTAAGACACTCCTAAGTCCCATTTTCCAGAGTGCACCTGAATTTATGTACTTGTGTCTGATTGGCACCTACGAAAATGCAGCTTGTCACAAGGTACTGGAAAGCAGATGATCTCCCAAGTCAGATGCTGCTTCCATAACTGGTGGCTTTTCATCCTTCAGAGAAACTATATCAAACTTTTTCTCACATTTAATACCTTTGTATATGAGGATGTAGAAAAAGCATGATGTTCACTAGAAAAAGTCTAGGCTATGCTTATCTCTTACTCCTGATGAAGCAACGTTTTTGCTTGAAATTAGAGCTGAAAAATAGGAGTCCAGATTGCTAATCTTTTTATCTCTTTTTTTTTTTTTTGGCCCCCAGATCTAAACGTCCAGTGCCAGTTTCAACCACAGCGCCCAGAATTGACTCTCCCAGGGCTGTAATTCCACACCAGAAGGTATGTGACACATTTATCCTGAGCCAAAGTTAATGGCATTTCTATCTACCACAGTGAAGGTAAATACCTACTACAGGAAATAGCTTTTGCCCACCTTGAATAAATAAACATCGAATGAATGCACAGGCAGAAAAGCTGCCACAATGCAATGTATTAGTGACCTGTATGTTGCTAATTCCTGATTAGCAGAACCAAAGCATTCAGCTATCCTCTGGTGATCTGGTCTAACCTGTTCTGAGCAGTTTGTTTTCATCTAGGCTGCAAGAGGCTACCAAAGCTTCTCAGAAGATAGATTTGCTTTTGTAGATTCTTGGGGAAAACCTTTAGATTGTGCCTCACTGTATCTAAATCCTAACTACAACTGAAAAGACACTGATTTGGAAAGAGGACATTTGAAAGCCTGCATCATACTGCATTCTTGTCACATTATGCAAAAGACATGAGAAAAAAAAATAAAGAGGATAAGTCAATTTAACAAAAAACCGCAAGCAGCAGAGGAAATGGATGGCTTGGTTTCTGTTGTCAAAGCTTGTCATCTTCCATAAAATAAATGTTCATATTAGAATAAACAGCATACATTGACTGTACCTGGCAACTCATCATCTGTATCTTTGGAGGCACTGAGGAGCAAGGATACCTGAAAGATGGCATATATATCTTTAGGCTCAAGTGCTGGGTAGGACATTTGTATTGCTGATGCATTTAATGAGATAAATGGAGAGAGGAGGTAAAATCTCCATTGCTGCAACTTGACCCCTTCTGTGAGTACCAGTTTCATCCCTAGCATGTAGTATAAGTAAGAAATGCTGAAGATCAAAATACATGGGGAATTAGGTGATGTTCTAGTGTTTCGGGCAGTTCTATCTTCCGCATGGTTTCCAAATTCAGAGCTCAGTAGGTAACATCATCCCTGTAATTGCTGCAAACATGTTCAGACTAACAGAGAAGAATACACTTGGGGAGATTTATTTGATTTAATTTTACTTTGCCAAATTTGAAATTTGACATTTATTAGATGAGACAGAAATAATGTCATTTTGCTGCAGATGTTGTAAATTTTTTGGGAAGGGAAGATTAAATTAAGAATTTATCTTGCCCAAGAGTTGTTTTGGCTTATATCACGATTTTATAAAAGTTACATTGGAGAAAGTTATTAGAAGAGTCACCAAACACTACTGTGAAATTCCTAGAACAAAACCAGTGGATCCTTGTTTTCGCTATACTGCTGTTCAACTGCACCAGCAAAGTAATAGGAAGGGGGAGAGAGTACTTATTTTCTCTCAAGAACTACACAGAATGCTGTTAGTTTTTAAGGGAGCAGGTAGATGTGTCTCCTCAGAGTCATTCACCAACACAAGACTGACAATTATCTTTTGAGACCCTCAGTAGCACCTGAGCAGATATGACAGATTTGCTTACTTCCACCACAGGCACACAAAAGCTTTTAAACATCAAATTCTCATGACTCTGTATTAGGTGCATTTCTTCCCTGCAAATGTCAGTTTTAAAATTACTGCTGTAGGTATTCGAAGCTGTTTACTACACAAGACATTTTTCTTAGCTGTCTACCCAAAAAAGAAGTTAACTCCACGCACAGTAGTTTTTGAGGGTTTTTTTTAAGGTCCTAAGAGTGCCTTTGGCATGAAAGCTATAAGGTCACTTTACATTTCCTGTTTTAACCCTTCAGAGAGAGATGAGGGTCAAAGGACTCAACCCTTTTTCAGGAGCACGTTGTCTGGCCCTTGAGCGTTCTCTGCATCAGTGCTTAGGAAGGTTTGTAGGAGCTGTTGGAAGCAGCCTGTGCTGAATGGGCTACAGGCAGTGCTTGCAGCTGGAAAAGAGATTTACTATGGACTTTCTGGGGGAAAAAGGTGGCATCTAAGTGAAGGGATGATGGGAAACAGGGTATCTAGCAGTGTTCAGGCAGGTCTCTTAGGTGTGGGATGTTTGGCCCAGGGGAAGAGGCAGCAGTGAGTGGCCCTTTGCAGGTCAGGAGGAATGACATTTGTGTCACTAGTGTGCACTAGTAGACAACAGTAGTTTTAACTGAGCAAAAATTCTCTGAGGATGATTTGGAAGGGAAAGAAGGCATTGAACTGTTGGAGAAGTCTCAAAATCCAAAGTAGATAGTCTTTACTGATACAAACAGCGGCATGGGGATGTTGCAATAAGTTATGTTACAGTAAATATACTTTAGAAACAAGGTTTATTTGCTTGTCCCTTTATTATTCCTAGTAACAGTATCGCTGTAGAAATGAAGAATTCTGTGACACATAGGCAGAAGATGTCACCTCCACATCACTGCTTGACAGTGTTCAGACTTTGATGGTTCACATGAAATGAATTCAATTGCATTTCAAAAAACAGCAAAAAACTACAAGACAGTCATGACAGTGTTGTCCTCAAACATCGAGAGAAGTTTTTCTCACCTTTCTCTGAGCCAAGGTTAAGGCATGGCAATGTCAGCTAAAAAATCTGCATGCGCAAGTTCAGTGTCTAGTATAAAACATAAATTCTTTTCTACATAATTGCTGATCTGATTGCATCTTACACTAATTTTCAAGCATGTGTTTCTTCTTTGACTGCTATCGTCATGGTTTTTGTGTTTTAGAAAGACAAGAATACTCTCTTCTACAAAGATGTAAGGAAGGTGTAAAATCCTCAGAATCTTCACCGTGACAGAAATTTTTCTGCATTCCATAAGTAACATACATTCTCCCCTTACTTTCTTGAGCTGATGATACAGGTTCTGCAGCCATAAGTATGGCATCAAATGAGGTGTAGGGCTATTATAGGAAATAAAAGTTTGACTGATTTGCAATTTCATTATTTCTTTATCTGGCATTAATCTCAAACTTGAAACAATTTGATTTAGTTTAGTCAACTTTTTTTTGATTTGGTCAAGTCTTTTGCACAGGTGTAGCATAGCTGGAAAAAAAGGCGTACCTGATGCTGAAAGCATTCATATAAGAAAAAGAGTAAGCATGAGTCCAAGGATTGAAACTAAGCCATCATCAGTCAGTGAGTTCCTGCAGCTTTTCGAGGGGATCCCACCAGTAAAGACTCAGCTCAGTGCAGTTCAGAATGTTCAGGCTGAAGCTTTAAGGCTAAGCATAGCTTTAACATCTGTCCCCTTGCGTAAAGGTATTAAGACAGCCTCTTCAATTTTAATAATGTGACTATGTGCTGTTCTGTTTGTGAACCAGTACTAAACACACTTAGTTCAGAGTCCAGTGAAGATCTCTTGTCTCCTACCAAATTTGGGAGCCTGTGTGGCTAAGAGAAAATAGATGCAGAGATGATTGACTTTTTAAGTAAAGCCCAGGATGGAAGAGCTGGCTGAGCCAAACGCTGTTTGTTGGATGTCTTTGAGCAGAGTCGTTTAGTGCTGTGGTGCCTCCATTTCCTTTTTGCTATAAAAGGGTTAGTTGAACAGCTGCTGCTTGGGCATGTTGGGAGGTCAAATTCATTAGTATAGTGTGCATTCCTGTGCAGTCAGCTCTAGATGAACCTGCTTTAGCAGGTGGGTTGGACTAGATATCACCAGAGGTGCCTTCCAACCCCAACCATTCTGTGAAATTGTTCTCCCAGAAATGCAAAAGGTGGATAAAGACTATGGTTGTAGGAGAAGAGAAATAGAACATGGGCTGTCACAAGAAGAGAACCTGAAAAACTGGTATCGTGTCTTCCCATATAAATTTGTTTCTCATGTCTCTGATAGATAAGAGCATTTGCCTTTCACAGAAATTGAATATTTCTAAAAAAACCAATGACAATATTTCAAAATGGAAACTGAGCTGATTCGTAGCTTCCTGCCTATTCCCAAATATTTGCAACTCCTCTGCATTTATCAGTTTTAAGCTCATTCACTGACATTACACTGGGAAATTAAAACGCTGTTTTCCCCTCCTAGTAGGGGACTGCTGCAGGATCACAGCTCTTGCCCAAAGAATGAAGCCCATTGCTCAGTGTCGGAGCCTCCTCTCCTGGTCGGCTGCAAGGCAGCACCAGCCTTGTGCAGATCGCAGCGTTTGCTCGCTTGTCCAGGCACACAGGCTGTCAGACAGAATGGGGCGAGAGAGATGGGAGACAGGGGAGCGTTTGTGACTGTTGGCTGTGTTTCATGTGATGTAATGCTGAGAGCTGGGTGCTGCGCAGTGTTGGAAGCCTTCACGTTTCAGAAGGGGTTTCAGAAATGCTGCTTTGATCTGGTTTTACCACTAAACTGGAAATAAAATTCCAAAATATCCTCCTGGGAATAAACCGAGAGATTCTTTGTCAATCACAAGAGGAAATAGCTAAATAAGTTCATTATTGGGCAGTAATTCTTTGGAAGTTATACAGCTGCTCTCTTAGCCGTTTCTAGTTTAATTCCTTTCTCCCCAAACACAGGGGAAACAGCTACCTTAAAACTACCGTGAATATTAACGCAAAATGGAGAACAATGACTTGGCAGTGCTGGGTTCCTGGGAATTCTGGTGCTGAGTTACCAGTGTACTAGTATTCCAGCTAGAAATTGTTTTAGGAGTGAAACCAAAACTCCGTTCATGTCATAAAGGTGAGCAAAATCACCCACCATCATTTTTTATGGCAGTTCTCTAATTTTCCCTTTGCCTACTGTTAGTGTCTAGTAGCTCCAAAGCTCTGAAAATGCATTTTAATTAAGGAAATACCTGGCATTTCTCTCATTAGCAGTCAAAACTGATGTTTTATAATTAGATCCCTTTATTATGGGATATAGAAAGAAAACCCACAGGATATTTAGATTAAAACCACAGGGTTTTCAAGGTAAAAAATGTAACTCTGACTATCCTTTTTTTTTCTCTATTGCCTCTGCATTGGTTTTATATATATATTTGTTTTGTCCCTCTCTGCTAGCATGTAAAACATTTGAATGAGTGGTGACTTAATTTATGAATGTGGCCTTAGGCATTTATTCCTCTTTTGAAACACATTTTTCAAGAGAATCCCTGTTTTCTCTTTGTTTAATGATACTTGGAAGCTTGCAGCAGGCCACTTTAAGGTTGGTTATTTGTTGTTTTTGATGTCAGGGTATAATGACTGAAGTATGTAATTCAAATGTATTAATTTAAAATAAATACTCTGAAAAACGCTTTTAGGATTATCTGTTTCTGCAGCCTCAGGCAACTATTAATGCCAGCTAAAATCTCTTCCTGTTTATCACTAAGGAAAATGTTCTCATTTCATTTTATCTGACTTATGTTTCTGATTCAGAACTTCCTAAATGTATTTAATGTTATGATTAATTATATCCTCAGACCTGTAGGGTTTTTTTTTTTGCAATTAATTTTAAATAATCTGGCCATATCATCTTGATTTTTAAATGTAATCTCCCTAAACTTAGATATAGAAAAATCCAAGAGGAAAATATTAAATATTTATCTTCCTCATGAACCGTAACATCAAAATCAGTAAATGACATTGATTATCATTGCTAGCAAAAGTAGAACAGCAGAGGCCAAATTCTGTTTAGGGCTATGGTTCATGTAAGGCTGAGAGGGAGATGCCTGTAGGATGTTAAATATGGCGAGGGAAGCAGTGCCAGCCTCAAAGTGGCAAAATGTCACTGCAGGCCACCACCTGCTCTTGTCTTTGCTTTTGTTGAGGGCTGGCTGTGGGCTCCAGCCCTTGGCCAGGTTCGTGTCCCCCGCCTGTCCCTGTCCCCCAGAGCCAGATGGCAGTGTTACCAATGTACTCTGTCTGTGAGCATTGCAGCCTCTGGGTACCTGTGGTGGCTGCACCTTGTCTAGGTCCAGAGGGAGAGGTGGAAGGGATCCTTCTCCTCTAGCACAGGCAACCTAGCCCAAGTTAGGCTGGACCCAGGATTTTAAGATTCTGAGATAAACTAGAAATGATACTATGGCTCTAGAGAAATCTAGAAATTGCCAAGCACGCGAACAGTTTATTTGGTATCTCAGCTATAGATTGTTTTACCCAAAGTGCATATTTACAAACAAAAGGGAAGAACAAAATAAGTACTTTTGAAACTGTATAATTCATTATTTTAAAACATGTGCTGAT
The DNA here is from genome assembly GCA_013399365.1 of Pampusana beccarii. Lineage (NCBI taxonomy): Eukaryota > Metazoa > Chordata > Aves > Columbiformes > Columbidae > Pampusana > Pampusana beccarii. Next base: position 1,311,034 of record VWYH01006860.1, read on the forward strand.
GAGTTCCAGTGCTCAAGATTCTAGGTCTGAAAGGCAAACATTAAAGAGATGTTAAAAATAATATTAGAATCTTGCTATTTGTATTCTTGTCATTGAGCTTTTAGAAGTTAAATAAGAAAACTGAGAGTAAAGGTATAAAACGCCCACCTGAAAGAGAAGTTTGTATTCCTCTGACAAAATTGCCCATCCTGCAGTTAGGCAGAGTTCCAAACAGCACAGAGCTGTGGTCACTACATGCTGCCCATAGCTGGAAGGAAATGAGGCAGTTTAACCCAAAGGGTGCTCTGTGCTTCACACAAAGTGCCAGGTACCTTCCAGTCCTGGGGATTTCAATAGTGTGGCACCAGAATGAGCTTGAACTGAAGGGCAGAAGCAGTGATAGGGTGTTTTAGCCAACATGAGCCCAGAAGCTGTACATGAAACTTCCTCAGAACTCAGACGACAACTTACTTCCTGCTTTGTGTTGCTGAAAAAGCAGTATTTTTCTTTTTTGATATTACCTTTTATTTTGGTTTCACTAAGTGGCATTAATAGCAAATCATTTATGAAACTGAAGCATAGTGTGCTGCATTTTTCCAGAATGAGATTTTGGTAGAACGTTTCTATTTTGAGCACCAGAACAGACTTTTATGGGTATAGCTATTGTAGAAGAGATTCCTGGGACTTTGACTAAGACAAAAGATCCTGCTGTCCTGGTTAGGAATATTATCTGGGCCACAACTGTAGGATCGAACATCCGTCATGTACATCCCGATGCACACATTCCTTCAGGTGGCAATTCTTCAGAAATGACGTGAAGAGAAGCATCCTGTGTGTTGAGCAGTGCTTGTTCTCACGTTGGTCTGTTTTCTAACCCTGTTGCATGGCCTTGTCAGCATGAACCAGAGCCTGCCCAAGCAATGTGGTGCGTGGGCTTCCACAACTTGAAGTGTACTCATGGAAAATAGAATGGCGTGGGTTAGAATCATTGCATTTTTATAATAATGGCATTGACTTTTACGTTCGTGTAATATCTGAAATGATTCTGACCTCAAGATATTTTTAGGACTTAATTATCTGATAAATTAATGGACGGTGCTGTCTTTAGAGAAAATTATTGCTATGAGGTTGGCTTTCAGCAAATGCTCTTTTAATGTTAAGCTTTATATGTTGGTTTCAACTAAACAGCAATTTTTAAATGCCTGAGTATGTTTTGCTTCCCTTATTTTGAAACAATGAGCTTCTTTTTTGAAAATCTTCACTGAAAGGGTGGATGCTTTGGCCCCAATCTATTTATTGCAAGTTTGTCAGTATGTTTAGAAAGCAGTAATTGCAGATATATTATTTTTGCATGTGTTCTATGATTGCTCTTTTCTTTTTTCTTTTCTTGGCCTGCATGTTTGCTACTACAGGAACCTGCTTGGGAAATCAATGGCAACAGAGCAACCTTCAGTCCTCTAACTAACACGGCGACTGGGCCTATGGGTAGTATTTTAGCAACCAATGGATCATTTTCAGGCTACCTCAACCAGCAAGAGATCAGCTTCTCAAATAGCTCTTCCTTCTTAAAGACTACCACAGTTAGATCTTCTGTGTCCTCTCAGTCTGTGACTCCTGATATTTCACCTGCAAAGAGCAATCTAGGTTCAAAACTAAGCCCCGTATTGACCGATGGCAATAGTCCTGTACAGCAGCTGAGCCCCGCGAGGCAGTATAACAACCCTATTGGCCTGTACTCAGCAGAGACTCTCAGGGAAATGGCTGAGATGCATAAATTAAGCCTCAACCGAAGGGCTTCGGAAGGTGGACTTCCTAGAGGGTAGGTAACGTTGTAAAATATTTAATATTTGAATAAGTAATGAGTTTGCTGGGAAATGAATGTCTTAGTACCTACCCTGTTGTGCAATTGTCTGCTTATCATGATTAAGACCTGGAACAATCACTAAACTTACCAGTACTCCCCCAAAACAAAAGCACAGCATCATTACAGAATCACTCTTGGTCTTTGGTATCTGAATTGCAATATGGATTGGCTACAGTCACACAGCATGAGGAGGAACACTCTGAGTGAAGTACCTGTGATCACCTCAGGGTTCTGTCGTTTAATGCATGCAGTCTCATAGAACCAAGGATCACTGTTACAGAAGCTGCTAGAAAACAGGTCTGATCTTTGGTGCTTTCCTGAAGAGATGTTGCTTTGGCCAGCAAATCTAACATGCTAGTCTACTACAATTCCTTCCTTAATGTATTGTCTTTCCTATGCAAAATGAGTCAAATCCCTGGTTTGGACATTGTCTGTCTCACATCTGCCAGCCTTGCTCTCAACTTGTGTATGTCAAGGAGTGATCTCTACATACTACCTGGATAGTTTGAGCTCATGCTGTCAAGGTTTTCAGTGTTACTGTATTGCAGATCAACTGTTGTATTAGTGGGTTTGCAAAGTGAGGAGCTTGGGCTGGAGCACATGAAAAAAGCAATGAGAAACAGGTTTTCCTAATTTTTCTGCCTTCATGTATTGATTTGCAAACAAATCTCTAATTTGTTTTTAGTGGGGTTTTTTGTGCATTTATTTAAAATGAAGATAAATGTCTTGTTATGAATATGGTAAAACATATACTTCTGACACTAGGGACATGGCTACATGTGGAAAACCAGAAAATTCAGACAATCCACTCAAGGTCTGATAGCAAACACATATTTTCATGTACTTTATGTTGCATTGCAGAAGCTCTTTGCAAGGGTAAAACCACAGGTTTTTAAGTTGTAGCAAAGTAAGGATATTTTATCATGAAAAGCATATATACATTATAGATGACTCATATCTCTCTGAAGTGCTTGGCATTAACAATCCTAATTAACTTATCTGAAAAAATCCTGTTCTCCCTTCTCATGCCAGATGATAATTAAGAAAAGCAATTACTGTTTAAAAGAAAATAATTACAGTTAGTAAGCAAGATCAGCAAAATAAACCTCAGAATGCTTCTCTCTTAATTTACCGTTTTCTTGAGGAAAACCAGTCCTTGTTTTATTGCAATATGCAGAGTTTCCTGGGAGTACATCTCACTATCTTTCTCCCACTGTTTTCATAACCCTCCTTAACATCTGTGAGGGCGAAGGGGCTGCATTTTGGATGGCTCAGCATTCTGACTGTTTCTTTGTTATCAGAATGACAACACAGCTGCATCCATCGCTCACCAAACTCAATGTGAACCATTCTATTGATTCCAGAGGTGATTGGGGTAGGACTACATAATATGGCAGTTATTGCTGGGGTGCAGAAGAGGTGTTACCTGCAGAGAACGCTTCACTGTCTTCACTCTGCTGCTCTTCCATGTTTTGTGTCTCCTTTATATGTACACATTTGCAGCCAAATATAATTCAAGTTCTCTGTTTGTGCATGGCTCTGGCAATATGCTCAATTACAAAGCCAGGTTCTACCTTAGAACAACCATCTGAGGGTTGGTTTTTTTTGGAGTTGGAACAAAATTTTAAGGAATTTTAGGGAATTTAATATCTGTAGCAATGATGAACGAATAAGAAAATGTGAGAAATCATCTAAATATTCTGTTAAAAAAAAATCAGGCTTTATCCTGCAGCTCAGGAACAATCTGAAAAGATGAAAGAGCCCAGAGCCGCTAAGTACATGTACCTTTTCAGGTAATTCCTCTGCGGCTTTGAGAGTTCTACATCTCTGCTTACATGCAGTTCTACATCTCTGTTTACATGCAGAGTTCAATAATCCTGTCATTCCCGCTCCCACCTGAGTGTTACCCATGAAGTGGGGAGAGAACATGGAACCTGGAACTATTTTGGGACTTCGTGTTATCTGTGGTAGTCTTGATCTGATCGTGGGTACATGTGAAAAAGTGCACAAGCAAAGCACTGTGAGCTCTGCAAAATCAGCTCTGGACTTTGTTGTGGACATTCTTCTATAGTACAACATGAGATGCTACGTAAAGATTGTGACATTATGGTACTCCAAAGCTGTGAATTTATTATGCATTCGTGAACATGCATTTAGCAGTATGGTAGAAATTACGAGAAAATTCAGGGTGGGGGGGTTAGTCTTAAGGTACGTTTTGTGTTTCAATTTGATGTTCTTTTCACTGAATCATTTAAACTTAATTGTGCGAACTGCTGTTAGAGGTTTAGCTAAACTCTTTGGAAAAATCCTATCAGAAATCTAAAATTAGTTTTGAGATTATTTCCTTGACCTGTGGAGAATAACACGGCATCCGTTTCTCTGATGCACCTTTACATTAAAGCTTTGTCATCCTGGGCCAAGGTGAAAAATATAGAAGTGACCTGTTAAAAGTGTGGAACTTCATGTCCTGAACGCTTTGGAAAGGGGAGTATTAATAAACACGAAGAGTGAGTCATGGCCTCTAACATGTAGCTCTTTTTCATTCCAGTGTAAGTTATTTTTCACATTGTAGGTCAAGGGCAGTAAATACCTGTCCCACCACTACATGCCAGGTGGCTTGGGTTACTGTTTGCTGGCTGGGTGACCTCTGTGCGCAGCAAGTTGGGGGTTTCGTACGTCTCTGTATTTAGAAGCAACATGGGGCTCTGATCTGGAGGGAATTTTCTCACCACATACTAAACATAAGGAGAATCAAAGCTTTGGTCTTTTTGGAGGAACCTATAGTAGCCTCTTCATGTCTGAAAAATCTCTGCTGGGACATATGGCTGTTGAGCTGTTCTTAGTGTGTGCACATAATGATTTTTATCCTTGAATATATTTTTATATGCAAGCAAGTGGTTCCTCTAATTAAGGGCTATTTTAAGGACTGTAATTCTGCCATTAAAATATTATTTTACGTGTAGAGCAGAGGCCTGGATCAGAGGATTAAAGCAGGCATCAGCGTCCACTTAGAAAATGATACTATTACACTGTGTTTTGTCGTAAATGAGTGCCCAGCTGTCCTGCACGTACCTAAAATGGAGATAGGATCACTGACGTGCTTACGGGCTACAGCTTGTTCCTAATACATCTCTACTGGTTCCTGTAATAGACTGAGATATTTGGCTTAACATAGGGTTTATAAAGTTAGCAGAATATTCTCGAATCCGAGAATCTGAAGAGCAGTAAGTGCAGGTGGTGATCTGGGACTGCTTTTTCCATGGAAATGCAGAAGTGTGAAGCCTTTACTGTGGCTTTGGCTCATTAGAGATTTTTAATCATGAAAGAGGCAGCTGGATGTGAAAAGAAGCAGTAATATCAAAGGTTCCGCAAGGCAAAAGCACTTTGAATGTCACTCTGACAGCGTAACGTTGCTGTCCAGTATTTTGCATCAGTCCCAGATCCAGAAACGTTAACAACAGTGAGTTGGGGAAGGTTCTGTGCCCAGTTCTCTCAACAGCATTCTGTGCAGCTAAATAAGAAGAAATGTTTATTAACTGGTCCTAGACTCTCTTCCTTTTTATTTTGCATGAACTATGATATACTATTCTTCACCCAGGAATAAGAACAAAAAATGGGTATTCTAAGCTTTGAAAATACAAAATGCAAATAAATATCATGGCTCATTAATGCTATTCATGCAACCAACAGAAAGAGGTGTTAGCAAATAATACAGTATTACAGTCTGAGCACTCTTGCTGTTCCTAACTCCCAGCTTTGGCCCGCATAAGCTTATGCTGAGTTTTGAATTGTGTTTCTTTGGAATTACTGTGTGAGCCACCATCACTTCTTGTTTATGGAGTGCAGCACGATGTAGCATGAACATATGTTTTTTATACTGTGTACATACCAGATGGAATAAAATTTCCTGATATGGGTGTCCAAAAAACCACATAATGCACGGATTTGCTTCTCTTCACATGGAAAAAATTAGGAATGACTACTCTGAGACTAATTGGCTTACACCACTATTGGCGTAACGTAGGTGCAGTCAAATTTAGGCCAATAGTTTGTTAAACACAAAGGCATTTTCTTTAGTTTTAGATTTAAAACGTATACCAATACATACTTTGATATTCTCCAGCATATAAAAGACCAAAAAATCAATCTTGCAATACCAGCTCTGAGGGCGGCCTGAGGAGAACAGAATTCATCCCTGAATATTTGCTGTCTGAGGGAAGAATATAATCTCTACCACTCGTTTGCTGCTTTCAGATGAGAATATACTCTGCAAATGCTTCTTTCTTTTCCCTTCTCCCCCTTAAACTTTGATAATACCGCTTTCCAGGATACAGAGCTATAAATTGATGCTCAAGAGTCAGCCAGAATGCCATGGTACCCTACTAAATCCTAGTGGATCACCTATAATCCCTGCATTTTTTTTTTCCTTTCTTAATCATGTTGGGGTTTTCAGGCTTACATTTACTTTTTGGTCTTATTTGTAGATGGCCTGAAAAAACCTTTAATAAGCTTTTGTAAATACCTTTTGCCCTTTGCACTCTAAAAGCTATTGACCTTTTCTGTGTGGTTGGTTTTGATGTTGTTTGTTCTCTTTTTCTTCTTTTAGGTCATAACCAACACCGCTGCCAAGTTAGTATCACTTCTATGTAGCGCCAAGTATTTGTGTTACGCTGCGTGTGTGTGAAGATTGGTGTCCTGGGGTAGCATGATCCCTCGTGTTCCTGCTGCGTGTGTGCTCGCAAGTGGAAGTATTTTTTAAAAGCTCTTATTGGCACGACAAGAGTCAAGCACTGCCGTGGGGTCCAGTGGTGCTCCCCTCTGAGCACCCCACGTGTCTGGCATTTCTCAGCTGTGTTCTAATGCTGCAGATGGAGTTGGCATCTGAGCTTGCTTAGTCCTTGCAAATGCTTCCAGATTTGTCTCTACAGTCCAAGTTTAATTCCTCTTAAGTCTTTCAGTAGTTTTCTTGCCTTCAGGATTTGGGGAGCCTTATCTGAGCTTTTATTGGTGTATTATTAGTGGTGTATTTTTTAGCCTCAGAATTAGTTTCCAAAGACCCACTTCACTAAAATTCCGATTTGGGTTAGTCTGAGATACTGATATGGAAAAGATCTAAAAAGTCATTTACTTTAGTAAACTTATTTCCCAAATAAGAAGCAACTGTTGATTTGAAAACGTGATTGATCTGCTTTATTTAGGAGTTCACAGAATCCTCAGCTTTGAACTTTGGTTTTCTAAGGGCAGAGGATTGTCTCTAAATTCCTGCTTTCTGTCTCTGAGCTGAACGTTGCCCAATAAATTCCTGGGAGTGGGTTAAATTCAGCATAAAAGAAATAATTATATTAGTTAAATGTCGAATTTAAACTGAGAAGAGGTTAGAAGTAGTAGTATACATAAAATTGAAATAATATTTAATACAGATAATTTTCAGAGGTCTGGCATTCTGTGTTGATTTTAACGAGGTGTGGGTGATGTCATGCAAATGATGTAACTCCTTTGGAGTGATCTGCCCACTTTACATTGATAATTATTCTGTTACAATTGTCTCAAAGCAGAAGTCACGTTACAGGCCCCTTTAATCTTGCTTTGGGATTTTATTTTTCCTGATCCTTTTCCAGCTTAGTAGAAAAATCTCATTCATTTTGCAGAGGTGCTCCGGCTGTCTTCAGGGCACTACCTCTGCTTACTTTGTGCCAGAGCACAGCACCCCTTACAAGCACTACTATCTGCTGTTTACTTTCAGAGTTATAAAGAGAACTCTGCAGCTGAAAATCTGCACCCTTTCCTGTTATTTGTAGGGGAATCCTGCTAACTTCAGTGATAGTTTTGACTTTGTATGTGTACTATGACCCTCTGGAAAAATGTCACTTAAACTTTAAATAAAATCATAGAATCGTAAAATCATTTTAGTTGGAAGAGACTCCCAGCGTCATCGAGTCCAACCATAAGCCAGGCTAACTCTAGCACTAAACCATGTCCCTAAGAACCTCGTCTAAACGCCTTTTAGATACCACAAGTGAAAGTCTAAATCGCTACTGCTGCTACCCTTAGGGAAGTTCAGGCTGTTCTAAGATTAGTAGCTTTTATTTTTGTAATTCATTGTAGAAACCAATTGCTTTGAACTTTATTCTTTAAAAGTGGCACATTTAACCTCTCTCTTTCCATTCACACCCTCTTCTCAGATCTTGAGTTTGGTGTATCAATACTTAAATATATCAACATATATACCTCAATATATCAATACTTCAATGCTTCTAATGGTGTGGGCGAAAGAGAACACTTAATTCAAGATTTCAAGGACCTGTGTGTTCCTAATTACCATGTGATTACTTAGGGTATGACAAAGAAAAGTGATACCATTATTAAAGTGAGGCATGTGCGTGCTGAGAAGTCAGGAGTGTAACACCCTGCACCTCTCTGCACATCACCCTTCAACCCATGATGTCAGTGTAGTAATAATATTGTCACACTTGATGAATAGTTTATGGTGAGACATTTGAAATGTGAAAATGTCTTTGTAAAAAGATTATTTTCACTTTTTGAATGCATAATGCAGCTTCTGGGTTCCCTCCCCTATAGTGTTGATGTGTGTAATGGAAGGCTATGGTTGTAATACCGCATGTGCATCTTTGTGTCTCTGTTCCTTAAGCATGTGGCTGTTGATGTTACAGCAAGTATTCTGAGTGATGTGTGACTGTATGTCTCTTACTGCCTACTCCCCATCTTCATTCAGTGCATCCCACCATGCAAAAGGCCAAAAGTACAGTGGAATCCTTTGGCCCTGCCTGGTTTTCCTTTCTCCGCGCTGGGCTGAGTGTTGGAATGTAACGCTCAGACAGCCTGGTGGCCAGCCCACGGCAGACAGGCACGCTCTTGGTCCCCTGCCAGCCAGAGAAGCTGTTGTTCAGTCACATGAAAACGTTCAGTGAAAGACTTAATATTAGATGGTAAACTTATGCTGTAATGGTTTTTAACTGAAAAGGAAAATCATTCCAATCAAATGAAATTATATTTTTCAGAATTTTTGTTTTTCTTTGGTGGGGGGTGGGGAGATATATCCATTTCCAGCTTTTGGGCTCAGTTCAAAATGAAATGAAATTGTGAAATAGCCGTTATTTCCCAAAGGACAGAATTTTCACTTTTGCCCAGTTTGCTTAGCATACAGAATCTATACTGCTGGCATCCTCCTGCTGCTGGCAGGACAGGAACAGCAGATGAGAGATTCATCTCATCTCCCATAGGTTAGAGAAGAGCAGCTACTTGGGTGACTGACAGCTGAGGTTTAGCTCGCTTGTTGAAAGTCTGGACAATGCTCAGTCCTAGCTCTAGGACTAGAACAATGTACGACAAGGCGGTACAAGAAGGGCAGGTTCTCCTTAGCTGAAGTCTGACATTAAACTGACTAGTTCTGCTGCGATGAGAGCTTCAGTTATCTTGCTTGTGGCTCAATTTCTCAAATTAAGATCCTTCCTCATAAATGGAGCCACTAGAAAACATGGTGGCTGCTCTTCTAACTGCAGTTGTCCTGTTGATTGCAGTGTAGGATATTTTGATCTGAGACTGAGCGTTTATCATGCTATAGCAACACTTGTGGCTGGCCACACAGAGGTTTGGGAAAGATTAATTCAGTCTTTGTAAGGAAAGCTTTGAAGATTAAAAGGTTCAAGTACTAAATCTTGCCATGATTAGTAATCCAGGCAGAAACTACTGGAGCCTTCTAAATAATAGAGGACTTGACATCTGTTCACCCATTGCACTTTCTAGCACTTCGTAAGACCATTCTGAAAGAAAGAATGGATGTGGTGAATAAACTCTCAGTATGTGTGTACGTCCATGGGCATGAAATATATACACGTGTGTATATGCTTATATATGCATGTAAGAGTAGAATTTTAATATATGTAAATATGACATAAATACTCAGGGATTTGTTGTGATTTTTATAGTCACTACTGTTTCACCTTTTTTTTTTCTCTTTTCATCGGTGAGTGAACACAAGAATGTCATCCATTAGCACCGCCAGCTTTTAACTGGTGTTAACTGGTGTTTTGCTGTCTCTTATCCTCTGACCAGGAGCTTTTGTGGTGAGGTGCTGCGAACAGACATGCACACTCCCCTGTTGGTGCTTTTTTCTCTCACTTAACCATCACACCTTTCTCCTTTCTTCCCCTCCCTTCCCTGTCGAACCTCACTCTTGCATAACCCAGCACGGACTTCACGGAGCGTTTCAACCCCAACGTCCTGAAGGACTCTGCCCTCTCTACACACAAACCCATTGAGGTGAAGGGCCTAGGCGGGAAGGCCACGATAATTCACGCCCAGTATAACACCCCGATCAGCATGTATTCCCAAGATGCTATCATGGATGCAATTGCAGGCCAGGCACAAGCCCAGGGTGGAGAACTCGCTAGGTAAGGTGATTGCCTTGTGTGGAATGCTCTTTCTCTGCATGAGCCATCTAACAGTCCCTACACGCACGACATGGCAGCTCCTCCCAGACTCACTTTTCTGGAGTATCTTAAACATGAAAAATACAGACCAGTCCTAGGTAGCGTTTGAAAGCACTTCATCGTTTTGAAGTTTGAAGGATGGATAGTTAGCAAATGTAACATGACTTTCTATGGTATTCTTTCTAGAAATGGTAAACCCCACAAAAATATTTCTAGTGCTCTGTGTGTGACATAGGATGGCTTTTCATTTCTGACTGTGCTTTGTAATAGCCACTGTATGATATGCATAACTCAGAAATAAAGGGAAAAAGGGGCAGAATTTTTGTTGACACATGAGGAACACAAAATATTTATTTAGTACTGGCTACTGTTTTATTCTTCAGAATGAAGAGTTGTGCTGTATCCCTCGTTTACATACTGTACGTGTGTCTTAGGTGTATCCTTCGGACTGTGGCAAAATCCATTGATCTTTAATAATTCTGCTTTTCCAGCGCATGTTTCTGGTAATCTTACCTGATAAACTTATCCACAGTTGTTATGACTAAACTGAAATCACACATGCAATGAATGTAGCCAGGTTTCTCTCTTGTTGGGCATCTTTCTACCCAAAATAGAACTTACCTTCTTTTGTTGTGAGACCGAAATACAGGTATAGCAACACATTTTAACATAGTTTCTTTTTCAATGTGATAGCTGTGGGCTTACTCAAAATGTAGACAGTTTATGTATTTGCTAGTGCTCCTTTTTATTGTCCATTTCTTTTCTCTCTTTTCAAATTACCTTTTTTTTCCCCATTATTTTTTTTGCTACAATATTATTCTATTGTTCACCAAACTCCCCCTAATGATGGATCCCAAACAATACCTGTAGTTGGTTTTGACCATGACTCAGTGAATCTCCACTGTAGATTCATATTTCCAGTTAGCAAAGTACAATGAAAGAAGTTCATTCTATCGGTGTTCTTTGTAATGGTTCACATCTTTCATAGGCATGGATTATATGAGACATTTGATGATACACTGGCATTTTCTACTAAATGCTGTAACATTATATAAAGTGAATAGTAACGTTTAAAAGTTTTACTTATTTAAATGATCAGATGATTATAAAGTTTCACTGCTGAGCATGTGGATCCTTTTCACATTATGAGCAGCACATTAGGAGAATCTCTGGAATGCAGTTCCAATCACAGGAGTGCCTCTGCTGGGCTGGAAACGGTCATCATCTTGTCCCACCTGTGGAAGAGATGAAAACACACTGTCTTGTGGGGAGAGGAAAATGCCCTTTCTAGAAAATTCCACAGAGGGTGAGAGAAGTCCAAAGAGTGCAGCTAGAACTGGAAAATCAGCACACAGGGAGGTTAAGGATTTTTCTTAATGTATAGAATCGTGTAGTAAAAAATCTGAATAATTAGAGGCTTGAATCATAAATCATGAGATGGTAATGAATTACGTTACTGTATACATACATCTTGAAAAGAGACAAATGAAAACACAGATAAAAAGAATAGATTTTTAGGGATTATTGAGTCATTGCACCAATAGCAGCAAGAGCTGTGTAAACACCACTAGCAAAAGCTCTGTTCTGACTTTCAGTTCTTATTTTGAATGTGGAATCCATGCATCACACGGGTGGTTTAAAATTAGATTATTTCACTTAATCCTTTTGTATCAGACAGTTCTAGTGGAACATTATTCTTTGCAGACAACTCTATGACTATATTCTCCCCTGTAATGCTGCAAACCCCATTTTTTTCCTGCAAAACACACTATCTAAACTGCTGTTTAAGCTTTTCCTTCATTTTGGAATGTGACTCGCAAGCCTAACATTCACCTGGCCCGGAAGAAACTCATGTTTCTATCGCTATGTGCAGTCAGGTGCCGGGGAATTCTGTAAATCTGTGCTGTGAGCTACAGCCTGGTTTATAATTTTTTTAACTTGTAACACATAGTGACTAAACAATTTTCTTAGCAGATTGTTTTTTTTACCATGAACGCAGCATTTTTTATCATTTAATCCATTTAATCATAATCCATTTAATAATTTTAAGGGCTAGGTTTGTGGTGACATAGCAACAGCCTTCCCATCGACTGATATTCGTTCAATTAAACCTATAACTCTTTTCCTTAAGGTGTTGATTTGACCTCTGTGATATTCTGAAGTTTAATTTCCATTGGAAACTGAGGATGTTCTTTAGTTGGCTTAGTTGATCAAGTCTGAGCTAAGATTGTGCTTAAAGCAGAAATATTTGTATGAGAAGCTTGTCATATAAAAGCAGACCAAATTGTGTACTGATTCATTTGGTCTCGGTTCTCTGCCTATAATTTGGTCTCAGCACTTACTTTTATTTGGGCTTTTCACGTTATGTTGGAGAGAAGCCCTGAAGCCACGAGGTGTGTGTGAGATGGTCACCACGCTCAGACTGCACATGTAACGAGCTTCTGTTCTTTTTCTGTTCTTTCCAGACAATAGCTGGAAACACTGCCTCCTTCTTTTACCAGTGGTGAAAAACAGACAGGCTTCAGATAAAAATTCATTTTCTAGCTTGACCATTTGAAATCACTGATATTTTAACTTAAGCCAGTGAGAGCAGAATCAGCCTCATGTCACTTAAAAAATAACATCTATGAGATCTCCATGGAAAACACAAAGGAAAGCATATAAATTATTTATACTGCAGTTATTCAGACCTCATGCTGGAACTTAAAGGTAGAAAAATTTGAATGCCCTGACTTTATATCTTTTCTCACTCTGCGTTGCTTTGTTTTAATTGATTTTGCAATACCAAGAACCAAGAGTTGGTTGCAGTAAAACCATGTGGTCAGTACATTTCAAGTACACTTCTGTTAAACCTCTAAATTCCATTATTCAGTTTTAGCCAAATTCACAAGTCATGTAAGTAGACATAAATCCGACAACTTTACCTGGATTAAGATCAGCAGTTCTAGTGGCAGAATCAATAATGTGATTGTACAAACTTAATAAAGGCTCATGTATCCTCTACAATTAATCAACCTGGCTGGATAATTTACCAGTCCACATGAACTGTTTGTTTATTGGGTTGCTTTTTTTTTCTTTTTACATCTTAGAGCTTTTTTTAAATAGTTGGAATCAGTCTAATATCCAAAGTCAGAATACTTTGTTGTATGTCTTCATCAGGGATAGAACCACTGCAGCATTCCTAAGTTTCTACTTACTATGTACTTAAATTAAATCTGAACAATGACTCCAGGGAGTGATTCACATGGTAAACCGTAGTTCATAATGAAGTCCGAGAAAAAAATACCAACACATGGCTACTTATTGAAAGAGGTTTGACTGTCTTTAAAGCTTGTTTTAATGTTAATAATGTGTAACTTGTATGATGATGTGGCTATAATATGAAAAACGCTCCAAAGTGCTAACCCATTTGGGAAGAATTTTTTTTCAGTAACATCAATTTAAAGTAATATGCTTAAAGATGCATGGTATTTTATTTCTGCACATACACACCCAGATGGAAAAAAATTGAATTAGGAAGAGGTATAACAGAGGTATTAACATAGTTATGTACATCTTTAGGCTGCCTGTAAGAATCAGCTGTCACATTTAGGTTTATGAAATGCTGATAATCAGCGACACTTCCATGCTGAGTGGGTCATATGTCCTAGTTACTCATCTACAATATAATTATGATTTTAAAAAAAGAAAAAGGCCTGTTGCATTATAGACAGAGTTGGAAATATTCCAATGTATTGCATTAATTTAGTTCAATTTATGGAAGCATGTTTCACTCTGCTAGGGAAGGTTAATTCACCAAGCTCCATTTCCTCCCTTAATCATCTCCCATAAGGATATTAATATGTCGTATTAATGCCACAGACTGCTACTGGGAAATTTGTGATCCAGCCTCTAGCGTTTTTTAACTACCTTTGAGCTAAGGGTGTGTCTATACATACACTTCTAAACTGCTTTTTTGTATATTGGTCATAGCATAAGAGCAAAGCATTCCAGCTAGAGCATTTAAATAAAGGAATTTCAGCTGTCCGTGACTTGCACACCGCTGTTGTCCCTGCAGTCCGTGGTTGAAACCAGCAATATTATCTCTCCAGTAGTTTATTACCCAATCTGCAGTCTGCAGCGATGAAATTTGCTATCACGTTACAGCAGTTTTTTAAGCTTCAGCAGGATTAAAAAGTATGTCCAGGGATATAAAGTTAAGTGTTGGCCAAAACCAGGCAGTCACCTGTGACAGTGCTATAGGGCAAGGTACTGCCTGCTAAGACATCGGCCTGAAGTGCCTCTGGGCAGTTGAAAATGGGGTCACCTTTTGGAGGACTCGTACTGGACCTTTTACAGTGTCAGAATTTTCAGCAGTAGCCGAGAGTGAGAAGTGGCAGCAGAACGGTCCCGAGCGGGTTGCTGACTGACTGCTGGTATTACTGAGTATCTTTGTTCTGTAAGGACTAGTTGTGCATGAAGTCAGCAAAGGCAGAACTCGCTGCTGCGCTTATGGCTCTTGCCTCAGCCAGTTCTGCCAGCGGGTATGACAGGCCAGATGAGGGAGGCTGCTGCGCTCTCTCCCATCTGCAGAGGGATACGGCGCTGACTTGTCCATTGGTGCACACAGGAGCAACGCTGGTGGAAGCCACTGCTGGCACACCCAAAACAAACAAGTCCACATTATGCCTTCCATACCTGGTAATGTCTAGAAATTGTAAAGATAGTGCTCTCGGAAACGTGAGCTAAAAAAGGAGCTGGAAAATGTTGCTTCTTCCTACAGGACATCGTGCATGCTCAGAGACTTTTTCACATAACTTTAAAGATTTGTCGCACAGCTTAAACTGAAGAGTCAGGGTTTTTTTCTAAGCTACGCTCCATCACATGGGTGATTGTACTGAAACAGAAAAATAACTCATTTTTATACCCTGCTGGGTCTTCAAGAAAGTGAGAAGTTTGCATATATTGATGGTTATGAGAAATATAAATACTCCTCTAATTAAAAAAAAAAAAAACAACTTGAAGAAATGGGGCACTTTTGTGTCCATAGCATATATAAGCACATATCTTACTTGAAGAACACATCCCTCGCTCTTGTTAGGCGCAAATCCATTGAAACAGCGTATATCATGCATTGCTGAAGAAAAGGACTATGTCATCTGGAAAATACTGATGTTTGAGGCGCCTACCTGGTAATCTTTTTTTATTATAGTGTATGTTATTGCTCTGTGTAGGGTATCAGACATGCTTCTTGGCTTTTTCGTGATTCCTCTCAGGCTTTCGAATCACAAACCCAACTTTTCTGCACAGTGCTATGTTAGAGAACACAAACTTCGAGCCTGAACCAAGGAAGCAACTTTTATAGCAGGTGACTGCTCCTGGAACTTTATAGCAGTGACTAAGTTGGACCAAATGGCCCTTAGCTTTTGACAGAGCCATTTCTCAATTTTCATGGAGTTGAGCATGCTGCTTGCAAAGCTCTATATGGAATAGCATGTTCAAGCTGTTACAATAAATCATTTGCTTCAAAAATAGACCTTGTATTTAGAGAAGTTATGGAGCCAAGTTACTCCAAGCACACGTCATCCCCTCAGTGTATATTTCTGCTGCTCTGTTAATATTTAATTTTAACTGTATGCTATGCAGAAGTTATTTTTGTAGGAAAAGAAAAAAAAAGGTGCTATTAAGTTACTAAGTCTGTTTCTAGCTTGCATCATCAATCAAAGAGATGTTACCACAGTTGTCCTATAGAGCTTTGTACCTGGGACTTTAGGTGTGCAAAACTGGATGTTTCTTCCTTGGATATCACTTTGC
This sequence comes from Pampusana beccarii, assembly GCA_013399365.1. Taxonomy (NCBI): domain Eukaryota; kingdom Metazoa; phylum Chordata; class Aves; order Columbiformes; family Columbidae; genus Pampusana; species Pampusana beccarii. The sequence goes on from VWYH01006860.1 coordinate 1,327,120, forward strand.
AAGGGGATTAGAGATGTCTTAAGACTCTGAGATACATTCTGCTGTTAAAGATTTCAGATACGAAATATGTATGCAAGTCTTGATTGCAAGCCTAGACTTCTTATGCTTCACATGTTTAGTAGACAGTGAATCCAGAGTTATGGCAGCTGAAGTTTAATTCAGAGTTTGGCAAAGAATAATCATATCTAGAAAAAAATTATAAAAGCCTGTCACATTATTTTTACGACAAAATATGTTTCTTGTTTCTAAACCTTAAAATACACTGGCCCCAAACTGTAATAAGACGTAACATAAAACAGGATCAACATGAAGCCACTTTCATAAGAAATAATATGGGAAAAGAATGCTCAGAGAAATAAATGTTTCTGCCTGACGCACTCTTCCTTATCACCACACGTTATTCTAACCAATGTAAGCTTGTGGCTGCATTGGCTGAGGAATCATGAACAGACATGTCCAAGCATTTTCATGCTGGTTTGAATATGCAGATTTGAATGATAACAGGCTGTTTCAAAGATAGAATGAGCCGTAATATTCTTAATTCACATAAAAGTGAAATACGTGGGTTTTTTTTAAAAGTGATATTTTCAAAGCCATGTTTTGGGCTGTGGTTACTCTGGATGAGAAGCTGGGGTGAAAGCTACCATGTGCTGTTTCACAACGTTTCGCTTTCTGAATTGCAGTAGTCTGCCTCTTAAAGACCCTCACGTAGACAGTGCCTCGCCGGTCTATCAGGCTGTGCTTAAAACTCAGAACAAGCCTGAAGATGAAAGCGAAGACTGGAGTCGCCGTTCTGCCAACCTGCAGTCTAGGTCTTTCCGCATCCTTGCCCAGATGACTGGAACGGAGTACAGTAAGTTGAACAACAAAACATCCCCCTCATCCTGATTTTGGCTTCATGTCTTTATTTTCTTACTCCATTATTAGCAACTGCTGCTCCAGGAAGGCTCATGTGCAGCTTGTAGTCATTGTCAGTGAGGGCTGAGATCGGAGAACCCTGGATGTAACTTGAGGGAACTAGGAAATCAAAGCGTTCCATCTCACCTTATGCTTCGTGAAGAAAATTCTTTGATCTGCCAGGGGTCTCACCATACAAGTATAACAGACTATACAGTAAAAGAGCATTTGGGACTCTACTTTTTACTTGCAAATCAAATATCTGCAATGTAATCTTTCATTTTCCAGCAGCCTAGACATACAAAGCTGTCCATTCATTAGAAAAAAAAGATAAACACCTTATGTCTCTTGTAACATTCTTTTATCGATGTGACTTCTGGAGGTCAAAACAAATCATGGGTCACCAATTTTCGTTGAACCCATGGTTCTCTATTAGCCCTGTTATCTAAACCTAGATCTGCCACAAATGTCATGGGAGCTTAGACCTTGTTGCCTATTGAAATATTTTTCTGACCACCTGGTACTAACTATAGAGCTTAGTTCTGATCTAGAGAGAGGGAAGCACAGAGGCCTTTCACACATGCTAAGTGTTTACCCCTCATATCAATCTGCTGCTGCCTCTCCTGCTTTCCCACAAACAGCTGCTCCTCTCTGTGGAGTCATTGCCTACAGCTGTGACACATTGCTAACAAACGAATGAGAAAGCAGTTGTAATAGCTGGTTTCCTACTGACATCCTTCTTTCTAGCTTGAGGGAACTGCTTTTCCTCATGCTGATCTTATAAAATCCATGGCTGCCAAGTCAGCATGAATGCCCCTTTAGATAGGACTTTGATACCTTTCTAAAGAACTTTTAATTTTGTTATAAAGCTAATTCCTTCCTTTTCTCACTGAAACCATTTTTTGTCTACAGTGCAAGATCCAGATGAAGAAGCCCTGAGGAGGTCAAGGTAGGCAAATTCCTGTGAAAAATATGGCTTTCTTCTTACTGTTAACCAAATAATGTTTTAAGATGGCATTAATATGAATGTATGTTATTATCTTTTTGTCTTTAAATGTTCTAATACATTTACTTAAAATCACTAAAATTAAAATGCTATCAGTGAGAGGCATTTGAATGAAGAGGATAACAAATTGGCATGTTTTTAGGAAAGACAATGCAAAATTCCTGAAGTGTGTGTTCAAATCTGAAAGCGCTCTACACCTGCGACTTTTGTGTTCTATACTGGGTGTGTGAATGTAATGAGTTGCTAAGACGAAGCCCCGTGTAACTACTTGATTGTGTGACTGGATGAAAATATATAATGTTGTGATAGCACTGGAGCTTGTGAGCAATTTATTTGGATGACCCTGTAATTGACATTTGATTCTCCTGAGATGAGGCAGTAAAGGAGGTGTTTCCGTCTATATCTGTAGTCATTTGCTTATGTTTTGTTTGGAATAAATATAACCCAAATTTTTAGGATATGGAAGCACAGGACTGCTTTTGCTAGTGGATTAGTGTATTTGTTCCATAAGATCTACCAGAAACACTGAAAAAGAGATATAATAAGGAATTAAAGATTTACCATCATGCTATGTTGTTCTACACAGCTGGGAAATAGATTTATTAGAGATTCTTATGTTGAGCTTAAAAACTGCAGTTGAATCAGAGCATCCTGCATGTGAGCCTGATTTTCTGTTTGCATACTTCAAATCCCTACATCACGTTAGTTACTTTAAGCTGCTGTTTTGGTTTATGATGTTTGATACTCAATCCACTTTCTCTTTTTTCTTTTTTTTTTTACTACCATGTGGCTTCTATAAAGGTTTTGAGCTGTTGATCACAGTGCGAGTTATTATACAAATGTTGAATCAGTGAGAAAGGTGTCTGTCATCTCCCCTGTGAGAGCACAATGAGCATACTTTGAGTTTATGTTTGCTATAAACCTTCCATTGCACTTCACCTGCGTTCATGGTTAGGTGCCTTTGACATTACATTCCTGAGGGATTTATTTCTTCCCTCAAATATGCAAGCCTAATTCTCACTAAATGTATTGTGCGTTCTCTGTTTTGATGTAATAGCTGATATCCAAATCTTCATTATGATGGGATTTAAAGCATTGTGCTGAACTTAACAGTCCCCCATACCCATCTGAGAGTCATATGTTGCTTGGAAGAAATAATCTTTTTAGCTGTAGCCTGTGGCTTTGGAAAATACTACATATTGGCAACTTAACATGGTATCAAATATGTTGAAAATAATTATCTAGTAACACATTAACATGTAAACTGCGCATTCTAGTGAGTGTAACTCAAATAGAAGACAATATCCACTGTGCTTTGCACGTTTTCTGCAGTTTTGAGGTATCACTATGTTATCCTTTTTTCCACACGGACAGTCTGGCTGTGAGTATATCTAGGCACAGCTATGTTACCTGGGGAGGTTTAAGGGCGTTCACTGGTTGTAGAGGCAGAAGGGAATACACACTCAGTGTTTATAGAGGTACAGTGCGGCTGGCACGAGCTCTGGTGCAAGGCCTGAAGGAGGGTCTCCTTCCTACCTACCTCATAGTGCCTGCCCCATCTCGGGGGCTTGGTACCTACCTCAAATGTTGCACACACTCCCCTGCAGATTTGGTAGCAACAGCCCTGGTTATACACGCATCCCTCAGATACTACTCTTTTGGGCCTGGTGGAGCCTTTCTACTTAGTCTTTTGGCAAGGCACCTGCCATTCTCGATTTTGTAAAGGATTAAAGGACTTGCGTCAGATGCACAGAATCCCTACTTGAACTCTACTCTTCTGGCACAACAATGGAGTGGAAACTCTTCTTCAGTATCTACTCCAGACAGTCTGTAGAGCCGCATCTTTCTCCAGGCCCACAGCTTGGGATCACCTGGAAGGTTTCCTGGGCTCCTGAAAGCAAAAGGTTTCCATGGAACTGTGGAACCCCAGTCTTGCCAGATTCAATGTTGCATTAATCTCATGTGGTGCTGGCATTCTGGAAGAATTCTTCATGTTCCAAAACTTAAACTGCCGGAGATTTCACAGCGTGGGGAATTTTGGTCTCAGGGCATCCTGTCATGGTCTGTCCCTGGTGCTTTCCCTTGTCTCTTTATGTCAGCTCTTCAGTGTAGTGAGCAAGAGCTGCCTGAAATGGTGATTGGGTTTCTTCCAAACACTTGCAGGGAAAAAGTAACAATTAAAAAAAAAAAAGTAGCTTATTTTTGTCAGAACTGTCTTACATAGTAGTCAATTCTAGATTGTTGCTTCTAACTTCCTCTGAACAGAACCCATAATGCTTGGGAATTTTCAGGTGGAAGAATATTCCTTTCAGTCAACATTAATGAGCACGTTGTGTGACTGTCCTTTGCTCCTGGTACTGCTGTTAGGAAGGCACAGATAAGATTATAACTTGCTATGAAAACTTCCCATTGCTGTTGTGATGATTGTCACAGAATACTTTCTGGAAAGATGGTATCCACTTCAAGCCAAACAGACGTTTGTGAACACCTTCTCCTTGAATGGAGGCGTACATCTGTAAAGCAGTAAGGGAATTCTTAAATTTCATGTAAGACCCACTGAAGCTAGTGTGCTCCAATATAATGTGAAAAAATGCCATTGTGAAGTTTCAGTATTTCAGCTAGGAATACCTTGTATCTTTTAATTACTTAAAAACGTAAAAGATAGTTTGAGAAATTGTACATCAAGACTCCTTTAGGAGTGTTACTTGCATGACGTGTTATTAGGAACAGAAGATTTGGAAACATCAGTGAATTTGCTGGCATTTACTCTGTTTATTGTTTTGTGTTTTCTTCAGCCTGAGGAGTAAAACTAGCCCTGTTCATTTTTGTTTGGCTCGTTTCACTCTCAAATTCTGCTGCATTAACACAATTGTCTTGTGTTTTGGGTGTAAATAACAAGGGGAAAATTACTTTGTTTGCAATGAATCAAATATGTTTTGCAATTAACAGGAACATTTTATTTTCCATTCTGTTTGATATACTTCTTCTTGACCGTGCTCTCATCCCACATCCTCCTCATTCCTCTTTTTATTTACAAAACCCAAATTTAAACTGTAGAACATCTAGAAGAGATTAAATCCTGAGAGGTGCTGAGCATTGTTTACAACTTGCTCGAGCGCCCCGGTCTGCAGTCGAAGGGTGTTAGGGGTGTTCGTGGGAGGTGGACTTCACAGGACTGTGATTTGAAAATCCTGTTTTATTCTCCTTTTCGACACAAACGACCAGAAACGTTTTTGCACGTATCAACACTTGTACTCTCTTATACTTGGAAAAGCTATAGAAAAGTACTGCTGAAACCTGTGGCTAATGGTCCTTACAGGAGGACAGCAGGATGTGTATAGGCTGACCAAGGTATTACAGAATGGAAAATACTTGCATTAATTTTGCTCTTGTATGGAGTTAACTTTCACTGACTGCTCAGCTGCGGGGGTGGGAGGAAAAAGCCGAGGGAATCTGCTGGCAGGACAACGATGGGATTACACTGCATTTCTAGCAAAAGCAGCCCTGTCACACCAGTCACAAGTCAAACAATACAAAATTATATCAAGTTACTTCTCAGAAATGAACTACTGTAAAACTTTTCATACGTGGTCTGAAAAGGATCACCCAGCCACCTTTGCACTGATTTGAAAGCTGAGGAAAACATCCAAATAAATTGCCGTTGCCCTAGTTATAAGGCAGGGAAGTGGTAGCCATGGTCCCTAACCCCTTTCTTTCTCCCTCCTTTCTTTCTTCTCTGTATGTGTCTCTGTCTCTCTCTCTCTGTCTCTCTCTTTTTCTTCATGCCACAGGGAGAGGTTTGAAACGGAACGTAACAGCCCACGCTTTGCCAAATTGCGCAACTGGCATCATGGCCTATCAGCGCAACTCCTTAATGTTAAAAGTTAAAAGCCCACATTTAGCAAGCAAATACATGAGACAGAGAGTTACAGTAAAAGATTAACTGCTGTCCTATGTAGAGCCTAAGAGTGTTACACACCCAGAAAAGCCTTCTGCTAGGGCCTTTCTCTGAGTGTCATCTTTGGTAGATATCTGTTGTTAGCCTGGTATCCATTCACAGTCACCAAAAGTAAAAATAATGATACAACTCGGTTTGTGTTGTTCATTATAAAGTAGATTAGCTTTTGTCCTGTACTATATCAAATATAACTTCAGTATATGGGAAAACATCACTATTGTACTCTCTTGACTTGAATTCTAGAAGAAAATGAGAATAAAGTTATTGACAATATTTATTTAGGAGTTAGAGGAATGAGACTTTTACTGAGTTTCTGTTGTAAAGATAAATAGGAGAAAGATGAAAAGGAAAACTGAGTGAGCCTGGCTTAGACTTTGCTAAATATACAACATGCTTGGTTTGCATAGTTGAATGATGCCATTTGAAATTAGATTTTAGCAATGTGAAGTTATATTTCTTCAATATATTTTACTTGTAGAAGTAATTTGCTGAAACCATTGCTGTAAGTTTTCTGTTGGGAACTTGAATTTGTCATTATATGAAAGCTAGAGATAGATGTGGTTGCTCAGGATCTGTGATGAAATGACAGTTTGCTAGACATAACTTAGGAGTGAAAAGAACATCTAGTACTACTGATGCACTAAGGTTTTTAAAAGCATCTTGTAAGTTCTAAAGAATGTGTAAGTTTTAAGGAATAATGTTGCCATTCTGTATTGCTCTTGCTTTGACCCACATTTTTTTCTGTATATAGCAGCATGCTTTATCTGAAATAAAAGGTTTTAAAACTAAGATAATTATGTGCCTGTTTTACACAGTACTTTATTCTGTTTTAAAACAATAACTGCTTCAACTGATTATTGAAAGAAGGAGAACTTTTCTTTCCACAATAGAAAATTTAGTCAAAAAGCTTTCCCCTATTACCTATAAATCCTACTGTCCTGTAAGTTACCTGAATTAGAGTAAACCTGACAAAGCAGTTGAAAGAACAACAACAGAAATGGACAAATAGTGTAGTAGGTGTGAAGGAAAACAATGCATAATTAATAGATGTCAGATTACAACCTGTTGATAATATCGTTTAGCATTTCTGTTTGAATCATATGCATTCTCTGGCAAGAATTCTTACTTTATGCCCATGGCGAGGGCTCTTGAGACATTGCTGGTGCTCAGAATGGAATCTTTTTGTTTCAGTGTTACAACAACGCTTTGCTTTTAAGCTGCATCAGTCAAGATACGGTGCATCAGTCAAGATATGGCAAACCCATAGCAAAGGCCCCTAAATAGTTCTATTTTCTGTCTGAAGTACACCAAAAGCAATGTCACTTCCCTTTCTAGTTTATGCTCAGATCATTAAATTTAAAAAAAATGCAACTAAATTAAACTATTTGTGGTTTCCATAGAAGCGCTTGATGTCAGCCCTCAACAATCTGCATTAGGAGTCCTTAGCACTGATGGAAACAAAGGTTTCTGGTGAGAAGACAGTGGTGTCTGCAGTGGAAGGCTGACTCTGTTGCAGCCCTGCCTGCAGCCCTCAATATTTTTTAACTTCTACTAACTGCAAATTAGGTACTTTTATCTGGTAGCAGTAATTGTGATCAAAGAGATTGGTGCATGAGATTAAGTTGAAATTCTTATGCTTTTTGCTGCTTTCAAACATCTGGAATTTATATCAGCAATCCATACAAGAACAAAGTTAATTCAAAATCCTGTTGTTTTTCTGTGTTCTAGAAAGAATGAAAAGCTACAGTTTATGGAGGATTTTGCATGAATCAACCCAACACGGGAGTGCTTAAAGGGAAAAAAAAAATCTAGCTATCATACCTTAAAAAATAGTAATTTTTGAGTATTATTTAAGAGTACATGCGCACTAGTTCCTTTTAAAATGCATTTCACTTTTCTTAGATAAGTACCATAGCAATTCAGTAAGCATGCCATTTAATACACAACATTAGTTTATATTTTCCATATGGGAACACAAACAGATTCTGATCATAGCATCTTCTTAGTGCCTGTGGAAAATCAGCATAACTGCATGAAATAAGAGCAACATTTTAGCTCTTTCTGAATGTTGCTAAGATCAAACTTTGGTTCAGAGTGGGTAAATGTTAGTTATATGTGGGAAATTCTGATAGAATTTAACATATCAATAAGCAATTAACTTTTTTTCATAAACATCAAATGTACCTAAGTAAAAAAATCTTCCCGTTCTAATGTTCAACCAAACTGAATGGTTTTCTGAATAAGTAATAATACAGTGTTTTCTCTTAAATAGGAATTGTGTATCCTTAGTGTTTAACAAACATAATACAGATGCTATTTGTTTCAAATAGTCCTAGTGCATGTACTATAATAGAAAATGTCTGGATTATCTATCAATATTTACACTTAATGTTATTTTTTAAAGGTATTTTTTTAATATTCAGAAAAACATAGTTTGATCAGATATGAAACTAATGCAGATGTAATTAAGGAACCCCTTCCCCTTAACTCTGCCGCAGTGGATTTGATGATAAAAATTCAGTGCATATAGACCATGTAATCAGGGAAACAGATGTAATCCTTTTGTTCCTGGAGGATACAAAATAGAATCTAAACACTCTCCCAACTTGTAGAATTTCAATTCTTTATGTAATTACAGGGAAAAAGTAGTAGGAAAAAAAATCTTCAATAGTTGGTAAACTTTGAAACTTTTGCAATAATAAAGACCTTTCTGAAAGTGCTGTCATTAATCCCTAAGGCAAGATTCTTTACTACAGCATTATTTCTACTCGATAGTCTAGTCCCTCCCCAAAAAAATCTCCCAAATGATGGGCTTTGTTAATTAAACTGTCAGTCAATTTTTTCTATCCAGTTCCTTGTTTATATTTAGAGTAGTAATTCCTTAACTCTGACTCCTCAAAAATCTGCCTTTATGTTGTCATGGCAATCTTCAGGCCCACAAACTGAATGTTACAGATCTTTCTTTGTGTAACTATTATAAGGCCTTGGTTTTCCCTCCTGAGCAGGAGGCGGACTTTTTCTGCGAGGTGGAAAAATTGAGCTGCGTTTGTCATTCTACTGCGTCCCATTGCTAGAGACTGTGACCGACTTAGGCCTGATAGGAAAGCATTAACAGCTTTAAGAAACCCCTACCTTTGTTCTAGCAAAGGTCAAGCCTGGCCTGCTTATGGCCTATTTTTAATGTGTCCAGGCTTATCTCACTGCACGTTGTGTCTCTTGACCGTTTGCAGCAGTCTGGTGGTTAGTCTGGGAAAAGTAGTCTCAGGTCGTGGCAGTGAGGCTTCAAATAGGTTCCTGATTAAAGACTCGATGAGTCATGTAATTCTTTAAAATAGCGCTGCTGATAGACAGGTATATCTGTCCCACACTGAATGTAATTTGAACCGTGACTGTTCTATTGAGCTGAGAACAATGGTTGGTGACAATAGTGTCTCTAAATAGCCACTGTGCCAAAAATAAAGTAAAACGCAGGATGTGGATAGTGATATTAACCCCCTGCCCTTCCTGATATTGCCAGTAAAGCATAGTGTTATAAGCATTTAATGAAGATGCAGCAAAGCTGATGCCATTAAGAAATCAAAACCAAAAGGCCTTCCAGGTAAATGTGCTTGTCTGGTTATGACACAGGGAAATGCTCATTTTCTGCTGTGATATAAGACGGTTTGATCTAAACTAACCTGTTCTCTGAATACTGCTGTCTTGTCTTCTGCTCAGCTGGTCTCCTCCTCACCACCTACGGTGCTTAGTTTGCAGCAGCAATACTGACTGCATGCAGTGTGTGCTGATGGGACGTGGCTAGAGCGTGACTTTAGGAAAGCAGGCATGAGAACTTGACCTCCCTTCCTTTCATGCATGAAGAAATTACAAAAGGAGAAAGGTGGCTCCTTCTTTTGCCTCCTTCTTTTCACGCCTGCCTGCATGGGAAGGAGAGTAAGTTTTTGCTCTGTAATAAATACAGAGGTCGCTTTCTTTGCATTGCAGTTTCTCTCTTGTTACATACAACTGTGGAGTATACCTTCAGTAGAAAGGAATAAGTATTTTAGGAACCATTTTATCACTTTTGAAAAGTCTGACTCTTGTGTATCACAATGCTGCTTGAAGCCTTTTTCAGGGGCAGAATAGGTGACAGCAGTTTTTCACTTGTGCATTCAGATTCCCACAGGGACTAAGTTGATTTTGTGGCTTCTTTAGCAGTGTCTACCAGGAGCTTCAGTGACTGGAACTACCGTTATATACATCAGAAAATACGTGAACATTTGCACAGACTTTAGTTTGCAGAGTTAAAAACCTAGAATTTGGTTATGGTACATGGTAGTGCCAGATAATGACTTTTTTTAGTCAGCCTTTAATCAACAGCTTTCTGCAACATACACAAAAATGAGTTGACTAAAATTTACTCTCAAGCACAATAACATTCTTTGTTCCACTGCCGCTGATCAAAGCCATCTGACACCACTAGGACAAGGCAGGGCACCTTGATCCCCTTCTTTCATTTGCCAGAATTTCCAATTATTAGCATTGCTGACCTGCCCAATTGCCAAAAACTTCCTATCTATACACTAATCAGATTACCAAAATCCTTTTGAAAGATAAACCTTATTTTTCCACAACAGCCCATCAAATAAAGCAGACTTCTATAGGTAGGTTTCTCATTTAAGTAACATAATGGCAATAAGGAATAGTAGGCACATCAGTTTAATATATTCTGATCCCTACTTCCCTTTTAGCACCTAAAGAGTGACAAAAACATAGGAGCAGTGAATTAACTCAATTGTGTCTGTGGAGTTCTGATTGAAACCAGAAGGGAAAATTGATCAAATATAATGTCTTCCTTCCCCAAAATACTCTTGGAAGTTCTGTGGGAAAAATTAATTTAGAGATCATAAATTCCTTGTTTTCAAGCCAGTTCTCTGTGGAGCCAATTGATCAAAGATGGTGACAGTAAGGTATGGTGTGTCCACTTGAATATACTCACTTAAACTAGAGAGAATGAGGCCCCCAAATGAAATCAGCAAATACCTTGAAGCTTTTCTCTAAATAGTTCAAAGTAATGTTTAAGCTAATAGAACTTGTTAAATAAAGCTCAGGATTCAACTTAGTGTGTGGATGTGTGCATACTGACCTATATTTACCATCTCGTCTTTACCATCTAAGTCTTCTGCACGTTCCTGTCCAGCACTTAACTTCTGCATGGACAGAAAGTAACATCACTTTCATTCCTACTGTGCAACCTGTAAGATTTTCATATGCGTCTTTCTGCTGGTGTAGATGGCAAACCAAGATACCAGTGCACAATGCTGCTTTCCTGCCCGAGTGCTCCGTTGCATTGCCTTCAGTCCAACACGGAAAACACGCTTCTTGCATGCAGCAGGCTTGCCAACAAGTGCGTGTAACCAGAGGCACTCAGCTGTGCCCTGGGAATCATCAGTCTGGCTCCCAGAACCTTGTGTAGGGTGAGCTGGAGAGCTGGCCGATAGCGTAGCACTGGCACTGCTTTCTTTTATTCTGCTTCTAAATTGCATTAATGTCAGCAAAATTACCCTAAATGCTAATAACTTCCTAATAGTTCATTTCCATGTAAGCATTTGTTGTAGTTGACCCAGAATGTTATATGATTACAAATAAGGGAGAGGGAAGGTAAGAAAATCATTAAACAAATTTATGAAATAAAATGTAATCCAGATTCTGAAAGAATGATAACTGCTCTGATTCATATTGCTTACTTATTTGGTTCAGGAAATGAGTAGAAAAGACACATTAGTGTATTTCAGATGCAGCTTCAAACTTAGGCTAATACCATGTAGAGAAAGTATGATTTTTTTAATCAGTATTTGCAAATTAAAAGGTAGCTCTAAAAAAAACTACCAACTGATACTGAGATCTATGGGTTCTTGTTCTCTCAGCTTCCCTGGAGAAAAGTGAAGTCATGATGAGAAAGAACACTTGAGTGAAAGGGGAATAATTTGCTGGTGTACAGTACCTAAACTTGTTGTGCATTGGCTTTGTCTGCAATGGTCAGAAATATAAACCGAAAGTCCTCATCCTGTGTTCAGGTGCCTGCTGGCAGATACCTGCACTTGACCTGTGGGGCTAGAAAAAGCCGGAGGAAACCGTTTGGATAAATCCAATGGCACACTTAAGGCCAAGAATAGGGAATAGTTATCTGAAATAGATCCCAGCTCAAATTGTTCCCCATACTCAGAATTTTGCATTCTTTATTCTTATAAAAGTGATGTGTTTACCACTACATATGTTGGAGTACATGCATGCCAAATATCACTATGTAAATCTTGGAAAAGAGTTACAACTTTCACGAACACCATTGCTGCTGTGTTTCCAGCTGCATTTATTATTTGACTGTTAAATAGAACAACATACCAATGGATGCCACTAAAATGCATCCCTGGGAGGTGTTTGGCGTTGATTTTAGTGAGCTGCTATGTTCCATACTACTTGAGAATGAGTTGCTGGTGGTTTTTTCTTCCACTGAGTATATGATAACACTTTTCCTATTCTGTGGCACTGTCTGCACAAACCAAGATACTTTCTGGGAGAAAAGTATTTCCCTGTTTTGGAAATCAGACATACTAGTAGGATACATTGCAATCGTTTTGGCGTGGGCTGCTCACATTCTTAACTACAGTGGCTGAAAAAGAGAGACTAGCTCTTCTACCCCTTTTTTCTGATCCCGAGCTAAAGTTTTAACTAAACCAGCATGATAGTTGTCTTCTGTCCTCTCCAGTTAATTTCCTATGATTTCTTTGTGTGTCTTATGCTGTCTTTGTTAAAATAACAAAAATATAGCTTGGAGGAAAAAAACAAAGAGACAAACAGTCTCAATAGTGTTATAGTCATCTGCTCATGGAAAAATTCTCAGCTGCAAACACAGAAAGGTAGAAGTAGCTTCATTGGATCAGAACAGCAGTTGACCCAGCTCAGTGTCCAGTTTCCAACAGTGTCAGTATCTCATGCCTTTGAGACAAAAATGTTTGGAAGGCAATTATGAAATAGTTTGCACACAACTTTACTCCCAGACAACCTATAAGATTTTTTTTAATTATTTTGTGACTTCTATTTCTTAAATTTTATTTGTACACAAATATGTGTACGTAAATGTAAGTACATGTTAGAGTGGAGGCTATTGTAAGTCTAATAAGGACAAGTTCTGCAAATCTGCAATATACTACTAGAAAAAACAGAATTTTAATTTTCAATAGATAGAGATCCTATCAATCTGCAAGTCTTTGCAAAGAGGAAATAGTTATGATTAAAAGGACAGTATATATCTACACAAGTTCTTTGGAAGACTATTGGATGATCAATACAGGGAAAATACTGATAAACTGAAGACTAATATTTATTGAAAAATCTATAATCTCTTATTGTGTGCTGGTATTTTAAATATTCAGTTGGGATTCAGGAGAGCTTATTTCCATTCTTTGCTCTGCCGTGTATCTTTTTTTTTTGACCATGAGCAATTCTGTTAAGTTTTAGTTCCTCATTTGTAAAATGAGAAAAATAGCCTTGGTCCATGAGAATATGGAGGAAAAAATCAATACTAGTATTCTCTTATTCCTTCAGTACTGAAGGACAGAGAAGAATTGAAGGACCATAAGGTCTCTCATGATGCCAAAAGTTCCTTATGTTCCTTACAGATTAAATTATTCTGTCTCTACAATATTTTAATGGAACAGAGAGGAGCTATTCGAGAGAGAGAGTCTAGATCTGTTATTCTCTTGGGAAAAGGTAGATGGAAGGTGCGCAAGCTCCACATCTCAGGTCACCTGTTACATGTACATGTTTGTTTGGGAATCCTTTACATTTGGTTTCCAAAACCAAAATAGAATGGGAAGGTATTTCAGTCTCCAGTCCATACAGCTCAGATTCAACAGACTCCTTTATTAGAAACTCTCAAGTTTCTTCAGGCTCTTATTAGGATCCAATAGCACACCGAGCTTGGCTTGGAAAACAATTTTACATTTTGTTACTCAGACTCTTACAATTCCTGCTAGTGCGTGGGAGGGAAAGACTGTTTCTGACATTTCATTCATATGAACATATCAAGTAGCATATTTTTATGAGAAGGAAACATCTCATAATTTCCATTGTATAATGTATTGTGTAATTGGGAAGACAGTACGCTGCATAAATAAATCTTGTTTGAGATATATGTCCAATATTTAATAAAATCTGTGGGAGTTGCAGTGTTCTCTCAGAACAGTCATCAACTAAGGCACTTCTATCAAAAGCTGTTTCAGCTGGGGATTAAAAGGGCTGCAGACCAAAAAAAAAAAATCCTCTCGGCCAGATAACTGACAGTAATGGAAAGAAGTTTTGAGCTATTTGAGCAGCCTGTGTAGTCACAGGATACAAACATAATGTTCTGACACAAATTCTTTCATGTTGTGAAGGTATTGACTTCACTGAACCTTCCTCAAGGAAATATTTGACTCAAAAGTAAAATTAATTCTGCATTTAGTTAGCAGAAAATGTTTGATTGTAAAAGTTGGAAATCCAGTAGCCTGTTCCTCAAACTGCAGGTATTGCAAATAAGAGACACATCTGACCTTGAGCCTTTCTCAGTTAGCCAAACGGGAACTCCCACTGATTGGGAAGAGAAATAGTTCCTGGGAGAAACCCACAAAGAAGTCCTGTGTGCCTTTGAGCTCATCTTTCCCTTTACTCTCTTCATTTTCCTTTGCTTTATTCTGTGGAAGTATGTTTACTATACTTCTTTCTTTTTAACCTTCACAACTCCTCTGCAATTGTCACACAACATTTTCCTATACTTGTATGCTCATGGAAAAAACTTCTGTGAAATCCTGACTTCCAAATCAAGTGCCATTTTCCTGCATTCTTCCGTGTAGCCGCAGCTAGTGGAGCAGATTAATAGTAACAACTGAGGCCTAACACTGCTTCTGCCTGAGCCCAACTGCCTGCCTTTTGGTCTTGACTGTAATTTCTCACACAATATTTGGTGGAAATAATGCTTTATTCTTTCCGGGCTGTGACTGGTTTTTTTTAACATCCTTGCATGGATATGGCTCTTGGTGTACTAACACTTCCCTCCCATACACACACAGTTCCTAATCCAGCCTCCTCTACTTTGTTTCATCCTGGCTTTCCTGTACCTGACGTTCCAGTGAACTCACGGCTTGGTTACCATAAAGATAGTGTTTGGTTTCTTATTGCTTTAGAGTGGTGAATCAATTGATCTTATTGGCATATGTACTTTTGAGATGGGTTGTTCCATTCTGACCATAATGACGTTCTTAGTCATGCAGCTACATCTGAGGGTCATTTCAGATCTTCTGGCTTTGAAAATCTGGCTTCAATTCATATATTTTACAGGTTACATTTTAGTTAGAGGTTTTAAAAATTGGTAGAGTTACACCTGTGCCCAAACCTTTGCTGATGTAAACTGGACTGGTTTTTATAACTTTTTTGGAGCTAAACTAAGGAAAGAGTATGTGACTGTACATATGTACATAAACACAGAGAAATATACGAAATACTACTAATAATATGGAAAATATTAAGAATAGCCTTCCATACATAGTGCAAGGTAATGATTGGAGCCCAGTAAATCCATGTAAATACATAATTATTTTTTTGCAAAGGACTTTTCAGAAAGAAGGTTCAGTTGGCTAAATTAGGACATTTGCTTTGTGTTTTGTAATTTTAGATCCCAATTAACAGAAATGTTCTCATTTGGCATATTTCGACTTGAAACGTGCTGCAATTCTAGCACAATTACGAAAGGACACAACCACCCACTAAATTGCTAAATATTGAGACTATCTCGATCATTCAGCTTAAATGGATTTCAAGGTTAGGAGTCTAAGGCCAAAGAATTCTATTCTTTGTGAAACACCTATGTCTTAGCTTCTTGCAGATATACCATTGCTTGCACTTAAACTGATCAGTTATTTTGGTAGGTGTGCATGTGTGTTTACAGAGTAACAGCCTAGTTCTTTACCACTGAAACTGAGGCTGGCTTATTCCTCACCTCAAGGAAGGAATGATTTAATTTGTTTCTAATCTGATTTAGGTTGAGAAAACTAGTACTTACTTGGGTAGGACAGAGACTTTTTGAGGGATGCCAGACATATATACAATCAATCTTGTGTGAGTCTTTGCTAACCATTTAACTGTTTATCGCTTCAAAATATTGGATCCTTGAGGACTGCCCAAATCTGATTAATTTTCCCACTTGGAGTTGGCATGTTCCAACTGGAATATTCTTGACATTTTCTTTTATGAGGGAACTTTAATGAAGTCAAGACTATGGCTGAAATTAGATATGTACATACATTGTCTAATTTGTAACTGTTCGTTGCCCTTTGTTTTACTTTAATATTGAAAAAAAAATTGTTTGCAACTGAGAAGCATATAAAAAGCTTGCATATTTGGGTTTCATTTGGAGAGCTGAAGAGATTTCTCACAATTACACTTACGCGCAACCACTCTAGGATGCTTTTTGCAACCAAACATTTATTCTCACCACATTTTCTTTCTCCCTCTTTTGGGCTTGTTGTTTGGTTGGGTTTTTTTCCCTGCCACTGGCAATTGCATTTACTTTATTCATACTGTATCCCCTCCTTCCACAGAGACAAGGAAAATGTTGCCGCAGCATCAGAAAACAGGTAATGTTCGCTGTGTATGTCTGGTTTACCTCCACTTTTTCCATATTGTTCTTACCTTAAAAACATGAAATTTGTCTATTGAGCAGAAAATGAATGTAGAGGTTTCAACTAAGTGGGTTTGTTAGGCATTTCTTTCTAATGTAGACTTCAAAAAGCTCTGTGAGATGGGGTGGCAGGTATTGTGTTTTTCAGAATTTATAAACCTGAAAAAGAAGCTTTTATCAAATGTTCTTGAAATGGAGTTTTGTCAGTTTGTGATGGAGTTTTAAGACTAATTTCCATTTTAAACTTGGTCTAGATTGTTCAAGATGTTTTAAAAACAAGATTATATGTTTGGTATTTTAAGAACATTTATATATCAGATTCTTGCATATCTTGATTGATCCTTGATGCACTGTGAGGTTCAAAACATAGTATCTCTAAGTTCTTTCATTTCAAAAGTTGTTTTCTTCCAAAGAATCTTAGCATATTTTGCAGTTACGTATAGAAATGCATTGTTTTCTATTAGTTCATTTACTAAGACACACAAGTACTGAAACACAGGTACTTCTTGAGTGAATCTGACCAGTTGTTTAATGGAGCAAAGAAATGTCTCTGATTAGTTTGTCATGAAAAAATTCTATCTCAACAATGTGCAACCACTTTTTATTTTCTTATTTTTTTATAAGACTGCTTACTTGAACTAAGGTTGCATAAAGTCCAAGTGCAAACTTTATCATTACTAATGACACAAGCAATGGCAACTGGCACTTGGAACAGTAGAGCAAATGGATTTTTATTTTTAAATTCATTATGTCGAAAGAATGAAATAAACTGCTTGATACCTGTATAACAACTGCATATAAGGTGAAAAACAAATAACACGTTAGCATTTCACTAGGAGTTTCATTTGTGTAAAGTCATCTACTATGCAGCTGTTCCACTGAAATATCTTTTTTAAAAATTATTTTATTTTACCAGGAACAATTTCTGATGTATGACTGGTGTTAGTGTCATACTACATTGCCTTAATCTTGCATGGTTTGTCATACCATAGCTTTTCTCCACCTCCATTATCATCACAGCTCTCTGCTATATGTCTTATTTTGATATTCCTAGCGATACGGTTTCCAGATTTAACACAAGGTACCTTGTTTAATTCTTAAAGCCTTTCCTGGTTTTAAGCAGTAATAAACTAATAAACTATCAAGATTTGTCATGACTTCATCTGCAGTATCATGATGATCTCCCTCCTATGGTGTAAGGAATAAGGACACTGAATATTTATAAATAAAAATCTTCTTCCATGAAGTTTACAGAAAAATAAAGCCTTCATTATTAAACCTAGATTTGACTTTCCAGTTATGAGGTTCAGGACTTTTGTTATTTATTTTTTTTCCCTACCGTCTTTAAAGGCCAGGTATTAGCATTCTAAAATGCTGCTCTATTTGGTATGGCAGACAGTAAGAACACGTATCTCTGAAAACTGAAAAACGGAACAACCTTTTTTTCTGTTAAAGGCCAGCTGTTTCTGTGGCTGGAATTCTGTCTCCCTCTCAAATACCTGCCATTACCTGGGAAACTGGTGACATGATAATAAATACCTCATTTACGAATCCCCTTGTAATCTTTGTTACCCAGGCCTACAGCTACTACGCGTGCGCCACAGTATGTGACCTCCAGTATTTGGCATCCTCCTAAATCGTGCGCCATGGATGCCAACACTGACAGTGCTAAGCCAGTGGCCTCCAAGGGCTCTGTGAGGCTCGGAGCGGGTACAAGTCAGAGGGAGGCCAGTTTCGGCACTACTGGCCAGAAAGTCCCTCTTACTTCATCCAGTAATCAAAGGTACACTGTGACATGTAACTGCATAACTGACCTGGTTTGGAGCTTTGGAATGGTTTGGTAATAACAACCTCTAACTCCTTCAGATGGAAATGCCCATTGCCTAAAAGGCAGATGTCCAAGTTCTACAAATTCCAGCAACTTGTAGTTCACATGGTTTTAAGTTCTAAGTAGCACTCCTAAGGATCCCACCTACAGTGTAGAGACAACAGTCATTAAGCAGAGAAATTCTGCAGAGAAACAGCAGCTGATGTTATTCACTTTATTTCTACAAACATTCCTATATTCAAATGCAAAACTCTGTTATATCTTTCTCTGAACACTTTCTCCAGCACTTTTTCCTACAAATGCTATGATAAGAGATATTTTTTGCCTTTTTAGTTTCATTCCCTGTATTGTCAATTCTTTACAAGAGATCTGTTGGAGGATTTGAAACACGAAGAACTTCGTGCATTGCATAAAGGACACTAAGTACTGCTTTAATAATCCACTTTCTAATTTGGGACAGAAAGTATCAGAACTTTACTCAGAGAAAGAAGTGTAATCTGTACTTACTTTTTAAATGTTAGAGTGCATTTGTTGCTGTATTTTCTCATTATGATCGTTAACCGTTATTATCCTCTTAATCTCTACTGATCTGTGTTCCTTTTCATGAGTGAGAATCAGCTGAGAAAGAGATATGTGTGTTTGTTTTCATCCATGTAACTTACTTACATTGTGCATTTTATGTTTGTTACCACAAATATGGAGATGTTTGAGAGCATCAGTTTCCTTTGATTTTCCTTGAAATGCAAAATACTGTACAGATTAAAAGTGTACAGAATGACTGTATTAAAAAAACCCAAAACACAAATTAAGTAACATACTTAATAATGAAGCTGTTAAAATAGATGATCTATTTTATAAAGCAGCATTCACATTTATCAGTTCTTAAAATTCTTCTGCGGTCTTTCAGATTTTCAATCTAGAAAGGAGGCAATCTTGAGGAGAAAAAATGCTGTGATTTTATTTTAATATCTATTATAAATAAAGTTATTTAAAATTTATATTGGTTAAACTAAAAACAGTCAAGTTAGAGTTCTTTCTATAAAACTGAGTAGAGAACTAGTTACTAACTGCATAAATTGTATGTAAACCAGATCACTCTAATTTTTAAGGTTTATATCTACTTCATTTATATTTATTCCAATTTTTTGTTCTGTTAGTTAATACATTCTACCCTGCAGGAAGGTGATCAAGCCTCTAATATTTTAATCATGTAAACAGGCCTATTATAAACAGCATGCAAGATAATTTTTTTTCTGTTTCTTTTAAATTTTATAAGGTGTTCCAGTATATTTGCATTTATTTCATTTATGTGTGTTTGTCCAATTCAAATCTGTCTCCACAGAGATCCATGTCCACATATCATCCTTCCATCCTTCCATCCTTCCCTGAGTGTGTGTTTTGGTTAACATTTTAGAGTTTGTTGCAATGATTAAGTAACTTCACAGTTTTCTTCTATTCAAGGTATAAAGTCTTGATTATTTTGAAATCTGTAGCAAAATCTCTTTCACTTAAGTGAAAACGGAAGGACAAAATAGGTGAAATCTTAGTTTACGCTTGGTTTTAGTACATGCATTGAGTTCCATTTTTATGTGCACTATAGCTTCAGTCCTTTCCTGTTTGCCAAATCAAAGATGTGTAAGTACTAAATTTTGGCTCAACACCTTTTACTGTGACAATGCCAGTACGCACTGTTGCGCAGGGCAAAAAAAATCGTGCGAGTATTAAAACGGTGTGACAGACCAGCCCGCAATCTGTGGCTGTGATGTACAATACGCAGCTACTCTGCTTACATAGTCTGTGTCATTGATGCTGTATTAGCTAAGTGGAAGAATTCACATGACAATGCAAATGCATCAAGATAGAAGAACTGATCTGAATTTAAATGCAGATTATGATGGACAAATTTTTGCAAAACTGTTGCAAAATTTTTGGTGTAATGATTTGAAAACCAGAACTGCAAACAAGGTATTTTCTGGAGCTTACTTGTTATGTACATAATTGCAGATGAAACTCATAAGGGAGAAAATACTGGTTTTCTGCTCTTGTCATGGGTTGCTTTCAACTTTGAAACCAGTGGGCATAACAACCATATTTCCATTTCAGCTAATCTAGCGGTAAAATATTCAGCTGAAATAAAAGACGCCATCATTTAGACTACTAAACCATACAGGAAGGTGAAGAAGCAGCCAGGACAGGGGAAGTGAGACAATCCCTTGCAGAGCAAAGGGTATCATGAATTGTCAAGTACCAGGCACTTCTGCTAGATTCTGAGGAGTAGAGCTGGCTGAAGCAGTGCTGCTGAGAGAAGCAAAAGAAAATATTGGACAGAATGGTTGAAAGAGAAAATATTTACACAATGGCAGATTTGCATAGGAAAAAAAGCTGAGAGAAAGAATGTTTGGGGGTTAAGGTTGGCTGAAAAGCAGTTGTGGAACTGTAAGGTTACTTTTGTTATTTGATACTGTGCTCAGGAAAGAACGTTTTGGGCATTCTTTGTACAGTGCACAAGAGAATCACCCAGTTCCATCGTCCTGAGAAGGGTCATTTGGAAGAACCCAGAGATGTGGCAATATACTTATGATTGAGGTCAAAAGAAGTAAAAATGTATTTCTTAGCAGTGGATGGCTTTGACTACACTGTCTTGTAAAGCTGTCTAATAGATAACTGCCCCGTTTGTCTGTTAAGAGATAATACTTTCCAAATCTGAGTGAGGCTAAAATATTTTAATAAGCACTGGGTGCTCTGATAGCAGGTGATGAAAGACACCAGTAGTTTGGTAGGTTACTAAGATGGCCACAGGACAAGATACTAGATTTTTATTGTTATTTATTTCAATTAATCTATTTTGCAATCAAATAAAGAGAAAATAAATTTAATATTAATATTTCTCTGCTCTGTTATCTGTGCCACAACAGCACATGAGGGCCGCAAGCATAACAACTTGTGCTCATCATCCAAGTGGTTTTAGAACTGGTGTAGTAAAATTCTATGCTACCTCTTCCTCTTGTACTTTGTATACTGTTTGATGTGTGAAAAGGCATCTTAACGTTTGATGGGTTGGCCAGTGTAATGTAAGATGGATTTAGGTCAGACATGAACTGACAAACAATGGACTGCTTTTAAATATCCTTGAGCTACCCGTATTACACAAAACTGGTGAAGCCCACCATAAAACTGTGCTGACTGGATTTCTAGACTGTCAGAACTTGCAGGAAACCTGTTAATACAAGACTATCATAATATTCTTTAAATTGCCTTTCTTCATCTAATTAAAATGTTTACTCCTAGCATAAAACTTCAGCTTCAGGAGTAAATATCTGGTGAAATTTATCCTAGCTCAAAGAGCTTGTGACAGGCTGTTTGCAACCATTTAAGTACTGCACGCCACGTTTCCCACCACTGGCTTCAGTGGGAGCAGGACTGAAGTGTTGTATAACACCTGGGATAAATTACAGTCAAGCAGGCCCAAAACTGCACTGAAGTCTTAACTGCACATCTGAGAAGGCCTAACAAATGTCTTTTTTTCCTTTGCATAATTGTGCTTTTCTCTCGGTAACCACAGCCTGCTACTATGTTTGCAGCTTCAGATTCAAACATAGTAGGTTTTATGCTCTACGTGTAAATGCGCACCTTCTTAAGATGCTTCTTGTTTTATTTAATTTAACTCTAATTAGTACCCCTGTTGAGCATGCTCCGGTGTCTACCAGTTCTGCCTCTGCTCCTGCACCACATGCTTCAGCACATCAGCCTGCTACTGCTGCTCAAAGTACAGCCAGTCTGATGATACCACCAGCCACCACCTCGGTAGTGCAAGAGTCTTTCTCCTCCTCCTTCCAAAGGTAATGCCTCATTGCTTTGTCCTTTCACAGATACACCCCTGTATGGCTCTGGAAATGCTGCATATACATTCTTAACTTAAGAATGTAGTATATAAAAGCTGTAGTGTATTTTATATGCTTTTATATATTTTGGTGTGTTTTTTTATTATGAAGTACATTGTTCTTGTTTGCAAAGAATTTGCAAAATAAAACTGCCCTAAAAGATAACAAAAAGTAGCTCTGAGTCTGCAATACAGTTTGCATTTTCAGAAATCAAGTCTGGAGTTAAAACTAGAAATGTTTTTTCACCACTTGTAATAGAACAAAAATAACTCCTCGTAATAGTTACAGTGGTTGAATGAAGGTTCTTTTAATAGTGTTTCTGCAGTATGACATGAAATGGAAAATTAGAAAATGTCATTTACTCACAGGATTGAGCTTACCATATTGTAGCAGATGGCAGTAGAACATGGTGGACAATGCACAATATGTCACTAAAACCATGTATTTGGTGATTGACTTGCTCTGTAAGGTATTAAGTCAATTAATTTCTATTAGATTCATCTACTCTTCTCTAATGAGATTTAGCTATAGAGCTAAAGTGAGTTTCAAGGAGCCATGCATTCGTAACACTTGAAGTACAGTAGGAGTTATGGTTGTATATTAAAAGTTGTCAGTCTGTGAAGAAACACATGGAATTTATACGGCTGTGAATTACATTATAGTAATTTCGGGGATAGTAAGAGTGAATTCTTTTGGTACATATTATTCTTTTCTCTTAGGATTTTTCTACATGAATGTTCCTAAAAACTCTATATTTTAGCATGCTTCAAAAAACCAAGGGAAAAACAAACTTCCAGTAATGTAAACTACTTTAAATAATTGAGATTTCAGATGTAGTGTGTCATAATTTAGATGTGTGCAAATGGAATTGGAAATGTTCTCTTGGCTCTATTTCTTGCTTAATTTTTGCTAATTACTGAAATAATTTATGTATGCCAGCTACTTAGTTTCTCACTATAGTCAGTTTTTGCCTACCTGTGACCTACTAGACTCCTGTGTTTTTATTCCAGTGCAAGAAAATCAGCCAGCAAAGGAGGTTTGAATAAGGTATTATTCTGTAATTGAGAACTGTGCTGTAAGGCACTGTCACATGAAATAATGATATGGTTTAAGTAATTTTTATCCCTTAGTTGAAACTGTAATATGAAGAAAACGGATTATCTAATAAATGCTTCAAAAAGACATGTCTCTAATAAACTGATCATGCCAATGACTTGTGTTTTAAACAGGAGAATCTCTAGTCTGGTACTGCTTGCATATGAAAAAGTTTATCTTGAATTCAGACTCAAACATCTTCAGATCTTGCAGATAAAAACATGTATCGTTGACAAAAGTCTTGTCCTGAAATATTGTCTTTCTTAATTAACGATAGATTCCGGTTTTAAGATTTTTACAAAATGTGTGCATTTTGTCTTGTGTTCTGTAGGAATGTGCTTGGTTGTGCTATTCTGTAAGTCTGCAGATGTTTGCTACAGAAAACCTGTTCCTGGTAACTATGCAGCAGTCCTCTTGTATCTGAGCTCCGACAAAGCTTGATTCTGATGTCACTGGTTTTGTCCCTGTTAAATTATTTTGTACATGCTTTCATGTGTCTTCTGCAGAGTGCTTGCAGCCCCCAGCTCTCTTTCACAGCCTAAGCCTTTCCATGGGTCCAAGAACATGTCGTTAGCAGCTTCCACTATTTCATCTGCTCTCTCATCTCAGTCTAGGTATATCTGTAAACCTCTCTTTCTTTTAACTTAATTTGTTTTTATTCCGTATTACTCTGATTTAAGGTTTTCAGCTTCTTAAGAGATTGGCTTGACAGAGACTATTGAAAAGCGTGATGTGTTTAAAGGAATAGCCTTCTTGCTTATCTTTCACATTAAAATCAAGCTGGGAAACACCTAAGTTTTTGCCATCTTATAATGAAAATATTAGTCTATTGACATGGGATGAGAATGACGGACTTGTTGTTGGTTTTTTGTTTTTTTTTTTTGGTGAAGATACAGGATCACAAGAATCACAGACCTTCTTTTATTATGCTCTTAATCATGACTAATGAAAGACCACTAGCAGGGAAAGGTAGCATCTATCACTAGAGAGTGCTGCTGTATTGCTGCATTGCTAAGCCTTTTCATTGCTTTCATTAACACTTTGCCAAGACTAACAGAGGAGAAAGCCATGGATTTTAAGACTCATGATTTGAACATAATCTTCCAAAATAATGAAAAACTGAATCAGCAATACATTTGAGATTATAATTATCCCTGTCTCTCTTATCTTGATATAAAAAGATAGTGAGGAATCATCCAAAGGTGATGTTTGAAACGGACAAAGCATGCAAGTTTGAAGGCTACACATCTAGAAGTATCATTATCTTTCTCAAGAGTATCATAGAAAACAACAGTTAAGTGCTATGCACAGGTACATACTTGAAAGCATTTTGGTTGGCTGAAACCAATGCAAAAATGAAATAGCTACAGAACAGAAGATCAGAAGAGTTTTGAGTTTTAGGATGTAAACGTGGGTGTAATTCCCCTATGGCATGGATAAAATATAAATAGCAAAATTAACTGCTGATCTAATTCTATTTACTTGAGTGGAAGTATACTAATTGTAACTTCAGTTTCAATTACACTATGAAGCTGGTGAATGTCACCAGAATGTTACCAAGAATAGAAGGTAAGAACAGATGCAAGGGTGTTTACTGCCATTGTCATCTAGTTTTATGTGTGAACTTCCAAAATTCCAAAGTGCTGAGTTATTCAGGGAATTCATTATTTGTGGGTATCCACCATAAAATACCTTTAAGAGGACCTGATTTTCACATTGAGTCCTCAGTGCATTTCAGAAGTAATTCTTACAGTGCTTTTGCATTCAGTCCTGTGGTATGATTTGGCTCGCAAGTGTCACCAGTACTATTTCACCCACTGTTTGTTTTACTAACAGATCTCTGTTAGTTGGAATGATCACATCTCTCTGTGAGAAGAGGGTCCTAAATACTTGTTGTAGGAGACAGTTAAAAGCCTCTTAAAAGCAGGGAAAGTCCCTTGCTTCCTAAGCAACAATAACTGCATATTTGAGCTTGTTTATAGTGCTGATGTGCAAAACCTATTTATTTCTTCTGAGCTACAAGAAAAGACTCTTTCAGTTGAGGACCGAAGTGCATCCATCAGTCAGAACATGAATTCAAACTAAAGCCTTGGTGACTGCTCTGGCCGGACAGAGGACATTTATTTGCATTTCATCAGTCTATGTCTTAGGATGCATATAAATTTTGCTATGAGGGGTAGATTTTTTACATACCTACATAAGAGATTTCCTTGGTATTATACTAGCTTCAGTGAGAATAGTACGTAATAGCTAATAATAGGTCTCTGAAGCCTGCATATAGTAGTAGTATGGCTTCTCAGACTTTTTATTTGTGCAATATATGTATATTTCATTAAGATTAGCATTGATGTCACAAAAGGCCCTCATTTTTCTCCTTCGAAAAAAGCAATCAAATAATAAAAGGCTTTCATTTAGTGAACAATTTTGGAGGAATGCAGAAAGATAAAATCACAGATGTGTTACATATATGACTTTTAGGACTCCATTGGTAAAATCTTAAGTTTATTTTGTTGCTCACCCAAGACTAGAAAGGCATTTTTACACTTCAGTAAAAAATTCTATTCATTGCCAAATTCTGAGTATCTTGAATAGGAGGATAAAAGGGAGGGCTAAAGAACACATCATACTTTTAAAATGTCCAAAGTTTTCCAGTTTTAAGAAATGGATTTATTTCAGAAATAAAATTTCCTTTGGAGTTTGTTTTTATTCTGTGAAGCTCGCTGCTTAGATGAAGACAGACATCGATTTGAACACTGAGAATGCTGCTAGTCAGGGGGGACTGTTCTAAAATTGGGCTATTGAGCTATAAGACTGTACTCGGAGTCATCAAAAAACTTCAGAAACCCTTATGAATATGTGAATCACAGCATCATAAGCTTTAAAAGCAATTATAAAAGTGGTAGATCCCTAGGAATGTTTCCGAGACAGATAATTTATCATCACAGAAAATCCTTCAAATAATGCTGCCCAAGGGGCAGAAGGCATGTTTTCACAAAATGGTTAATGCATGCATACTTTTTTCAACTGAAGGCTATATATATTTAAGATGCTATAGTTCCTTTGCATTAATCATAAAACTAGGGACAGACGTTCTGAATGCCAGAACAGGCGCTTTTCATGTTGAGGCACGGTATAATGTAATAGCTGTGTTGATCAGGAATAGCGTGTAACAGTTAGTTGGGACAGATGGGCAACTGCTGGCATAGATATAATTTTCCATGCTAGCTTTTGGTGTAAGAATTAGATGCAGGTATCTTTTGTTATTTTCTGGGATAAATCTGCTCTTCCTTGAAAGAGCTATGATTTCATTGCTGTCTTGGAAATGACAGTTAAGCAACAATTATGTATAATTTACATACAAACAGCTAATAAATTAGTATATAGATCGCTATTATTTGCTGGTGCTACTTGTGTGGCTATCTTAGAGATAAAATAATATTCTTTCTTGGTTGAGCCTTTATCCATTTCATTTTAATTTCACATTCCTTTCATGGGAAGAAGGGAAGCAGTGCAAGGCCTTGAAACTATAAATTCATTTGTAGTTATGTATCAATATAGACTAATCAGCATGAATCACAATTTTAATGAGCAATGAGGATAAAAAGATCACCTTGAGAGATTAGAATTGACTTCAAATGTCTTTGAACTCCTGCATTAGATTTTTTTTTTTTTTTTTTTTAAATTCCCCTTTCCTGCCCCTTTGAAAGGAAGGAGGTTGTCTGGGGAGGCTTGGCGTCACTATTCTTCACGGTTTTCAAGACACTCTTGGATAAAACACTGAGCAACCTCATCTGACCTTGGAGCTGGCCTTGCTCTGAGCAGGAGGCAAATGAGAGACCTCCTGAGGTCTCTGCCAACCTGCAAGATTCTGGGAATCTATGAAAAACAACTGTCCATTTCAGAAATCGATGCTTTAACTAGGCTGCTAAAAACTATTGCTTGTACCTGGCAATTATTTAAGCTAAAGATACAAGATCTACAGCATATCAGCTTTACACGCTACTGCCCTAAAATCGTACTTGCCAGCAGATGACACAGATACCACGCTGACATATGTTATCAGGAGGCAAATGTTAATGTCTTAGCTAATACCTCTCTTGGAAGTTCCGTAATTCAGCGAGCCTTGGGACATAAAGGTACATCGGAAAGCTGTAGGACATGCGTTCCCTGACAATCGGGTACAAGAAGCAAACTCAGTTTGAGGTTTTTTAGGGTTTTTTGGAGAGGGTTGTGTTGCAGCTGAAATAGGTTCTTTATCTTTGTGCACTACTTCCATGTTTTTTTTTAAAAAACTGTAATATGTTTTAGCTATTCAAACACAAGAGTCTAAAAGCAGTTTCTAAATTAGTTTATAATTCAAAATTTTGAGCATCTGTTAATTTTCATTTAGAAATCAAGCAATGCATTAGCATGCCAAAATACAGACTTAAAAATCTAGTTTATGCTTGACCTGCTATTGGAGCATTGCAGCGCTTCTTATAATTTTAGTTAAAAACAAAATATGGATGACCTTAGTTACAACATTAGCCTCATCCTGTAAAACATGCTCAGGTAGAATGAGGCTGAAACTGAGATTTTGCCACCATTGTTCCAGTGTTTGTTGTTATGGTGGTTGGTTGGTTGGGGTTTTTTGGTTTTGGTTTTTGGTTTTTTTTTTCCCTCCTTCTAGATTTCTAGATACCTTAAGAAGGTACACCAAGCAAACGCAGGAGGATTTCTTGATCAGTGTCCTTAACTATTTAAATCTGATTTTAAACTTTGGAAGATGAGTTCTATAGTGATTTTGTTTTTGTGAGCAAAGGCTGTATGCATAACAGCTAACATGAGTAAAATATAGTATTTCTAAAGAGGAATGTTTGAAGTAAGTCATTAATCCTTAACTGATCATGTTTCTCTTAAATCTGCATTGTTAATCTTACTTTTTCACTTAACCATCTTACTTACGAAGAAGGAAGCGTAGCAGGAGGATTTTAAATAAGCTACAAAGCTCTTCATGCAATTAGTTAGTCCATCTGGAAGGTAAAAGCAGGGCAACTGGTGAGACAGCACTCTGGGAATACAAAAACAGGAGAAACAGTGCAAAGAGTTACGATTACGGTTCTAAAAGGAAGGTGTAGCTTCTGTGATCATAGGATTTTAATACAAGCACTGTGTCTGTGGTGAGGGGAAGAAATACTCTTTTCCAGAAACTGAGAAAATAACTGACACGTGGTAGGCTTCTGGTAATTCTGGCAAATGTGGGCTGTGCTCATGTGGGATGCGATTGTTGCCATGTAGCTCTGCGCTGCTCTGCATTTAGACAGGAGCCGATTCATTCTGAATCTTCTTGTTTCTCAGATCATACATTGTGCAGTCTTTTGAGTACTTTCTGCATTTACATAAATGAATCATTTATGTTCTGAAATGATGCTGCTTCCCCAAGGGGGAAAAAAACAAAACAAAAACAAACCTACCTTTTTACATAAGGCTGGTTAGTAATTGAACAGTAGAATGGTACTGCAAGGGAAAAGCTGACCGTGACGGTTTGGTGTTGCTGCTTCAGCTACCTCCAGCCTGTCCTTTCTGAGGGATTGTCATAGTTGCCGCATAACCCAGGAAACTTGGCTGATCTTTGGGCTTTGGTTCATTCAAGGTTTGCTTCTCAGATTTGACGCAACTTAACCTTAGAACACTGACAAAGAGAAACTCTCACTTATTTTGCTGTGCTAATACAAATAAATGGCGTATGTCAAAGCAAACATTCCAGTGGTTGAATAAGAATTCCAAAACTAAAGAATGAGCTAAACTGAAAGAGAGTGACTTTATGGAGCAATATACTCAGCTGATTTATTTATATTACCATTATTCAGGTTTCACTATGATTCCTAGCTGAAATAAGATAAGCAAAATAGATTTTAATACTGAACTTATATGATTGTAAATATGTACATGTTGTGTACTTTTGCACTTAAGAGCACCTCTTTTAAGGAAATTCACTGTAGGACAAGATATCCCAATTTCTGTGGTGTTTATTTTTTTTTCAAATACAACTTTTGTCTCATTTTAGTTTCAACCGGCATTCTTCCACCTCCATCAACTACCAGTCAAATAAGAGGTATAAAACTGTTTTGTGCAGCTACTCTACCTTAAAAGCACTTAACAAACCAGTTTATTACTGCTAGTAGGCATCTAGTGAAGTATTAACATAAAAATTATCTGCTTAGAAATATTTACTCTTTCTTTTTCTGACAACTAATAGTTTTCAGAGCCAGTATTTAATTTGCTACCTGTCACTTGCCATTGGCTGCTACAGATAAATTCAGTAAGGGTGCTTTCACTGCTTTTCAAGATGCCATTGCTTCCTGTTCCATTAAAGCATCTTTGATCCTTAGGGCATCTTTTTTTTTTTTTCTTCCTTCTTTTTTCTTTTCTTTCTTTTAATCACACACTACTTCCTTTTCTTCAGCAGAAATTCTGATAAATCTTTTAACTTCACTAAAATCCTTAATGATGTAGTGTAACACTTTATTTCTCTTTGACAAGCTTTTATATCTTCCTTACTGTATTTAATATGCATCGTGCACTTGTAAAAGAGTTCAGTAGTTGACTTCTTTTAATTTTGCCATGGTTTTGGTACTCTGAATACAATTTTGTGTGTCTGTGTTGGTTTTGGGTTTTTTTTCAACTCAATTTCCCTGAACAGAGAAGGCAATCTAGTGGCATGGTTTTCTCATGCTGTTAACTTTGGGAAACACTTGGCTTTTGAATAACCATTTTTCTTCATGACAGTCCAAGTATCATTAATCAGGCTCAGGATTTCTTTATGTATTTTGTGCATTGAGAGCTTCAAATGAGTCTTTCTACCAGTGGACCTGCACATCTGGGACTAGACTTTCCTGAGTGTATGCTATTTTCAGATTAAGGCCGTGTGAAACACGATTTAAAATCTTTTAATCCACATTGTAAATACTGATCGCTGATCCTGTAAAGGTAAGTATGTTTTACTGGTTTTCTGTCTAGTTTACCTTGAATAGTAGATTTTAAAACAAGAAGTCTTTTGATAGTGTGTATTTAGGTAAAGGCATTTTGAAAGCTGTGTGTGAAGCCAGTGTACCTGAAGCGTACGTCTTCCTGTCTGTGCTATGGGAGGAGCAATGATCCTCTGCCCAGTGACCTCGAGTACAGTGCGTTCTTATGCACTACAGATGAGGAGGTATCAACAGGAAATAGATGGTAAGAATGGAAAATAAAAAGTCCTATGGGGCTTAGAACAGGTTTGGCAGTTACAAAAACACAGCACAGTTCACAACACAATTCACAGTGAATACTAACCCGCTAAAGTAGTTTATCTTGGAGAGTCCTGTTCACTCATGGTATAGTGGACTCAAATCCAGCCTTAAGCCCTAGACTAGGTACAGAAATAATTTGCTATAGTCATTGTAGCAATAGCTATATTTCTAGGTCTAACTAAATAGACGAAATAAATTAGCCTGAGGCAGCAATGCTGTGCAAACTAGATCTGTAGTATAAGTATTGTTACAGTAGCAAAAAGCTGTGTTGTGAGGATATGTTTATTTTCTTCAAAATTAAACATTGCCAGTTTACATTTGTCAGAATGCTTTTCACCTGTACTGGAAGGAATTTTATGGGTTTGCCATTTATAAAAATTATAGCATGTTCTCTCCAGATGGTATCTATTTCCACTATTAAAGAAAGCACAAGATGGACCAATGGCCTGGCAAAGCTGGGCACTTCTTTTCTTATGCTGACAAATGTTTTGCTATAGACAAAGCCACTATGGAAATAACTCCTGAACCGTCAGCACAAATGGATAGGGATCCTTATTCGGCTAATTTTTCTGTCCAGAGAATTGTCTAAGCTTTTCTTAGTAATGATAAAGACTAATGAATCTTACAGTATTCTTTCTGTAGCTCTCAAGGATGGTTCCTCTTGGAGTACTTTGGAAGCTTCCAGATCTGTTATTTCATAATCAGCAACTTTCACTGTTTATAAGGTTGCTCATACCTTCATTTTGCTTCTAGAAACACAAGCCAGTCATATACACCAGCACCATTTTCTGGAAGCTACAGTGAAAGTCCTACTGCTTCTGCTACTTCAAAAACGAGAGTTGTTACTACTGCCAGCATAAAGCCCTCTGTCTACCAGCCAGGTAAGGTGACTTCAAAGGAATGAAAGGATTCAGAAAAGAAATGCTCGTGTATTTGTTTTAGAAGAAGAAAATGCAAAGAATGCACACTTTGCAATAGGACACATGCATATCGGGGAAGATGTATACACATGGAACCAAATGCTGCCAGTTGCTAGTTTTGCTTCAGATGATCTGAAGATTGAGCATTATGTTGTATTGGTATTCTGCTTTAGAGTGAAAATGTGGAACTAAAGGAGGAAGAAGAATAAAAGCAAGGAAAAAAACTGTAATTAAAAAAAATGTGTAGCCTGACTTTTCAAAAAAAATATATTTGGAAAATAACCCAGCACACCCAATTAGGAGCCCAATGACACTTCAGAACTGATAAAACAGCTTAAGAATGCACAACTCTGAAAGGAGATCAAACAAGTGAAGGTAGCTTGAAGAGGATATATTTGCAAAATAGATAAGGCCTTATATTGAACTTCTCAAACTCAGGCTTATATTGGAAATAAAGAATGACCTGTCGAAGTACTTTGTAATGCTATGCTTCCACTTCCCATAGCTCCAGCTGAAAGAAATGATTTGATTATTCATTCATGTGGAAAATATGCTCCTTGATGTTATTTAAACTCCTTTCGTATTAATGTGTTACAAATGGAGTGAACTTCTAAAACCATTGATGACCAAAATGTGAACCTGTAAAATGAACAAATTAAATGAGACAGCAATGTAAGTCTAAATACAGTTCTGTTTCAAATTAAGCTTGTCCTGATCATAGCAAGAGGATTAGAAAGTTGATTTCAATCTTGACAGTCAAGTAAATATGAAAATGCCAAGAATTCTGACAATCTTAAATTCTGCATTCTGTAATGCTCTATCTTTGGATCTACTGAAATGAAACCCATACAAACTTAGACATAAAGCAGGCAGACAGATCAATTGATCGATCTTTGTATTAGAGATATAAAGGTGGAAAAATCCAGTTCAGAACTATCATAAGCTATGTAAGGGTCTCAAGCCAATAAAGGTTTCACCTTCTCTTCATTTGCTTTTGGTTGAGTGTGTCAGCATATACCATCTTCTTACCAAAGGCAAATGTTATTACTTTTGTCTTGCGCCAAAAAAAAAAAAAAAAAAGAAAGAAAACAGAGGATTTATTTCCATAATTCAGAAGACAGCAAACTGTGGCAAGTCAAAATATCTCCCAAATACCCTCCTGATTTATGCTAAGCCCCATGCTCATTTAGGGGAAGCATAGTCTCCAGTTCTCAGTATGCAAACCTGCCACAGAAGTAAGTTAGTAGCTATATCCAATTAGTAGCTGTATCTGTTAAAGAAAAAGCTTGCTGTTGAATTAGGCCCAGAATAAGAGGTGATGCTTTTATTTTCTCCTGTGATAGGCATCTTTAGAATTCCTCATATTGCTGATTTTGAGCCTCATTGCCCCTCAGTAAGAGCTTAAAATACGCAGTAAGGAAACTATATTCTGTGTCAGTATGCATACAATGAAGTTAGCTCAACTTGTATATATTGTCTGCCTGTGTATTGAAAATCCGTAGTTTGCAGGCACTGCAAGGCTATAATGTACTCTAGAGCACAGGAGAAAATTCAAAAGAATATGTAATGTGATATATTACAAAGACAAAATTCAAATAGTGATGAAGTTGGCAGAGAAAGAAATCTTAAGTCTCCCTGTATTATGTAGGAGTTAGAGATCTACAACAAAGAATTCTAAAATACCTCTGTAATTGAACCCTAAAGTGACTTGGGTACGAAAGAGGTTGAAGAAGCGTATTTTATTGAAGATGTTTGGATTTTGTTTTGCTGTCTTTTTGAGGTTTTATATATTTGATGTAGTAGCACTTTGTACTGGTTTTGGAACGTGAGCTGACTCTAAAGATGGTTGCAGATGTAGTTCTGAGCAAACAGGAAAATGTCACTTGGGACAAGTACAAGTTGGAAACGGCATTTCCTGTGACAGATGGGAAAGATCAATAGTACTTTGAAACAAACCATCAGGACAGTTAGTAAACTTTTTCATCCAACTTTGTCAATGAATATAAATTCTGCCCTGCAGTGTAAAATGCAGCCTCAATCCGAGAGGATCAGCTGTTCTCAAACGGTGACATACGAAATCGCAACATCCATCTTTTTCTTCCAGTCGTAGTGCAAACTCGGGCTTTTTCGATAACTGCACTCTCACTTCAGCAAATAATTTATTAGAGTTATATTTTTGTAAATCCACTGTGTAAAAAGGTCAAAACAGTGGAGATTAATGATTTGCAATGGAGTATTTGGAAGAGGAATGCCTTTATGCTAGCCCTTAGTGTTAATGCGAATGAGACGACTTGCTTCCCTTAACAATGTGGGCCAGCAACTTCCGCCAACAGCCTCATATATGCAATATCCAGAAACCTGAATCAATCACTAAGAGGATTTACAAGCCTATTTTAATCTTTAATTGGAAAAAAAAAATGATGAGGCTAAATTTGGTTAAACTGAAACCAATCTCAAAATGAAACTGCATTGTTAAGCATCTGGCTCAGATAGGAGTAATCAGTTAAGTCTACACTTTAAAGCAAAGAAAGAGTACTACTTTGACTAACCTAACTCCGGTGGGAATCTTCTGCTGCTTTGTTTTCCTCCTGTAGGGAAAGCTCCGTAATCTTTTCTCTGTCCTGTACGTTTCATAGCCCGTTTTTGGAAGGAGCACAGATTTCTTTTCTGAACAAGGTCCACTAGATGGCGGAACATACGTGTGTATCCCTGTCTTACAGACTTTCTCAGACTAGAATAGGGCTTTCATATATTCCAAGAAACCCAGACGCCGGTTTTACACTGCAAAGTAACATGATACCTATAAGTAAGAAAGCAGATATTTCCTTTTAAATCCATAAGTCCAAATAGGTCTGCTCATGCATGTAGGAGTGCTTAAGTGGAAAGGCCTGATCCACTTTTTAGAAATTGGTAGAAAGATTCCCACCGATTTCAATGAACTTTTCACTGAATCCTAAGCACCTTCAAGACTAAAACAGCACGTTATGTGCCGTCTTTCTTTTTAAATTATTCTAAATAAGAATGGTGTCTTCTTATCAAGGACTTGTTGCATTATCTGGTTTGTTTGTCATCTTCTGTATACTGGAACAGTATATAGGAAAATTTGGGGCCTCAATGATGTGTAGAACAAGCCAAATCAGTTGTGATTAGGAATACATTTATTACTGGAAAATTATTGCTAAGAATATAACAATTATGTGTTCTACTAACAAAGAAAAATAAGAAAGGAAATTGTTCTCACAATGCAAG
This sequence comes from Pampusana beccarii, assembly GCA_013399365.1. Taxonomy (NCBI): domain Eukaryota; kingdom Metazoa; phylum Chordata; class Aves; order Columbiformes; family Columbidae; genus Pampusana; species Pampusana beccarii. Next base: position 1,361,912 of record VWYH01006860.1, read on the forward strand.
CTAGTTAGTAAGGCTAAAGCTTTTGAGACTATATGAATCTTTAAGTGAATCTTTGGTAACACGCCTTTTTTCTAGAGGAAAAATATCCATTGACCATAAAAAAGAGCTGATAAGGAGAATTCTGAATTCCTCAGCAACAAAGAATTGGCTTGTTCCTACAGCTATTAAGAGAGATAATGGGATAACAATAGTCCCATTCTTTCTCTCCTATAAGAGGGCTGAGAGAAGGTGATAGAAGCTGGGTTACTCAGTTATGTAAAGTATTCATTTTTTTAACAGTTAAGGGTCAGCTCATACAATACGGATATTTTGAGAATTATTCTCTGATATATTGAATCTTAGTACTTTTTACCAGCAAACAGCATTTTTTTATCTGCTGCATATATTTTGGAAGATTTAAAAATATATAAACATGCAAGGTGAATTTGTACGGCAGTAGCTACTAAGACAAGAGTTCATATAAGCTTAGCAATATAGCTATACGATTAAAATATAATAATTCCCTCTTAATAACAATAGCTAAATCTGAGATTTAGTGAGACCTTTCTGATATATTGTAATGGCACTATTTTAAGTTAATAGTAATTCTAGTCTGTTCACAGGGGGAAAATATGTTGTAATAAATCTAGCCTGTAAAATTAAATGATAATGGCTGAAAAGAGAACTCAGAGCAGTTGCAAGCACCAAACATTTGTCATTTTTCGGTAATTTCCCTGGTATCTTCTTTCAGCAACTGTGGAAAAAAAAGTTACTGCTTTATTTTACCAATGCAAGTAGAAAAGTTTAAGTAAAAAGAAATAGAAGGCAGGGAGAACGAAAGACAAAGACCCTTCCCCAGTGTTTATCCTTCAAAGGAGTCTAGGTTTTTCTGAACCCAGATAAATTATATGCTATCTATGTTGGCTGGAATAAACAAACTGGAAAAATAGAACACTAACATTATGAAATTAAGGAAGAAAAAGTGAAAAATTAAGAGGCTGTAAGCTGAACTTAATAATGACAATAATGGAAAAATACATCCTAAAAATGGTACCTGGGCTGCATTTGTTCTTCACTTCTGGAACTCTGGGTTTGAATATCTGATCATGTTGTTAGGCCTTCTGTGGGATATGCTGCCGTACTTTGCATGAACAATTGTTGGCTCTTGGGGGAGGGAGAATCCTTACACAAAATCGAGTGAGCTAGAAGTCACCTTATTTAATTAGAGAGTCTCATAGGTGGGAGCTTTTTGAACTTACCAATTAGAGATTAAATATTGCCTTATAATTTTGCCTAGCTTAATACCGTAATACATAAATAGCAACAGCCCCAGGGTTTAAAGAGATTGCATATATATTCTCTGTTCTGAAATCTTTAAACACTGTTTACCATTACCAAGTTAAAAAAAAAAAAAAGCATAATTTAAGAAGGAAAAGATTTTTATTAAGCTCAAAATTTAATAAAAAAAAAAAAAAAAAAAAACAAAGGATTAAAAAAAATAAAAAAAAAATATATTTTATAAAAATTTTAAAAAATTTTTAACATTACAAAAAAAAAAAAAAAAAAAGCCTTAAGCTAAGGTGGGATACAGTTTTATGAAGCAGAAACTTTGATGCTGTAGCATGAGAATGTTTTATCAAGAAGATGCTTTATATTCAGCTCTGAAGTCAATAAAAAGAAAAAAATAAGAGATCTCTGGGTGGTCACAGTGGATCGATACGTATGCAATTGAAGCACATAAAATTGCCAATAATCATTGTATGTTATTCTGTGTGGCAGGGCTTGGGCTAGCAAAGAAGTGTTAACTTAAATGTAATTCACCACTTTATTATTCAGAAAGATCTATGTTACATTTGGAATCCTTGGCTGAAATACTTTTCTACCTGCAAACCCCTTAAAACTGCAAATGTTGTATTTGGTCATCATTTTATTGGCACTGGGACCTACCACCCAGAGTGGTTGCCTAGGCTGCAGGAGAACTGACTTTTGTTCCCAAATCTGTGCCCTCTTTTTCGGGAAAAACACTTAAACTTTCCAAGCTTCTGTTCTTCCTCTCACAAACCAACAATCGTTCACTTTTTGTTTTCCTTGCAAAGGAAAAACTGCTTTTAGTGCTCCTGTACTTGGCAAAATGAGGCAGTTTCTTGGGCAGACACTTCATTCCTACACAATGCAAGATCTGATGTTTTGAATAGAGCAGGGCAATGGGAAAACTCCTTGGTATGTGCAGGATCCAGCTTCTGCTTATTTTAATGTGATAAAGCTCCACCCGGGATTCGAGCCTGGTGCACACAAACATAGAGGCGGCCTGCACTGAGGATTTTATGTGATAGTCGAAGGATGGAAGAAAGGAAGTATAACGTTTCTATTTTATACATGGGAAGAGAGGCAAAGAAATACTACTCTTTGCTTGAAATTATACAGGAAGTCTGTGGCAGAGCCAAGAACTGAGCTGAACTGAGATCAGTCATAACCGCAAGTCTGGCCTTCCTCTCAGTGCTCTTGGCTTTGTCTTGCTGGTCATGTGAGCTGAATTGGCTCCCTCAATATTCCTTCCAGTGCTATAGCTCTGTGTTCCCTATGTGAGCCTGTTTTTCTTCAGAAACCTAGGAGTAAAACTTAAAAATTTTAGACAATGGTGACATCTGTGGAAAACAGTGCATTTAAATGAATTTAATGAGATAAAAATTTAAGCATAACTTCTTATTGAAATTGTGGCGAATTCTGTCTAAGACTTTATTACATGATCTGGCCTTTCTATTTTTAGACTCTCTTAAACAGATTATAAGGCAGTCTTTAAAATTATCACAGGATTGTCAAATCCATTCCTACTAGAAGATGAAGAGATGCCCTTGAAAACGGTCTTCATCAAATCTATAAAAGGCAGTAGGCAGTCACTTCTGTGATGCATGTGGATTAAAAGTCAGTGATTGTGCCAATATCCTTGGCTACAGTCCAGAATTAATGAGCAATAATGGGACAGACCATAATTAAGTTTCATCTGAAGCTTTTATTTTTGGTGTGTTGTGGAGTACCCTTTGGTAAGTGTTACTGTTTTGCCATCAGAAGGAAAGACTTTAAAATACTTCTTGGTTTCTTTTGGGATACTTAAAACAGCACCAGCACCAGTTCATTCCTACACTCCTCCCAGCACTGAGCCTGCAAGTCGTCCTCCCTGGGTAACAGATGACTCCTTTTCCCAGAAATTTGCACCCGGAAAAACCACCACCACTGTCACAAAGCATATCCTACCAAGAGGTGCTCCAGTACCATCTCCTGGCTCAACTTCTGCTTACCCATCTCCAGTTTCAGCCTCTTCCCAGGCTCCTCCAATAGCCCGGGGAACATTTCAAAGGGCTGAGCGTTTTCCAGCCAGCAGCCGAACTCCTCTCTGTGGACACTGTAACAGCATCATTCGGTAAGGTCATGAGGTTTTGAAGAGGGATAAAGCAAAAAAAAAAAAAAAAATTATATCACAGACACTGGTTATTGTACATTAGTATACAGTACCAGAGCCTAAGACTCAGTTGAATTACCCAGCAGGGATATCTGTTGTCTGCTTCATTAATTCAACAATTCCAGAGCTCATTTTGCTATTGTGTGGTTCACTCTTTATCACTGCAAAGTTGTTATACGTGCTAATTGTTTGCTTCTTGGATGCTGTGGCAAATCACTATTTGTTTTTTAAACAAGTTTCTGGTTCTTAGGTACCCCTTGAAGAAGGTACATGCAGCTTCATTGGGAGAGTTGCAGGGGGGAGGGAGGATTATGTAGAGACAAGGAACAAGACATCATTTTGGTACAGCATTCAAATATAATTGTTGCTTTTGTGTCTGGAGAAAGATAATGCCTACACTCTATTAGCCGTGATTCATAGCATGCCTCTCCCTTTTCCTCTCCCAATTTGTTCTGCTGGACCAGTGCCCATTGTTACCCTGTGGACTGCTAACCAGCTTTAAGTAATCCATGTTTAATGCCAGTCTCCTCCACTAGAAGAGGAGCTAGTTTGGTTGTGCAGAACTGCTAATCATTGCCCTTTGTATATTCTGAAACTGAAAGACTCCAGTAATAATCACTACATCTAATTACAATCAAGAATAAATCACCAAAATGAATTTAATGCGTCTTCCATATAATCAAATAGCAAGTTGTCAGCCAATAGTCTGACATTTCTAGAACATGTTGCATGCAGTGCTGTCTCAGATCAGAAGGCAGGAGACTTTAGGAACTGTTGTGAGGTGTGGGTGTGTAGGTTTGGAAGTTTGCCTGCTTTTTCAGGCTTTCAAATAGCACTATCTTCTGTGTTACAGCCCTTAGCCTTTTCCTTTTGTCTTTGCGACTGTTTACAAAGACTACTTATAGCTATGCAGATAGGAAAACAATTGGTGATTTTTTGAACAGTTGCTGTAAATCCAATGTATTTGACTAAACACTAACGAAACACTTGAACCAATTGGCACCATGTTTGAGTAATGATCTTGAAAAATACCATTACTCTTCAGGCTTCTGGATCTTGTTTTAATACTCACCTTCATGGTTCATGTAGAATGCTTGTTATACATGTATGCGGTGTCTAACAAAGTGGGTTTATAATCAGAGTCGGTCAATCTTTTTGCAATACAAATAAGATAATTACGATTGTTTACAGGGGTCCTTTCCTGGTAGCCATGGGTCGCTCTTGGCACCCAGAAGAATTCAATTGTGCTTACTGCAAGACATCCTTGGCTGACGTGTGCTTTGTGGAGGAGCAGAACAGTGTGTACTGTGAGCGCTGTTATGAACAGTTCTTTGCACCAACCTGTGCCAGATGCCACACTAAGATCATGGGGGTAAGAGAACAAGCTTAACCCTTTCTCCAACTGCATGGTTCACTGAAACAGTGCAATAGTTTGGACTGTAAGCAATTAAAGTAGATATTTAATTATTTATGTCCCTTTTTAATAATAATTTCCCAGCCTGTTGGTTATTTCAGAATGAGAAATATATAATAATTTCTATCTATCCAAAATCTTGGGTATTTCTGTACCTTATTCAACTTGTAGACAGAATATTTAATCCAATTACTATCTCACTGAGTGTAAAATAAGTAACATTTTTTGGATAGTTCCTTGCTATCCAATACAAACTATGTTACTTTGTCTTTTCCTTATATTTATTGTAAGAGACTTGAACTGGGTTTTCTTATACAGGACTGAGTCTAAATTTCAATGGAGGTGTCAGTGATCTTGGGAAGGGGCCTCACTGGTACCTTGCAATACAGCTGCCAAGAGGAATTGTGCTGACTTCTTATAGTTAAAAGAATACAGAACAAATACAAAGAACTGAGTTCCAGAAAGACAAAAATAATGCCACTTTTGTCTTAATGTGCTCAAGCTTAGGTATAAATAAATTTGCTCTACATATAACTTAGATGGTGATGAGGTTGGGATGCCATAAGATAATTTTGGCAGTGCATTTATGCATCCAGTTATCACGAATATATGACACAATTCAATGAGGAAGCAAGAAGTACCACACTGGTTTTTCACTGCTTAGTTTTCACCTTTTGACATCTGTCTAAATGTTGGCATTGACAGACTAGATGCTTTTCCCTGAAATTGCCAATTAGGGATGGCAGCATCAGACATCTGTGGTGAAGCTCTGGCTCCAACCAAGTCTTGTGTGCTACTGCAGCAGTAGGAGTCATTTTACAGTGGAGTACTGACTTAACTTACCTAATTAACACTGGCACAAATCAGTTCCCCATTATGGATTTTCATCAGGAAAATAGCAAAGATGCCAGCTGCCTCTATTTATATTAATATGATTTCTCAATCTGTTTTTTGTTTCTTAGCTCAGTGAGGTTCGTAATGGCTCAAAACCTATTTATCAGTGATAGTTGTTTTGCAAACAGTAGCAGAAGTTAATGAATCTCAAATGGTGATTCTCTAATGAGATATATAACAAACATAAGTTAGACTATTTTGTCTATTCACCAGATTGAAAGCATAGAAGAGGACTTCAATCCCTTTTGTCATAGTCAGTGGAGATTAAAAACAATCTTTAAAAGAGAACAGGGTCTTTGTATGTAATTAAAAGCAACATAAAATAGGATATAGCTTCTTAGCTGCTGTAAATCAATGCTGTTTCACTGAAGTTAATAAAGTTAAATTAATTCACACCAGTTACACAGCTGGCCCTTTGAAATCTGGACTGTTTGACAGAGATACACTATTGAACATAGTCTTGGGCACAAGTAAGATTGACAAATTAGCAGGTAACCATGCATCAGAGCTCAGTGCAGCACCTTTTGGACTTGGAGGACTTCAGTATGACAAGATAAGAATGAAGCGGTAATTGCTCCATAGTGCATATAAGAAAGAAGCTGATAAAATCTGGATACTTGGTTCAAGAGAACATCAGTTGCACAGATTTTTTTTTTTTTTTTTTTTTTTTAATGATGAACACATGGCCTAGGAACAGACATGCAGACTCATTTTCATTAATCACATAAGTTAAAGTCTAAGACTTTTTTTTTTTTAGAGAGAGAAGTTTAAAGAAATTAGTACATAATCTAAGGTGCTTTGAAACATCAGACTTCAATCGCTCATCCCCTGCATGCATTTCTTGGTCTTACAGGAGAAAATTACTCTTTCAAATTTATTTAGCAAATCATACTCCGGCATTGAAGAGTTCATACTAGTGTCAAAACAAAGCAGAAAATAACCAGAATCTTTGTGCAGAATCTCTCCTGCAATACCAACTGGGCATGTTGATACAAACACCTGGCTGAACTATGTTGTTTCATTTTGTCAAATACATTGTTCTAGAAAGCTTGCAGTCCTATTTCCTCTTTCTTTCCAAAGAAGCCCAATTTCTGTCATACTGCCTTGTGTTTGTGCTTCAGTAGGCATTCTGTTCTGCTGGAGATTTTGGTTTATTTGTTTGTTTTACAGGAAGTGATGCATGCCCTAAGACAAACTTGGCACACAACTTGCTTTGTCTGTGCTGCTTGTAAGATGCCATTTGGGAATAGCCTCTTTCACATGGAGGATGGGGAACCTTACTGTGAGAAAGGTAAGGCAAACTGGACAGTTCTGCTCAGTAATCATGTGCTTCATGTATGGAAGCAACCTAAGAATAAAGCAGCTGGTGAACAAAATGAAGTCAGTTACCCATGGATTTTGTTTCCCCTCTACACATATATGTGTTTCCCTCTCTGTCTTTTTATCCAGTTTATATGACAGACTGACAGAGCATCTTTTGCCTCTATGTCCCAGGATGCCTTACTTCATTTCTCTCCCTTATGTATTATGATACTTACCTTCCTTTTCTCTCCCTATAGTTTTTATCCCCGTTCCTATCCCTTCCATGGTAGATTCTGCTCACTAGAAATCTACATGCTATGGCATGAAAAATTCTTCTTTTAGGGTTCTGGTAGTGCTTCTATACAGTATGTGTGGGTTGCTGTGCACATTCTCTCTACTAGGTTGCTTGGATTATGACCAAGTATACTGCTATCTCACCCTAAAACTGATCAGCCAACACATACGAAAAGATGGCTCTGCTCAGATGTGCAACACATGGTAGTGCAGATTAGGTTTTCTGCATGCTGCAACAGATGAACTGCTTCTTGCCAACTAAAAAAAGACCATGTTTTTCTAAACTATGGAAAGGGTAATATGGTTTAATAAATGGCGCTTGCCATGTAAATGAGTTGCCTGACATGGTCAGATAGCAAGTTAAGGTTTAAGTGGTATTCCCTCTGTAAGCCCTGCCTTCCATTTAATGAGTTTCTGGCCCAGTTCTCTCTGGAGAATCCTTCCTTACGGTTGTGCAAATCAGATTTTACAAATTAGTAACTCTTAGTGAAGAATGAAAACCATACACCATGACTGACTTGGCACCTATCCTTTAAAACTGGAGGTTTTGCCATAACCTCTAATGACTCTCATTAAATCCATATACTTTTAGAATTTCTGCTAATCTTTTTCAATATCAAGTCTTTCCAAATTGCATTTGATATTCAAAGTAAAGATGTGTTAACCAGCCAGTACGTGGCTTCCATAATATTCTCTCTTAATGCAGAGAGAACATAAATCCAGACATGGAAACTTAAACAGTGCTTATATACCACCCTTAGGGTAACATTCACTGGCCATTAGATTGTGTTTCATATGACCATATTTATCCTTATGAATAGCTTCCACATATATTAAAGCTAATTTAAAGCTTATATGAGAAACAAAACTTTAAATTTAATTCATTTTGTTTGTTTACTTTGTTTGTGATGACAACTGTCCTGCTGACGTGGTGTTGTGCACTGAATTTCTATATAAATAATGAAAAAAAAGGCAAATTTCAGTGTGTTTCAGCAAATGTAGTAGGAAACTGAGCAAAAACAATTAAAAAAAAATCACCCTCTGGAAACTTTCTATTTTTCTTGGATTTAATACATTTACATTAAGAGTTTGTTCTAAGTTTGCTTTTTGTTTCATTTTAGATTATATTGCTTTGTTCAGCACAAAATGCCATGGCTGTGATTTTCCTGTTGAAGCTGGAGATAAGTTCATTGAAGCTCTTGGACACACTTGGCATGATACCTGCTTCATTTGTGCTGTAGGTTCTATACCAAATACTATCTTATTACTTTATACTAGTAAGTTGTGAAGTAACATTAGAAGACCTGAAAGCAGGAATGACTAACATATGCCTAAGGATTCAGAGGGATTGAATTTCGATTTTCACTTGCAGATGGAGAAGGATGGGAGTGATTTCCCTTCTCCTCCATAAATTTTTACTAGAATTATTAAATTTGACCATTGCAAGTGAGTGCTTTCTAGTAAAACATCCGGTTTTAGAAAGTTCATACAGTAATACATACCACTATTGCTGTTATTCTTTCCAGTGTTTACCAAATAAAGATAAAGCAGCATTTAAAATAAATTAACACCATACTGAACAGCATAGCCATAATCTTATTTACAAAGCAATGCAGTTTGTGTTTCCATGCAGAATGCTTGTTGAAACTTGCAAAAGGACTCTGTTTAGAGAGAATGAATAGTAATTAGCATAGAAGTTGGTCAAACTCATCAATCTGTGGTGCGTCTACAGCTATATAGTGTGGCCATATTCCCACACTCTGCACACAAAGTAGTAAAATCCATATGATGAACAGTACTTTTCATATGGTTCTAATATAGCTGTGCTGCTCTGCAACGTATTATTCCTAAGGTAATACTATCTAGAACCTCTAATTTACTAAAAATAGTATGTTGGCCATACCAAAAATGACTGATAATTCCTAATGTTTGTTGAACTCTAAAATTTAGGTGGAAGAGTAGAAAGAATAGAAATGTGTATAAATATCTGAAGCGAACTTAGCTACTGGTCTTTCAAGGGTACACGGAAGTGAGTGACAGAAAAATATCCTGTGAAAATTGAAGTCTTTGTGAAATTTTAACATAGAGAGGAATATTAAGACAGCGAGTTTCCTTCACAAACCAACAGCTATTAGTCACTTACAAAAGACGCTTTCTCCGAATATTTCATGTGCTTTTTTGCTTATTCATTTAACTGCATGTTTATGTATTTATTTAAATCAGCAACCCAATTTTCTATGAAGATGGTAGTTTTTATAATGCAGTTCTCACAGCTTTTTTTGTTGGGAGATAACTTTATTTCTTTCAGTAGGTTAAGTCAAATGCAAATAAACATCATTTTTAATATGCTATCCTCATATCCTTTCATATGATTTTCCTTCCACTTGCAGTAGCACATCACTGATGTTATTACTCACTGGTCTTAAGCCTGCCATAAGGCTTAGGGACAACATTTATTCCTGGATTCTGATGTGTTGGCTTAAGTGGTTCTAGTCAACTCTGACCTTGCAAGTGGGGTTGCAGTCCCTTTTGTAGATATCTGTACAATTCCAGTTGACTTTAAGCTGATCTAAACCTGGACTGCCCTGCCTCGCCATGCATTATTGCATGCTTTGTTATGTCAACTCTGGCACTTAGGCAGCCAGACAGAGAACTCTATGGGTTGAAGAATAACCTGCTAAGAACAAGTACTTAATTTTCAATGATACAGGGTGTCTGAATGACCCACTCCTTGATCATATAAGCACCCGTACCAAGACAAAGTAATAATAGGAATGAGTATCTAATGATACCGTGGAAATATGGTACCCCTGGGACCATGGCACCTAACCAGAGCTTTTGTAAAATCGTGTGTTAAGGGATCAGAATCCAGATTTTAAAGTCTGAGCTAGGAGCGTGTGCTTGAGTGTGCCACTATCCTTTGATGGTCTACACAAGCGCTGCTGGGACATGCCAAAGCTGCCTAGGGGATTGTGTACCCAGACTTCATTTTAATGGAAACTAGTGAATTTAGTGGGCAGTGGTGGCAAGAGGGTACAGAGAGGAGAGCTGATGCAAATGAGAACCTAACCTCCACAGGGAGCAGGAAAACTACCAAGGCATGCACTTTGATCCAGGAAATCAGATGGATTTCTGCCAAAGAAATGTGTGGGCAGAAGAGAAATACAGCTCAAAGTGATAATCACTTTTTTTTTTTTTTTAATGATCCCTGATCGTATTCATTATTAATTCTAGGTATGCCATGTGAATTTGGAAGGTCAGCCATTCTACTCCAAGAAGGATAAGCCACTGTGCAAGAAGCATGCCCATGCCATCAATATTTAAAAGAGCAGCTGGTATCAGTGACGCTGGGGAAAAACAGATGACTAACTGGGCAATTATAAAGTTGATAACCATGGCTAGCATTTCTCTTGGTAAAAGCTAGGAAGTTGATATTTCTGAAGTTTAACCTCTTTTATAAAAGCAGAACATGCTTTTGTAAGGTTCATACAACAACCTACTGAATGAACAGTCAAAACAAATGACCTAGTCTCTTATTAGAGCAACAGTTGGGGGAAATATTGAAATAACTAAAAACTGTAATAGAAAAGTAACACTCAAATACAGTTTCAAATTAACTACCCACAGCAGTTTTACTGCTTAGACCACACACTAGTGTTTAGGAGCAACTGGAAAAGTCCTTTTGTAATAAGTAATTTTCTTTCATAACAAGAATTAGTAAGTGCCACATGTACAATAACCTGTAGAACCAAAGGCCATAGTTTTCAAAGGGAAATAAATAGAATAGGGTTTCCTCTATGAAAAGTCAGTGCTATTCCATTATGTTGTGGTGCTACCTTATAGCATCAAATATTTTAGATTCTTTCCAAATTAGAAGTCTGCCTTGAATACATATGTAGCTGGGAAGCCTAGGAGACAATCCATAACTTACTTTGAAAATAAAGTAGAAACAGAATAATGCCTTCCATAACCCAGTAAGACTGAGAGAAGCATGTTCAACCTTGCTAGTGCACTTGGCTTATACATGCGCACTAGATTAGTTCACCTTCAAATCATAATGGAAGAGGACAACTGTTTTTCTCCAGATTTCTCTTACATTGGATGAAATAGAGCTGGCTGGAAAGGCCAGCTTCTAATTTGAAAACAGTTTTCCTTTTCTCTTGTGGGAAAAGACGCTCAAAGTTGCTTTGGTTTCTATGATAATTCCAATTGACATCATTGGGAGGTAGGAATCTACATTTGAACCTTCCCATTGGTGAACACAGAAGACACACATCCATCTAGCCCAGCTAGGAAGTGGGAGGTAGCTTGCAAAAGGTTCCCTACTCTTTCCCACATAATTAGGAAAAGGGCATATTTTTTTTTCCTATAGTAAATTAACATTGATTAAAAATTTGTAAGGCAGCATAACACCACCGGCACATACACTTTATACATTTTGTTAGTTTAAATGCGACACATCCTGAATTGTAGTAGTATTTGCCACTATAGAACAGTAGATAGGCTCTGACAATTAGGATAACCATAGTGTCATCTTTTCTAATATTTTAAGAACAACTTTCACGTTGTTCAAACAGTTATTTATAAAACTTAGTCTGATCACTATTCTGATTTTATTAATTTAAGTGAGAATTATGATGTGTGTGTTGACAGCGTGCAGTACTGACAGCTTTGAATTAGAATTTCTAAGGCTGAGGATGCATTCTGTGGGCCACCTTCTGGTGCCATCTGTACCTTCTATGTTACCTTTTGTTTTTAGTAACAATTTACATAGCACTGTCTGCCTTTCCCCCCGCTGTGGGTAATGCTCATTTTAAGAAAATGAGTTTGTCTTTTCAGGGATGAAAAACTATCTAAAGTTTGAGGGAGGAATAAAAGAAATTTGAAGTTCTAATATGAGAATTAAGTTAGCTGCAGACAAAAATAACAACCTGAACTGCCCGTGGCAGTTTAAACATATGACCTGCATTTGTTCAGTAGGTGTCTAAGTTCTCACAGATCTTAGCAGTGATCTGATCTGTGTGCTACACGGTCAGATTTTTTATGCATGAATTATTCTAAAACACTAGTACATTATATGTAAAGCCTCTTTTTTTTCTGTAGCAAACAAATTTTCTGGTTTTAGTCAGTGTTGGACTGGTGTGAATGTGGTTCCATTAATCATAAAATCCAAAGGTCTGGCTCATAGTACTTTTTAGAGGAATAAATTGTAATCATGGAAGTGAAATTTTTTTTTCACTTATCTTATTTCATTAAATACCTTTTCATAACAGTGAGATAATTCTAGATTTCCTTTCAAATTTTGAATGTCATTCAACAAAATGGTGTTTATTATTCTCTGTTATTTAGGAGAGTTAATATCAGCATATTATACACTAAGACTGCATTAAAGATATTCTTATGGCAGATTTCTCTGTGACCCACTGACTGGGACTAGTCTCGTACTGTCAACACCAAAACAGGGAGTCAGATTCCTTGGGAGGACACAACATGCTAGGGCTTGTGATCTCAGAAGAATTTCATGAGGTCTTTTACCTCTAATATGCATGTGTGTATATCTCTCACTCTCCACATTCCCCCTCAATGTCCCTCAAAGCTCCCTCTTCACTGGCAGTGTGAAGGATAAAGCATTTCAGGAGACGGCCAGAGATGGAGTGCTGCAGCTTTGGCAGGGATACAGTCTGCATGGCTGGGGCTGTCTCTTCATGTTCAGAGGGGAGCCCAGATTGCCAGCTGAAGTGGCCCAGGTCTGCAAGTTGCAGGGATGGACAGGGATATGGGAGACCGGGGTCTCGGTGTGGGCAGGGGAAGGGAGGCTTGGGTCAGAGAAGGGGAGAGCACCTGCAGCAACGTCTCTGGTTGAGTGTGAGAAGATGAGGCATTGAGGACACGGGAGGCCATTAGTGAAGCTGGCGTTGGAGGCGGGGGAATAGCTGGGTAAGGCTAGTTTCACCAAACTGACAGGTTAGGTGGGGTGGGGTGGAGGGGGAGGGGGAAATAGCCAGCGTGACTCACTACAGTCAGGGAAAGGGCTTGAAGCAAGAAATTAGGGTACATGTAGCTCACAATAGTCCAGAGAGCTAGTATGAATATGTATAGAAGGGATGAGCAAGGGGTATACAGGATCCAATCTAGTAAATGTGTGGTCAGTACTGCAGAAAGGTGAATGCAAAAGCTGAGCCCCTTGCGGAGTGACAACAGTGAAAATGCAGCAGCATAGACTTCAGTGGTAGCCGTACTAGCTTGAGAGCCTGCTGAAAACTTCCTTTTCAGTGGGAGCCGTACTAACTTGAGAGACTCCTGAAAATTTCCTTGGGCAGATAAGCTGCACTGTAACACATGCCCTAACTCCAGCTGGTGTCTGAGCAAGCGAGATTAAAGCTAGTTTACATATCACTATATGAAGTACAGTGATATCTCTGAATGAAAAACAGAGATACCCTGAGGATTATCATGTAATAAATTTCCTGTTTTGACTTGTGCTGCTTCATAATGTGGTCCAAAAATAGGGAATCCACTTACCCGCCCTTGATATCTATATTAAGATATAATTTTTGCACATATCTGAACCAGAAATTTGTGAATAATAATGTAGTATTTTAACTTTCACAGGGGTAGAGTACCATGTAACTACTGATACTCTTCTGCCACATGTCACCTTTGTGATATGGAGGGGGGAAAGATGCAACTATCACTGAACATAAACGCTGTACAAAAATATGCAAGATGAATAACGTGTATTTCTTTATGTTTTATGTCTTGTAATAGATGCCTGGGACAAGTCCTAAGTTACTCTAAATATTTCTTTTCATTCTAATTAATGTGGAGTTTTAAATGATAAAACAAAGATACTGTACCTCTGAATGATCAAATAAGAAGTCCAGTCTTCCATCTAATTAAAAAGTGTTCAGTAACTTTTCAGTCAGAGGCTTCAAAAATGATCTTAATGCTTTTTCTCTTTTTCTATACTTTTTGCAGAGGAGGGTAAATTAAATGTTTCCAAAGATGACTTCTTATCTGGCAAAACAAAACAAAACCACTTATAACTTTTTTTAGAAGTTTTTACTGTATTGGATTTACACATTGCACGTTTCTAAAATCAATTCAAAACGAGGAAAAATGTTTTACTTTGTTCCTTCGGTGGTCAGTACTTTGGGTGAAATGTTTTGTTAAAGATTATTTGTATTTATGTTTAATAATGTGAAAGTCCACAGCACTGAACACACTCTTTAGTGTCTAATGCTGGGCACACTAATGTTTATTTGCAATACTTGTCTCCTGGTAGCAGATATTAATTTGTTTAGTATTTATAAATGTCAGATTTTGAAACTGAGTGATTTCTTGCCTGCAGTGATCATATTAGAAGTCCAGGGTTTATAATATATTGATATGTTGACTTGATGCCACAAGTGCCCTTGCTTTTAGATATATATTTTTTCCTAAGTTCCTAGTTATTTCAGAAACAGAATGTAGTGTGGTTTATGAGGTGTGAGTAATTACCTTGCATGGATTATCTGTGCCAACATGAATAAAACAGTCTAGTAATAAAAGCAATGTGCAAATACAGTTAAAGCTTTATGATTTGGGTGTATTTATTAATATGCCATGTGAACAGCTGACAGCTTTCAGCCATGTAATCCTGATAAGAAAGCATACACAAGCTTGTACTCTCTACTTCAGTCCTGAAAATAAAAATTAAAAGCATTGGTTTCAACTTTATTGTATATCAATCTTGAATGTTTTATTAACCATATAATGCTTTTCTAAACAAATGTTAGTATGCTTAAAAGATATAGGTGTACATGTTCGTGTTGTAACTTAGCAAGACTTGTATAGTCACAGACCTTATTATGTCAACAAATACTGTTTATAGTAACTTTATAAGGAACGGGCAAATTCTGTCTTAGGTTACGTTGATGCATCCGAGAACAAAATTTGATTGCATAAGTTCAGGTGGGTATTCTTCCATTTCTTAGCAGAAGTGATTTTAAATAATAAAGAAAATGTTTGAAATGTCCTCATTGAGCTCTAATGCCAAGAAATACCTCTAAATGAAAGGATATTTTCATATAACAATGTGGTTTATAAAAACAGCCATTTTGTGCATTCCTAATCCCCACCCCTCGGGAATGCAGGATTTTTAAAGATACAACTAATTATATTAAACCTAATTAAGAAGTTAGATGATAAATGGACAGGCTTGGCTTTAGCTGGTATTACAAAGTACAACATCAGGAATCACAACTTTGTGCACTTTGATTTTATTTTACAGCCCTAATTTCTGTTTACAAGTGCAGAAGGAAAAACATAATTCAAAAGACTGAACAGAACATACGCAATTTTCTATCAGTTCAAATTTGCTGGTTTTCAGATTGTCTGTTCTGACCTTTAACCTTTGCACAAGACAGTAGTTCCTAAACTGTGTGCTGTGATCCCTGGAGAGTTCAGCTGTTGGAAGTGGACGCAACAGAAGCACTGTGCCAGCTACTAGGGTGCACAAAGTGAATGGAGCAAAGTTCATTACGAAAGGATGTGGTGCAAAATAGCTTGACAAGTGTTGCATTAAGGGATTCTTAAGAGAAGATAGATTATTATTTGCTCTGAAGGAAATAGTGATTTCAAAACTATAGGCTTTGGCATTGTTTCCCCTCTCCCCCCATCATGAATCTTAAATTTGGCCAGTTTCTGTTGATTTAGAAAGGAAGGAATGTGTGAATAAGATTGCTGGAGCCATTATTGAATACACAATGAAATGCTTTGTTCTCCCAGCCAAATAGGAGTTATGGATGAGATTCAGATTATATTCAGGCATAAATTCTGTGCTGCATGCCTATAAAACATGCCCTTAGATAGCTGTTAAAAATACAGTCCCTCCTCCTCTTAGGAAGATTACATCAAAAGAAAACAGTAACAAATGTGCGTTGTACTAATAAGGACTGTCAGACTGAGTCACAAGACTTCTCTGTGTAATAAGGAAAAGGAGAATGATTTTTTTATTTTTTTTTTTTTTCCAAATGAAGCTAAACTTTTGAACAAAACATAGTTTTCCTTTAAAAGTTTCCAGATTTTAACTGTTAGGGAATATTAAATCAGCATGCATGAAGTATCATTAATAAATCTGCCTCCACTACAAAAGTATTTTCTAATCTTACTACTTTAGAATTCAGATTATTTTCATTAATGACGAAGATGTTACGGAAATTCTTCTGCTTCTGCTAAGTTTTACTATGTGTAGTGTTACTGAAAAAGAGTTGAAGCTTTCTGAAACTAAATTGACGATTTTTATTTTTCTTTTGATTAGAAGATAGAGATAAAAATACAACTTTGAATTGAATAAAGGTGATGGTCCTTTCAGTGCTTGTGGAATGAATACTGCTTGCTACAAGAAAGCTAGGAAACTTGCAGTTCTTCCAGAATGTTTTATTCTTATGGTGCATTAAAGAGGATGGTTTGGATTTTTAGAAAGCTTAGTAAATATCTGTAGCCATACTAAGGATCTTGTTTCAGAACAAAAGAATGATTTACAGGATTTTAATTATTTTAAGATCTAGTAATATGTAGACTGGAAAATAATGTTGAGATCAAGGTTTAGTTTAATTTAAAGAAAGATTAATATTGATGAATGTAAGCATTCCTATATGCATGTGTGGAACATGTATGTGGATTAAAAAACTCAGAACTGAGGCTCTGATTTCCTTTAAGTGAATATGTTTCATACCTGCACCATTTGAGCCTAAATTGTTGTCCTATCGTCCATTTACTATTCATAGCATAATAATAATAATGATGTATTAAACTGAGTGCACCTAGAGACCTAGTTTTTGTCATCAGTTGGTTATTTGTGCTTTATGAGGTAACATCTCTAGACTTCTGATAGCATAGGAGATGTAGGAGCAGAAAGAAGGGTACGCTTTCCAAAATCTGACATAATATACAAAAAATGAATTCAGGAATAAAAATTTTATTTGTTTATTACAGACCAAATATATTTTTTCACAACCAAATGTTCTTCTGCATTACCCAATGTCACTGATAGGCCTGCATGTTTCATGGCCTGTTTTCTTTTTCTTCCTGGAAAATTTTCCCTGTACTGATTTTGAGGACATCATAAATTTCCCTATGATTTCTGCACATGTGAAAGTCTGACCAGAGTTAGTGTTTCACATGCTTGTAAATTGTGTAACAATGTGGGGTAAAAAGTAACATAATGAACTGTGATGCTGGTGTGTGTTCACTCAGCCTACTGCATCCCGGAAATACCAAATTTACTCAGATTTATTGTGGATACACAATATATATGACACTTATTGGAAATTTCTGCTTTATTGTGTGTATGCTGCACAGCATCTATACTACACTGTACATACTTCTGGCCAAAAAATCCTTGCAAGAAATGTGATTGTGCAGCCAGAGAGATTCAGGCTCTAGCTATCACATCAAATTTAGCATACCTGAAACAAAACTGTGTTATTATGAAATAATGACAGAGCATAGCTATCTTTTGAGACTGTATTGCAGTGCCAGCTGCTGTAGCAAAAGGAGAATAGGGCTGTATTTTATGCAGATGATGATTTTCTGCCATCTGTATTATGTCAACCAGTTTCTGGAGTGGGAGCTTTTCTGAGTTGCCATTCTTCTGTTACTTTGTTGTGACACCGACTAGACTGAATTCAAACTTGCAAAGATTTCAGTTCATTTGGCAAAATGTATTTTTGCTCACATTGAAGGACCCCACGTTTCCCCCATGTCACTCAGCTTTGTGTTACACATCTTACAGTGGGCTGGAAAGAGTCTGGTGGTCTTAATTACACCTTTGCACACAACCACAGACTTTTAAGTTAGGAGGAACATCCTGAAAGATAAAATTCTTAATAGCAAATACATAACACATTATCCATCTTATATAGACTTACGTGGCTGGTGGTTGTTGGAGACTTCAGTGATTTCCTAAGCAGTCACAGAAGGTGCTCTCTGTTCAGAAGTTCTGTAAAAATGAAGAAACAGTGTTATCAAAAAGTAGCCATTAAAGTCTATGAGAAATGTGTATCTTTAGGGTCTAGATTTGCACTATTTAGTAGCACATCAAACAGTTTTTGCTCCTATGCAATTCTCACCAAAAAAATTAAAAAATTCATAACAGAGAAATGCTGGTCTGTTACTACGCCCTAACTCTAGGTAAGAATCCTCATCCCCCGCTAGCTTAAGAAAATTCACTGGCATAGAAAGGTATAAATTACATCTCTGTGTGGCAGCTTCAGAGAACCTGTCTACGAATGCTTATGCTGAGATTTTCTCATTCCTTTAAAGGGCAGTGACAAAGTGTTCTACTTTCTCTGATCTCATAATATAAAAAAATAGAATAATCTTTAAGTCAAAGGATAGTTAAGTAAACATTTATTTTAGACTTCCATTATTAAGTGCAACTATTTTAAAGTGATCAATTGCTATCCAAGAGGGTACATGTGAAAGCAGTAAAGTGCAATAAAAGTGTAGGAGAGTGAAAGTGCAAAGAAAATGTAGCTTTTAGCATAACGATTAATCACCCAA
Source organism: Pampusana beccarii (assembly GCA_013399365.1). Taxonomy (NCBI): domain Eukaryota; kingdom Metazoa; phylum Chordata; class Aves; order Columbiformes; family Columbidae; genus Pampusana; species Pampusana beccarii. The sequence goes on from VWYH01006860.1 coordinate 1,380,799, forward strand.
TCTACCCTTCCTTTATTCATCACAGGATAATTCATTGTAACTGAATTAATGGTGAAACATTCAGTAATAGGCCTTAGTAAGGAAACAGGAGCAGTGTATCAGGATATCCTTTTTCCGCCCCAGAGTACCAATACTTTCAATTTTATATACAACGGAAGTAATTAACTGTAACACAAAGAAGCACAGCTGTGTTTCCTGATGGTCACACATGTAATAGCTACTATTGTTTAGCATTTAGACTATGTACAGTGAAAACCATTCAACTGCTTTGAACATTCTATATTTTGGGGATTTAATTTCCATTAGTAGCTTTTGAATTTATAGTGTAATTTTAATATGCTGTTATCTTAGATCCAATCCTGCATCCGTAATCAAGTAGTTTTTTTGCTGATGCCAGTGGGAGTTTAAACTGCATTAGGTATAGCTGCCAAATCCAGAGACTTGCAGATACAGGCCAATTTCTCATTGGAAGCAAAGGAAGTTATAGACTATTTGTCAGGATTTGCCTTTAGTTGTATGTGTTTCTTTAACTTGTTCAAGTTGCAATTCCAGTACATATTCAAGTGTCTTACAGACTAAAGGAGAAAAGCTTTATTGCTATGCTTTTCACTTCATTACATATTTTAAGACAAATGACTGCTGTGACTGAAATATGACCATATCATTTTCTTATTATTAATTTAGTAGACCTATATTATTTTGTTTGTGCTGGAATATGAAAAATGAGGAAAATGAAAGTGTTTTGCTCTATTTGTTCTTATTTAACAGCAATGCACTCATGGTTAAAGAAGTGTTTAGACTGAGAAAAAAAATTAGGGATTTGATTAATTGAAATTATTCGGTTCACTTGTTTTGCATAGGATTCAGATCTATTTCATTCTAACAAGCTTGGAAGAACATAGCATTTTCAGCCTTGTAAATGTCCATCTTTGTAAATCTTTACACTAACCACTATAGCTGCCAGAAACATATTCAATTGAATCCAGGCCTCTTGAGGACAAAGCTGGCATACACACCAAGACAGAAATTTTCTGTATTGAAAAGAATTCTCCATGTTTAACAGCAGGTTTAAAAAACTTTTCTTCTTTCAGCATTAGTTCAGTTTCTGTTGCTGAAAAGGATCCTTATCAAGAAGTGAATTTTGTGTTAAAAAGGCTTGAGGGGATGAAGCCTCAGCATCAGTAGAACTGTTAATACAATGTGGTTTTGGATCTAAGGATTGTTCAAACTTGTAAAAGAAACTAACAAGTACCTCTTATAAAAGGTGGAGGAACACTAATATACCTTATAACAGAAATACTCATTCTCAGAGAGAAGCTAATAATTAAAATTTCCATGTAGATCATTTGGCACTGCTGACAGTTAATTCAGAACATAAATTTTAAAATCAGCACTGAAGTCTAACACTAAATACTTAATTTTCTCAGAGCAAATTAAGACTTTAAGGACTTTATTTGCATATATCTAGGGGAAAACATATTGCTGATTCTCCAAACAAACTGATGTGAGTGAAGCACCCCTATGAAGCCTCTGCTGAGCCTACAAATATTTTCTTTTTCTGTGTAAGACTTTTAATGTTCTTACTACTCAACTTTAGTTTTAAGAAAAACAAAATAATTTGAAATGTTTCTTTGTATTTATAAGGAGAGATGTCTCAGGGTCTGTTATGGCCTGGTGAAAAGACTGCAGTATGTTTTTTGTACCTAGTAATCCATACAAACAGAAACATACAGCTCAACTAGGCATAGGAAGAAGAAACACAAAAAGCAGCAGCAAATTTGGTTCTCGACTGGCAAAATATCTCCTAGAGCACTTGCAACATCAGGCAAAGTGCTCCCATTACTACAGCCCTTTGCAAAACACAGCTGAGTTCCCTACTACACAGCTCAGGAAGGAATCGGTTCACACCCTGCGGCAGCTGCCTAAGGCAGTTATAGCCATCATGTCCTCCTTCCTCCCTGTCCACCTGCACAAGGCTAAAGAATCCAGCCTGCAGAAGCCCAGAAGTAACCCCCAAATACACTAAGCTGTGGGAACAGTTTCCTATTTCCTTTTGCCTGTGCTCTGCACATTGAGCTGTTACTCTTTGGAGTATCTCCACAGTGCTCTCCAGTGCTGCACTGTGCTCAATTCCACATCACACTTGTTGGACCGAAGGCTGGCCAGGGCTTGCAGTGCTGATGAGTACTTTTGCCTTTTTACTATCAGTGCTTCACTCGCATAAATTTTTAAAAAACGCTGTTCTTCACAGAATTTATTCTGTTGTATTTTATTAATTATGCTTACATTTAAAACAATAAAATCCATGACCTACATAAGTAACAGACAGCTGAATAAATTCATAATAAGAAGAATGCACATTCAAGTAAAATAATTATGAAAAAAAGTACAAAGCCAAATTTATGTCATTTTAAGTGAAAAATTTGTGTCCCTGGCCTGCAGGGTAATATTCTTTTAATATGTAACATGAAATATTTATTTTGGTAACAGTAACAGAGAAACACTTATCTAATTGCAAACATTTTTAAAAAACAGATTTAGACCACAGATTTAAGACATGAGTTCTAGAGACTGAAAGGAAGAAGGATCTACAAAGATAAACTCTTATCACATGGATGACCTTCTCCCTACATACACCTCTTCGTTCAACAAGGTCTTTTGATATTTAAGATTTGCAGTTCCTAAGTGGTTCCAAGAACTAATAAGAAATTCCTGGAGAGGAAATGACAAAGCAAGGAACTGGAAGACTATCCAATTCATTATTTGATTATTTTTTTAAAATATGGCTCTCTTCATTGTGACAGTCAATCTTGAACAGCTTCTCCTATATTTCATGTTAGACTTCCATATACCATCCTGGTGAAATGTCAAATGAACATATGTTTATTTTTATATTTTCAGACTACAAGGTCTTTGAGTGTTGCTCAATTAACAAAATAAATACGTCATGTTACCAAAATCCAATGTGTCTGAGTTTTTGGAGGTTCCTAAAATCTTTACCAGGTGAGATGTCTGTTACTGATAACTAGCTCATTGGAACCCTGTGTCTGAGTGCCTATCACCCAAACTGTTCATCTTCTGGTTTAAATAGGTATCTCTAACTAGCCTGCAAGGTAAGCAAAGCAAAACAAATTAGGTTTGATTCTTCACGGTTTATTTAGCAAAAACCTTAGGTTAAATTTCCAGTAACTTTCATTTGGGGAAATACATTTGAGTTCTTCAGGTGACACATAAAGAAAACTCTTCCATCACCAGGTCAGACATCTTACATGTCAGGACTGGCCAACAATCCCCCTCTCACACAGTGTGATAATAAATAAGGAATTTTAGTCTACTCACATTGTTTTCATATTTTTGTTATAAATCTGTATGTTTCAAAAATGACAGTTTATACCTGCATGAAATTGGAAACATATTGTAAATACTGCACTATTTTGAAAGGCACAGGTACTTTCCATTTGGTGTTTTACCAGACATCCATCACAATCTAAATACTTTGTAAGGTTGTTGTGATTCATCATTTTAGATCAAGATTCAGTTCTGTCTGAATGTAGTTTATTCTTACTGACTCTATTCTGTGATTGAGAGAACTGTTTACACAGTGCTTATTTATGCAGAGAATAAGCGTATTGGCCATGGCAACACAAACTTCATGCTCAGCAGGACTATTTCTTAGTGGCTTCTGTTAAATTCATGCATGCTGGATTTAAATCAATACTCAACATCTGAAAAGCACAGGACTGTATTACCACAGCGATTATTACTTAAAGAGATGTTAGCTCTAACAGCTTTGGTTCTGGTTGGGAGCACACACACACATGTTGCATTCTTCTTCCATATTGAGTGTCTATTCTGTTGCTATAATCTGATAGTAGACAGAGTGGAAGAACAGTAGACTCATATTTTCCTTTGAAATTATAAACATAAGCATACAAGTTCTGTATTGCTTGGCACGAAAGCAGTGATTTTGTCTTTCTTTTGGACACTGACAGATTTTTCTGGATGATGGTCATTGGAAAAAATGTTTTAAAAGTCTAGGAAGACAAGACCTGTATTTTTAAATCTCTATCACTGTAGTATCCAGCCAGCTACACTTACTAGGTGTGCCTTTAACTGCCTATATTTTAAAGGAGTCTGTGAAGCTGATAGGTTTGAGATTATACTTGCTCTTTTTAATTTTTCCTATATAGGATAGTATGCAAGCTAAGAATTTGCCAAAGGATCTGTGGGTATAACGCGTGTGAACGATATTGCAGAGCCAGTGCTCTCATTATTCATTCAGACCTGATAACTCTGGCGCACACATTTACAAGTCCTATCTGATACTACCACACAAAAATGGAGCTAGACAGTGGAAAAATCAACAAAATAAGCAAGCCCATGTTTCCCACAAAATATGTGTTTCCCACAATATATGCACATGTGACTATTTGGCACTGATAAGCGAGATTGTTTCCCAATTGGTTATTCTCTAGAAACAGTTTATCGGGGCAGGCATCTTGACACTAGCAATTGCTGGTGTGTCCTGAAAGCCAAAAGGGTGTTTTAGTCTGCAGCAAAGGGAAACTGAGAAGGTTTCTATAATACATATGATCTTAATTTCTCCCTATAGCTGGCTTTGTGTACAAAGTTCTTGATGTAGAATAACCAAGAGACAGGACAAGCGAAAGGCAAGACCATATCAACAACACAACTGCCACCACTTTGTTGAGTGAAGGATTAAAACCAGCAGCCCAGGTAGGAATTGTGTGGTCTCCTTGTCATATGTCATGCTGTCATTAAAGCTCCTCCTGCATTGCTGCTGGGAGACCTCACTTGAAGACAGACAGACAAATTATTACTTTTGTAATTTGTCCTAATGATGAGGAGCTTGGAAATGCAATGCAAATCATGGCCTTCAGCAACCTTATTGGTGAGCAATGCAGCTCAATGCAGAAGTTATAATGTATTCTAATCTAACTAACTGGACTTGCTTATTTAGAGATACAGGAAATGGAAAAAAGGAAACAAACAATTCTGTCCTTTGCATTGGAACTTTCTCCCTCATCCGACACTGCAATGTTGGCCTTTGCAGAACTACTTTTCCACAAAGCTAAAAGGCCCACTTGAGGCCCTCATTTTTCCCTACGCTGCTGCCACCATCGCCTGCTCGTTGCCCACCACAGCTCGCACACAGGCCCCCTTTAATTCACATCAAAGCTGCTACAGTAATCCTCCACCCCACCTACTCTGTGAATCCTGGCAGCTTGTCCGTTTTCCACGGCGCCAACTCCAACAGCATCTGGATGGAGCTTCCCGGCCCTGCAGCCATATCCAGCCTTAGCTGCTTCTCACATCTCGATCTCTCTTCTTAGCCAGCAGTGCCTCCATGACACCTACTTGGCCACTTTTTGCCCTCACACCTCCCTGGCCTTTCCCAGAGGAGCTCCAGCACCCTCTTCACCGGGAAAGCCCTTTGGGGCGGGGCGTTAAGGTAACGCCTCAGTGCCAGGACTGGGGGCGGTGGGCGGGTGCCCGAGCAGGGCAGGGAGCCTAGCGACAAGCTGGCTCAGGCGGCAGCTGGCTGCGGCCTGCGCTCCCACCCGAAGAGGGACTACGGGGGAGGAAAAGCAGGCCCGGCTAGTTCCTCCCGGCCAACTTTTTCCCGGAGTGCCCCGCCAGCCCTCCCGCCCACGGCACGTGTTGATGGAAGGGCGAAGGAGGCGGTGGCCGCCGGGGCCCCGGGGTGCGGCCCCCGCCCGGCGGCTCTGAGGGGCAGACTGCGCTGCGCCAACGGCCCCGGAGCCAACGGCCGCCGCGCGAGGGGAGCGCGCGCTGCACCCCTGAGGG
>VWYH01006860.1:1387349-1576217 GCA_013399365.1 Pampusana beccarii
CGCAGGGGCTTTTCGGGGCCGGCGGTTTGGTGCGTGGGCACGGGGGCCGCCGGCACGGCGCTGGCGGGGCCGGGCCGCCCGCCTCGCGTTCTCTCGCCGTGCGCTCCCTCCCCCCGCGTCTGCGCCCCTGGTGTTGTAATCCCGGGCTCGGTGCCGAGCAGCCCCAGCCGGAGCGGCTGTGGGAAGGGTGCGAGGAATAAGGTGCTTCGTCTGCCTTTTGTGCGAGCTTTAAACAAAGCTGTGCGCCGGCTTTCCCAATCTGGTGTCGTTTAGCGGTGTGAAAGAAAAACTCTTGTCTGAGGAAACAATAAACCCAAATCATCGCACGTACCTTAGTAGTAAAAGATTGTACTGCTGAGTACCGATTAAGTACGATGTTTTCATAGCTGATTACAAAATCTATTGAAGAGGGGTTAGAAACATGAATGGCTTTTTACCACCCTTCAATCAACCACCCTCTGATTTTTTTTTTTTTTTTCTGTAAAATTAAGAGTGAATTAAGCAGCAGGAAACGGTAGTAAGTTGTGGTATTTCCATTCGGCGGTCGCCTGTCACTTTGTGTCGAAGGTTGTATGATGATTCTTCCCAGTGTAAACTGATTGTGGTTCTAATTTACATTTTTTGTTCTCTGTGGACAGGTAATTAATTTTGAGCTCTTTTATCAAGTTAGTGTCCTAAGGATTGTTCAGGGCTGTTATCCGTAGGAGAAGCTGCTTTTGTAGACAAGGAAGACTCCGCGCAGTTGTTTAAGTTGCCTGATTTGTAGTGGAACCTAGTCTTGGAATAAAAAGTTACATGAGACCAATTTATATTCAGATACTTGCATCAAGTCTGTAGCCAGAAATACCCCATGTTGTGGTATTTGTAGCAGTCTGGATAAAATTCTTGCTGGCAATGTATTTGTCCTTTGTTCTTTTGTTCCTTTCGTGACTCTTTCTTAGATTATTCACCACATTTCATTTGTTGTGTGTGTGTGTATTTTTATATGTACTTACATGGAGACAGGCAACTTGGTTAGAGCTTTGAGCTCTACTCTGAAATTTTATGGAGGATCTTCTCACACAGCTGCAAGATGCAGCCGCTCTAGTCCTTACTATGTCCCACTGGCTGCTATGTTCCCAGGATGATGAATATATGTGGCTGGACTTTATTTTTTTCCTTTATTTTTTCTTTTTTCTTTTTCTCTCTTTCTTTTTTTTTTTTTTTTTTTTTTTAATTGTGAACTGATTTAAATTTGAAAGGGAGTTCTGGATGTTATCTGGTCCAACCTCTGTTCCAATTAGAGAAGAAAGCTGTTGATAAATTGCAAGCTTGAAATAGCGTATTACTTGGAATTCACTGATCAAATACATGTTTGTTGAAACAGCGTGTAGCTAGCACATAAGAGTTTCTTAAAGTCTGTGTATGGGACCCAAATCCTAATGTTGTTGACACTGCTCTGCAAGATCCTTGTGGTAAGAATTGTCTGCTTTGTAATGAGAATTAAAATCACTGAATATGGTAGAGTGTGTACATGGTATATAGGCTTTTTCTGGATGCCAGCATTCAGGAATTGAGGATCTAACGTATAAATGGTATAACCAGAGCAATGTACTTTATAGTAGTTGGTGTATTTATTGAACTACTTCAAGTCAGGTCTAACAACATTTTGATCATGTTTGGGATTGAATATGGTACTTGTTCAGATGTGCAGTAAACAACATCTGCCAACTTCTTTCAAAATGGACATGTGTTTGCCATATATGAACGTTACAGTTGTATGAAATGTCATGGAGTATTGCATTGTAAAGAGAAAAGGATTTTGAAGAAGCAGTGGATAGCTTTGTCTACTTCCCAGTGTCCTGAAAGGCAAGCAATTGGATAAATTGATATTTAAAAAATTATTTATAATCTTCTTATTATTTTTTCTTGGTTTTAAAATTAGGAATGATGATAATGTTTTGTTCCTTCTCCAAGAATCAATATATAGATTCTGTAGATATGCAATATTAAAAAATGTAGGGAAGGACTTGCTAAATATTCCCTAAAATAAATTTTTATAATGAGAAATCAGTGCAGGCTATATTCATAATTTAAAAGAAAGAAGTGTTTTGAAAATAGTGATATTAAATAACTCTGAATTAATGGAATTTCTCTTAAATTGTGTGTCAGTCAGTGCAACTAAGAACTCTGCAGATTTCCAAGGCATAGCAGGGCACAAATGTGGAGATAGGAGGACTTGAGTACATCCCCTTCACAGAAGGGATCAAAGAACGGATAGTGGTGTTTGCACTAATTCTGGTATAGCCAGGCTTTCTAAGAGAAACAAACCTGCTTTCTCCAAGGCCCCTAAAAGCAAACCAACAAAAGAGAAAAAGCAAAACACCACCCCCCCCCCCCNCACCCTTTCTTTTCTTTTTTTGTTCATCGTTGTGGCTGGTAACTTTTATGGTGAGGACAGTATCTCTTTCCAAGACCAGGTGAAGATCTGACACATGGACTTGCAGTAGCTTTTTTGGTAAATTGCTGAAGAGGGTAGATGGATGGAAGAGACCAGACATTATGTGGCAGGGAATGTGTTACAAATGTGTATGTTTCTGCCTTCCTTACGTCAAGTATCAGTGGAAGATCTGTCCTTTCTATCTTGGTATTTTGAAAGTGTCTGGTATTTCTTGGTTCCTCACTAAAAAGAGGGCATAAGCTTCAGTGCCTGGGATTTTGATCACTTAACTTATGGTCATCTGTAAATGACAGAAGCATCTTCGTAATTTAAAGATATATCTTGTTAGAGTTGTTGTATGGGGACACAGATGGAGAACTTAGGGCCATGTTTCACTTGTTAATATTCCCAAAATGTAGGACGTAGGAGTGGGCACAGAGTGCACATGCTTGGTGGCCTGACAGCAAACTTCTCCCTTCGCTGCTGCTGATGTAGTGGTTCCACTTTTTCCTTTCTTGGACAAGATCTGCAGAACCCTCTGCAGTCTCCACACCACACTTATGCTGTCCCCAGTCATGGTAATGTCTTCTGTGCCTTCCACGATGGTTAGTGCTTTAAAGGAAAAGCAAGGAATTTATTTCTGTCTGGCTTTCTTGCAATCCCTTAGAGGTTGCTGTGCAGTCTCTTGGGAATTTGATACGCTCAGGCTTAAAGTAATTTTACTTATTCTGAAAAATGTTTAAAACTGAAAACAAATGTAAAACTTAACCTGCTATGTTGCGTCCTTTAGAAATAATGTGGAGAGTGGAATGGGTGGTCCTTGATAATTAGACAAAAAGTTGAAATAGTCACCTCATTTGTCTTCTATTGTATAGAAAGCATCATTTTAGTATTCTGAACAGTCTTATAGAGAAGATATATGGAATAGTGACTTTTTTATGGATTCAGTCCAGAATCATCTGCTCAGTACTTTGTACTCTGGGTGCATAATTCTGAAGAGGTTTAGTTTGATACAAACAGATAGCAATAGCTTGCCCACTGCTGACCAGGTAATCAACTAGGGGACAAGCTGCCGACTTGCCAGAATGGTCTTCATTGTGAATTGACTTCCAAGCACCCCACCAGGTGCATTTACAGAGCGCGTTAGGTGTATTTTATGCCCACTCTACCCCAAAAGCAAAAAAAAGCAATTATTCTACAGCTGTTCAATGTATTTTCAATTTATATTTTGAAATTCATGGTAGTAGGTTTGTGACGCTGAAGTGGTTTAGGTCATCGTGTGTTTGTTATATTGAGAAAACTGAGAACTTCATTCATGTTGTTGTAGTGATAAGATGCATGATTTTCTAGTTATGACCCCATTGTTTCAGCTGTACAAAAATTGTATGAAAAATATGGTCACTCTTGTTTCAGATTTATAATACATATAGTTTTATTTCTGACCATTTTCCAGTGGGTGTCTTATAGTTGCCTTCCAGTTTTCTATGAATTCTGTGTGTTTGTTAGGTTTACTGTTTTATGATGTTCTGGTTAATAAAATTCAAAATAAGTATTAAAGTAGGCAAATAAGCTCTAGTTCATGATTGTGATAACATTCATAAGTTGTGTATGCGTGATGAAAGGCGAAGCAACAACAAAGCCTTATTTAAGGTCCAGTGTGTTACCACCTCAGAATTTCTGCAGTGACATCTGTTGTTACAGTGCAAGTGGCTGGGTTGATGGAGCTCTTCCTGAGAGCTGTCAGCTGAGTCTGCCACCTGTACCTAAGTGTTCTGAGTAGCACAAAGGGTCTGAACTGTATTGAAATGTTTTTAAAAGGCTCTGATAGCACAAAATCTGTGAAGTAGTAGTTAGTGGGGTACATACCTGCAGCGTGTGGCTGAATGCTCTCATGCTTATTTGTTCCCAAAATAGGATTTCCCAAAATACAGAGGAAAATATTGTAGGTTTAAATGTAATTTTACTATGTGATGAGTTTTCCGTGCATTAAAAGGGGAAAAAATCAGTATTACTAGCCTAGCTCTGCAGTAGTGTAGCTTGATTTGCATTATACAGCAGCGGCAAAGCTTTTCACAAAAATTTGAAATAACTTAAATTTTCTCAGTGTCTCCTCAGATAATTTACATGATGGCTTCAGTCAACTTTATTAGCATAAAATGTGGAAACAACTAGCAATTCTTTGTGTCTGTATTCCCTCAGTTCACCATCCTAAAGAGAAGACTGTCGATCTTGCTGTGTTTTGGCTGGTAAAATACAAGCAGATGTAGCAGGGATAAGTTGGAGAACTATCAAAGAAAGTCTCAGAAGATACTTACCAGGATGCAGACCAGGTTCATGGAAGCAATTTCCTTTTCACTGCTGCAGCTGTTGAAATGGTCTAAATTTGCTTTTTCTTAAGTCTCTCGTCTTTATAGTGTTAATTATTAACAACTTTTTCTTGATTTGAAAAAAAAACCCTAAAATCATTCATAGGCCTTCGCACTTCCTGTGTGAGAGCCTGGACTGGAAATCAGTGGGCAGAGCCCACTTCTGGAGGACTGAAGTCATCAGAAATTTCACTTCTGCAGAGAATTAATATTTTGCTCATGAAAGATTTGTTGTGCAAATGACATCAGGAATTACTAGTGATAATTCTTTAAAAGTCATAGCGTGGACTGAAGTTTGAGACAGACAGTATTGTATTAATATGACCTAGTCTTCTGCTTTGGTTAGATGAATGGAGTTTAACAGTGCTAACTCTATTTAATTTTTTTGTTTTTTACTACTTTTGCATTAATCGATTCTCTATGGAATTGATTTGATAACCATCGATACTGGTTTACGCTAATCTTAACATGTTTTGTAAAACTCTTTTGGTACATGGTGAGTTAATTTTTTAAGCTTGCAACTATCATCAATTTAATGTGACTCTAGAAAGAAAGAAAGAATCAAAACCTGGAACGCTGTCATACTCAGAAGTTAGGGCAGAGGGCTCTGGTGAAGTGTAGGAACATTCCCATATAGCTGACATTCTTCAGTTTCCTGCTCTTAAAATTTCATGGAAGGAATGCAGTTAGAGACTCGCCAATTTGGGTTAAACCAGGAACTGCGAAATATAACCCGACCCAGACAGGACAGTTTTTATTCAAACCCAGGCCTCTGTTGAACTGTCTGTTTTTGTTCTGCCCCTGGCCCTGCTTCACTCCCCCACCTCTCTTCAAATTCACAACTTTTTAAATGTAGAGATGTTTCTAATTTAGAAAATTATTTTGGCATTATTAACTAAAACAGAAAGGAGGGGACTAAACTGAGGGAGGTCAAAAAACAGATGGAAATAGAAAATCTGAAAACAACTAGTAAAAAAAAAAAAAAATCACCCTTGAAATAATGGAATCTAAATGCTGAAATTATACATCTGCTCAGCAGCTGTGCATTCCTCAGCCAGAGGTTCTTCTGCAGAAATGGCATTAGTCAACTTTTTCTCAAAGTTTCAAATGCTGTTCTATAATATTTACATCTCTCTGTAATGCTTTCAGTAATAGTCTTAGGAACCTGGGATGGGTGGGAGAATAGAGGTAGAGGGAAAGCTGCTGAGCTGATGTGAGAATTTCCTTCTTTGTCCGTAAGCATCTGCAGCATATGGCTGTGCGCTCCAATGACATTCTGTGATTTTCTTTCTTGGTGGTTCATTTGATTGCTGCTGACTTAATTTCAGAGGTGAGGGTGGTTATAGGAAAAATAACCAAGTAAAAATACATGAAATGAAGGTGCACTAGTGAGAAAAGGATGTTGCAAATAAAGAAACCATCCTTAAGTGTGTTGCTCCCGACAGTGGCCAGCAGAATTGCTCCAGAGGAAAGTGCAAGACAGTCTCCAGCACACAACTGTGGAAATACACCGCTTTGTGGAAGCTTCTTCCTACAGCCCAAAAACCAGGAGCTAGTTGAGACTGTAATGCACATTAAAGACGCTTAAGTGTATATCCACAGCGTGGTTTTGTACAGTATCTTAAGATGTTAAACCATTTTAGTTGGAAAAGCTCTCTATAAGCTAATAAGCAAGTTACAAAAGTGTGTAATTTTACATTTTCCTTCATGTTCTTTTTTTTTTCCTTTTTACTGTTTTGGTGATGTTGGTGTTTATCAGAGTAACCTTTTGGTACTGAGATTTACATACATTAGAGCAGGTCTTTGAGCAGGAGTTGGTTTGAGTGCTGATGTAAACAGTGATTTATTTAGTGTAAGAGCCTGTGATTTTCACTCTGTAAAAAGAGATCAACAAAGGTGACTCTTGCTTGAAAGAATTTTAGCCAAAATTTTAAAGTTTGAGGTTATGTAAGATAAATGCAATGGTTTTCAGAAACGGTGAATATAATTTTCAAAGTTTATCTGTTTTTAAATAAGTAATTGTTAACAGGAAGATACTTTCTACTATGTGTACTTGGAAAACTGAGAGTAGAATAGTTCTCCTTCAGGTTACTTTCAGTGAGAAGAGAAGCTGTGGGTGTGTTGCAAATATGGATGGTGGCTCTTCTGAGGATTTGAAAGAGCAGAAATGGGGCTTGGGGCAGGGCAGTGGGGGGGCTCAGGTGAAGGGAACATGGGCAGAGGAGCAGCGGTGCGGTGGGGAAGGCTTGCTGGGTTTGAGCCCTCGAGGTGAGGTGGGCAGAGGTGACACTCCTCCTTCACCAGAGCCCTCCTCTAACAGGGTTTCTTGCCTGGGGGCAGGAGCTACAGAACTATGTATCTATCTCTATCTAACTCCATAGCACCTCTTTCTGTATCTATCCGTACATTTCCTTTCTGCAAGTAGTTATCGTTCCATTGTCACTTCTGATTTTTCCTTCCAGTGATCTGTGACTTTGTCATAGTGTGAAATGCTATTAAAGGGTAGCCAATACAAAGTTTCCCTCTGCACAGGCTGAGTATAATACCTTATTATTTGGATTTTACTATTTTTGCCATACATTGTAGAAAAGACTGGGCACAAACAGGAGAAATCAGAGGTCTGTGCGCAACCGCATGGCTGCAGTCTTGCTGAGATCAGAGGTGCGGTGCGACAGCTGTCATGGCTGAAGTGCTACAATGACTGGCTACCAGCTCTCCTGGAAGGACATGGCAAGGGGTGTTGTGGAGTTTATTTTTTTTTTTTGTGAGAGAGTCATGAGAATGTGTAAAGCTCTGCCTTTTGGGTGGATGAGGAGACAGTTGAGAGCTTATGGGTCAGGATTAGAGGCAGGTTAGCATGGGTGATGTTGGTGGGTGTCTGATAGCTTTCTGTCATGAAATGACTAGCTGGGTGAATGAGTAGAGAGCAGTGGGTATTGTTTGACTTCCGTAAGGCTTTTGACAGTGTCTCTTCTAACATCTTCATCAACAAACTGATGGAAGTTCAGTTGCTATGGACAGTTAGATTGAAAACTGGATGAGCTACCAGGTTTGAAGAGTTGTGATAACTAGCACGAAGACCAGATGGAGACCAGTCACTACCAGTATGCCCCAGGGGTCAATGCTGGGTTCCAGTACAGTGCAATATGTTCATAAATTATCTGGATGATGGGACAGAGTGCACCCTCAGCAAGTTTGTAAGCGATACAGAGCTGGGAAGAGTGTTTGCTAGGCCAGGTGGTTGGGCAGCTGCCCAGTGGGACCTGGATGACTGGAGAAGTGAGCAAAGAGGAACCTCATGAAGCTCAACAAAAGGAAGTGCAAAGCCCTGTGCCTCGAGAGGAGTAAACCCATATACTGGTACAGACTGGGAACTGACTTCCTGGAAAGCAGCTTTGCAGAAAAAGACCTGGGGGTCATACTGGACAGATTGAATGTGAGGCAGCAAACGTGCCTGTGCAGCAAAGGCAGCCAGCAGCCTCCTGGGCTGTGTTAGGGAGAGTTTTGCAGGCAGGCTGAGCAAAGTGATGATGCCATTAGTCTCAGAACTGGTGAGACACATCTGGAAGGCCCTGGTCAGTTCTGGGCTCCCAGGAAGAAGTTGGGAGGTACATGCTAACAGCCTTGCTGGAAGCAAGTGACAGGGCCTGTTCTCTGTGTGTTTGGAAATGGTGTGGAAAGGGGAGAAGATGGTGAGGTGGTGAAACTTGTAGCTGATACAGGTTTGTAAACTGGCTGTAGCAGTACCGAATGGATGATAAAATATCAGATGAGGTACGGTAAGTGCAATGTAATTTAATTCAGACAGAGGAAAAACAGTAATAGGCTCTAAATTAGGTATTAGCACTTTGGGAGATCTTGGATAGTTTTCAAATAGCTCTTTGCTGTGAAGCTCCAACTTTAGATTGCACCTATCTGCTTATAGTGTGTAAAGCTTTTTCTTTGTTTGGTTTGTTTTTGTTTTTTGGTTGTTGTTTTTTTTTCCTCTTTCCTCCCTTTGGCTGTATGTTTCCATTGTCACTTTTGTATTTGTGTAATTGTGGCCAGGTGGAAGGCTGGATTTGTTTGCTAATCTGGCTGAAAACTAACCATATCAAAACCCCTGCGTTTTCAGCAGCTCCAGCTCACCATGAGACCATATGGAGAGTACGGGGAGAGGAGGGGCAGCACTTCCCTTCTTATAATCAACAGAGTCTTAAATAAGTTTAAGCCAATTTTGAAGCAGCATTCTATAGGGTAATTATAAGTTTTAAAAAATGTGATTATGCAGCTGTACACATTCATTATATATGGACATGCATGTCACATAGTTCTGGTAACACAATTTCAACAGTCCCATTAAAACTAGAAGGTAATTTGTTTTTGTTTTGTTTTCTTCCCCCAGCAGTACAAAATGGGCTGCAGTACTAAATAGACTCGGGCTTCTTGAGTCAGGGAAAGAAAAAACAGTGGAGAGGGAAATGTGATGGTAAGCTATCAAACCTTAAATGAAATTAAGAAACTGACAGAGAATTTTTCACTGCTATTTTTTCTTTCATTCATGGTATAAGGGAATGGCATGTTACAAGCACAGTAAAATGTGGTGTTTCTTTCCCTGCTCACAGTGAATACTTTAGTTGAAGAGGCACTTGCAGAATATGTGGCTGGGGATTAGAGTATCGTGTAGGTTTATGGTTGTGCAGATTTTTTTGAAGGATGTGTCTGTTGATGGCAATTAGCACAGTGACTTGTGTCCAGTTGTAGACCAGGAACTACACAGGCTTCTGGATGGAGCGAGGGAGGACTCTGTTCTCCCTTCTTTCCGGACTGGTCTGATAGCAGGCAGTGTCACAAACAGAGTGCTCATCCAGACATCTGCTCCAGCACAGGAGACTAATTCATGTGCCTTTTATCACACCCACGCACACCCAGGCACATCACTTCCTCTGCTCTTACATGCAGTAGTGTCTGTAACACATACAACTTTTTTTATATCATACTGACATCTAGTTGCCTTCATTGACACATCCGTTGGGTTTGGTTTAATGGTATTGCCATTAAACATGAGGTAACATGTTTTTAGTGTCTACATTATCTTTAACATTTTCTGTTCAGGTACTCGATTTTGCTTGGTGTGGAAAGACTGATAGTATATTTTCCTAAGGACTGGAGTGGTGCAGCCAGGTAGACTTCCATTGATGTCTGCAATGAAAATCTGCTAGATGAATAACTAGCTAGCAGATGAAGAGGGCAGTTCTGTGCTACAGATAAGCAAGCCTAGCAGCCAGGTACACTCGAAGGGCCAGTTCTACTCCCTCTTAACGCCACCCATATGCATCCTTGCCTTTTCCTTTACAGCAGCACTGGCACGCCCCTAATGCTGTAGGAATTTAAACTGGCTTAAAGCCCATTATTTTTTTTCTTTATTTTTTTTTAATAGGCTTCACTTTTTGCTAGTGTAGCTGCGGTTGTGAGGGCAGATGAAGTGCCCAGTGTTGGTGTACAGAACAAGAGTGCCCCTTCCAGACTCAGCTGTAGGGTAATGTGCCTGTGGGTAAGGCTGCTGTTTGGGAGTGTTACCCATTTTGAAATGCTTTTTTTATTATACATTAGCTTGCATAATAGTGATCCCGTGTAACTTCTTAGTGTATGTTTAGTATACCCCTGCTCCCCAAAGTAAAAATGGGTTTAGCAGAAGCTTTACTTTCCCATCCACACATTCTTTTTTTCTCTTCTCCTTTTGCAGTTGTGTCCTTTGTTTTGTAGTTTTGTTAAGCGTTTCTGTCTCATGTAGTATGTGAAGTTTGGGATTTTGGCAAATTCCTAAAACTTCAAAGACAAGCTGCATGTATCAACAGGCTTGAAGATTAGATGTTTGGTAAGATTATGGAGTGAACGTTGCATTGTTTTGGTTTCAAAGGCCTTGAGCTGTGTTAATGTCCCCAGAGGTGAAGAGTGTTATGATCAGAAGTGCTCAGTAAACTTGTTATGCCTGATAAGGGGAAGTCAATATGCACATACTGTCCAGCCAGTGAGACATGTTGTTTGGCACCAGAGGATGCGGGAGGGAAAGGGAGAGAGAACTGTGGTTAGAGGAATATGCGTGTGAGTGGGGAAACGGATGTATTGCAAAGGACAGGGAGAGTGAAACCATACAGGATATTGGGAGAGAGCTGGGACACCTTTGTTGGGAAAAGACATCTGCCAAAATAGAACATAAATCTGTAGGAATGCAGGCCTTCCTAGGTCTCTTGCTTGTAGTGCAATTTTTTGCTGTGTGATGACTTTTTTTTTTTTCTTTTTTTTTAACCTGAATGAAGAGGAAAATTTGAGATGAAAGAATCAGTTGGGGTATAAGAACCAGAAATACCATAGGTGTGTGCTTGGCATCACTGGCAGGGCAGGAGGGATCAATTCAGCTAAGTTTTTTCTTCTACTTTCCTCATGTAACCTAGGCTTTAGTAGGACACAGAGAAGGCACAATGAAATCTTTATATAGCAGGGACAGATAAAACAATGGGTATGCTATTCCCAGGTCCAAGGAGTTTTAGAGTCGGTCAAAAGCAGCTTAAAGTGACATAGCATCTCGCAAGTGAAATGTGGATGCTCCTTTCTATGTACTACACAAACTTGTCTTACAGCTATGAATGGGGAGACACATTGGGAAATTAAATAGTTTTTTAAATGTATTTTTCAAAGAACTGCTGCAGTTGAAGCAGAAGACAAGCTTTTTGACAATGAACATAATGGAATTAAATGCCATCTTAACAGTGCAGTTGGTATGAGAGAATAATCTAAAAATACAGTGTTGAAATGTCTGACAAGGTCATAGGAGTACCAATGCAGCCACATGTCTACGTATTAGTATATATGCAGTCCACACTCCTCCACCTACTGATCCTATTATACTGGAATAGAAAACAGATTTTGTATAAACTACTTATTGCAAATTTAGTTGGTTTTGAAAATGCTGGATTTGCTGAATGCTACTTTTTGCACTGAATTTTCTTTTCACTGGGAAGCATTGTCATCCAGAACTTGTGCTTTTGGAAGGTGTGTTAGGAAATACTTTATCCTCCTGGAAACAACTTTACCAATACTGTTGAGGTTTTGATTTAGAATGCAAGTTTATAAAAGTATACTTTAAAAATAACTTTATTTTAAACTAATTTTGCTACATTTTTCTGAAGATTGTTTCTCTGCTCTTGAAAGCAGTAACACATAGGCATAGCTTCATTTGGCTAGACTCACACAGTTCAGTTAGGGCTCAGTGGGACTCCTTGTGCACAGTGATGTGAGGGATCAGTGTCTAAAGTGACACTTGCTAAAATAGTCACATTTCTCGTATGAAATGAAGTGTGTTCGAAAGGACAGTTCATTTAAAATGACACCTGTGAGGCTCTGTATTGCTTATGCACTCAAGAGCAGTAGAGTTAGAAGAAATTAGAGGAGTTTTTCCATTTCCAATACTCCTAACGGTACTTTATGTAATGTATTTCATATCTTTTCTGCAGGTAATGATTGCTTCATCATGTATGTATTTTTCTGTGACAGGTGGTCTGTAGCTTTCAAAGAAGGTCATGACTGTGAAAACATAAAAGTTATTTTAAGTGGGTATATTTCCTGACAGTACTTTTCATTTGTTACAATTAATTTCCATTGATGTTGAGTTTAGGGTTCTTGGGTTTTTTGGTTGGGTTTGGTTTAGTTTTTTTTTCTTGTTGGGTTTTTCTGACATCCCCCCTCTCCCCCCACTCCCTCCAGGGGCTGGTTGTAATCTTTGCTGGCATGAAACTTGTGCTGAACTTAAGCACTGAAGGTATTTGTGAATGTCCTCATAAAACATCATAGTCATGTTTTCTATCTGCTCTTTTGGAAACAGTGTTAGCAGAGAATTCTCAGTAAAATATGTATACAGTCTTTTATTTTTAGCACAGTGGGTTTGACCTCTGTTAAAACTTTTGGGATTACTTTGTATTTTTAGGACTGTCTTAATTTGCTTTATATATACTGCTTGTGTGAAATATCCCAGTAATAGATCTTGAGACCAAAACACAACCTGTGGGAGTAAGTGGAAGTTTACACTTAAAACAAACAAACAGCAGCAATAAAACAAAACTAGAAACCAACCAAGTTACAACTACAGGGAGGATGCTAAAGGTAGAACTGTTACATGTGCCTTCTGAAATAGAATCAACACTAATAACTTCTTGAAAGCCATTTAATAGCTGTCAGGTAATCATGTTATGGTGTTCTGAGCTTCAGTTTTAATGTGTAAACATACTTGCTCTTCCACTTCTAACCAACAAGTAGAATAAATTTCATTCCAACCAAGTAAGCGTTGTTAAATATATTTTAAAAGAAAAATAACCGATGATTTGTTAGAATATTTGGAGCGTTTTCTGTTACCTTGAGGTTAATATAGAATTTTTGTGTAAAACAAAAAATACTGCCAGCTTGAAATTGTGATTCTATTTTGAATTTTGGTTATATTATATAAATTATAAGTTGGTAATAAATGATCCAGAAATAAATTCTGTAGATGAGTAACAGATAAAAGAGGTTCCTTCAGGGAAAGATTTAACAGATTTAGAGTTCAGCATAATCTGAATCACGAAATGTATCGTACATGATGCGTACAAGCCAAATGACTGTATTTTGCCTTCTGTAAAATAACAAGAGCTCTTGCAAATATAAGTCAATATCTTCAGAAAACAGAGATATTTTTGTTTGAAGTGCTCATATTCTGTAAGTAACTAAAGCATCTGAGTAAGATTTTTGTTCTGACCCATAACTAAAAACGAACCCTGTATTTACTTTGAGTAGCATATAAGGGTAAAGTAGCCAGCTGTTAGTGCTTCTGATCCTTGACCTGCAATAACCAACACTAAGAACATTAAGAAATATACACAGTGGGGTTTTTTTGTGGTGGTGTGATTTTTTTGGTTTGTTTGTTTGTGTGGTTTTTGTTTGGTTGGGTTTGTTTGTTTGTTTGTTTGTTTGTTTGTTTTTACTCTAGTGTGGTGGTGTTCTTCAGATATAAAGTCTTATGGAAGCCCCCGTCATAGCGTTATTTGCCCTTCCTCACTGTATTCTGGGGTTTTGGCACTAAAAGACTGCTTCAATGCAACATCAATTCAACATTTAGAATTTGTTCCTATTTTGTGGCTGGGAACCAATACAGGAGAAACTGTGTGAGTGAAGTATCCCTATATCTAAAGATTACTCAGCTCTGAATGTCTGTTGTTGAATTCTTAAATATATTAAAATCTAGGCCTAAAACCTGATGACAGTTAACAGTTTCTGGCAGCTGTTGTTGCTGGTGAGATGTTTCTTACACGAACAGAGTGATTCTACATATACAGTGTACACTGGCCAAAGGTCTCTTCTTGGTAGAGTTCTAGAAAAATTAGCAACCTTACCAGTGTTTTGCTGTGTCATGTTTAGTTAAGGCAACAGAAGTATAAACCTATGGAAAGCAAGCAAGAGAAAGTCAGTGTGAGCTCCTTATGGCCACACTGATGCCCTCGACTTGTACTCTCCCGAGATACCTTGAGGGTTTTTTTTTGTGTTCCTGATAGAAGAGCTTTGCTATTTTAAATGAGTTTAATGAGTAAAATTACCACTGCTGGAAAAATGTTTTTTAAAGTTATTCTTTCTCTCTTCCTACACTGTCCTATCACTAGAATGATTGATACCTTTTTTTTTGTTTTCCAAAGTCTTTGTCTCTTATCTAGTAAGATAATGGCATCTTAGTAATTTCAGTATGTTCAGAATGGTAAAAATCTTGGCTATTTTGTTTACAGCAAAGTGCTTAGTTATTCTGAGTTGCAACAGCCTTTTCATGCTACAGGAATATTGTCTTTTAGAGAAAATGGAGGCAGTTTATGTATTTATAAGATCAGCTCATATATTATCTTGAGGAGTAACGTTATTGTGTTTATTGTTATTTCTGTGCATGTATGTAATTAACCTGAAAACGTAAATGCTGTAGTGTCATTGTATTCTAAAGAAACTATGTGTATAGTTTGAAAAATCAAGTGAATTCATAACAAAATTGTCCATTTCGTTTGGGTTTATGACGTGGTGTTCCAAATGAAATTCTGTCTGATTTGATGCACAGGAATGTTTCAGCTCTGAGAGATGAGGCTTTTTTGATGAAAATGAAAATGAAAACAAGCCGCTTATTTCTGAGTAAGATCTGTTGGTTTCTAAGGGTAGTGAGAGTCAGGTGAATTTTGGGTCAGGGCAGAGACGAACTGAACAAACGGGACGTTCAGGGCTGAACTGAGCAGCGCTTGTTGGGGGCCGGTCGCTGGCGGGCGGGGAGCGATCGTGCCCGACAGCGGGAGCGATGGCGAGCAGAACACAAACCGTCCTCTTTCCAGTTTCAGCAGAGGACACGAGCAGCTCTGTTTTCTGCCAGGCAGCGCCGAGATGCCATTTTAAGAGGTTAAATGACTTTCTAGCTGCTGCGGGGCGGGCGCAGGGCCGGGAGGCGATCGGGTTACTGCATTCCAGCGCCGGGCCCGGCCCCGGCCCCGCCGGCCCTGCCCCTGCCCCGCTCGGCCGGCCCGGGGAGCTGCTCCGAAGGGGCCTGGCAAAGGGAGCGCAGCGCTTCTCCTGCAGCCCCTTTCGGGGCCGTTCTCACCGTGGCAGGCATTCCAGATGAGAGAAAGGCACCGTCTGGTCTAATGTCTTTGGTTTCTCGAGGAGTTCGGGGTTTGGGGTCGGCTCCGAGTGAGCATAAGAACTTAGTAGGGAATAACTTGGTTCTGAAGTATTTTTATATACCAGAGATCCTTGTGGTGGCTCTGTTAAATTTTGCTTAGTTGTAACAGTGTTTATAAGGACTTTCTGGAAGTGGATTATTTTGCTTAAAATATTTCTCTGCGAGCTAGAAAGTTCATTATCTGATGCATTTATTTCCTTTTCATTTTTCAAGTTGCTACCTGTATTTACAGTATTATGTAAATTTTAGGTTAATATTAAACCTTTTTCATGGAGATGTAGGTTTGTGTATTTTGCTTGTTTTCCCATCTCTTCCCATGGATACAAAATAGCTATTTGAAGTAATGTGTTTTAAGGATCATATAATTTCCATTTAATGTTTGCATTGTAGCAATACTCAGTTCATTGGTGGAACAACGGTTGTGTACTTAGTGCACACTTTTTAAAGCCTTCACCACTAGAAAAAAACCTGCAAGAGCATATCATTAAGGCTTTTTATAATAGAACTGGGTTTGTATTTAAAGTTTCAATTTGACTTCGGAACAGAAAGCTCTATGGAATATTCATTGTAGTTGGTAGAGTGCAAAGATACAGCAACATCAGTTCATATCTACTCTTTGCATAGAGTTACTAACACATGCCTTGTGTAGTTCTCTGAGGCTCCATAAATATTTTCAGAAAAAAGAAACTAAGGAGATCTAAAGTTGAAACACCGAACATGTTGGTTTTTGGTGTGTACCCCCTCCCCTCCTCGCATTTTTAATTCAGGTTGTAAATCATTCTGCCAATCAGATGTCCACAACTGTTGACTTTTTTCTCTACCATCTATATGGTATCACAAAAATGAGGTAAATAATAACTCTGTTTCCTTCAAGAGCTGAGTACAGCTTTGTTCGTGGGACAACTCAGCAAGGGCATGGGATACCACACTTGAGCCTAAATGATGAATACTGTAAATCAAGTGCTATGAAACATGAAAAGCAAATCAACTACAAAAATACCTTCTAGCAACTGGTTGGAGTTATATTATTTGTAAAATAACATGAAACTGTTAGGTCACGGGATTTTTCTTCATGGCATGTAACCTCTTGGTAGCAAAAGAGGTAAAATGATCCTGGTTGTGGTTAGCAATGCAGCTCTCTTCTCAAAGGAATTCTTTTTATTCTCCTCCCTCCACCCACAAATAAAAGCAAGCACCCATTAAAAGGGGGAGTCCTATGTCAAAATTCTGCAGTTGTTTTAGTTAGCACAAAGCAATCACAGAGAGTACCTTCTTCTGATGAAAATTCTTTCTAAGAGTTGCTGCTGCTTTATCCCTGAGCTCCCCCAAACCAAAGGGATCAAACTGATTCTTTCTGTTTCACTGCAGGGAGTCTATTATGTCTTTCACCTCTCCCAGCAGAAGTGTCTCTGGTACAGGTTGGAGAATATTTTATCTCCTCAGCCTGAACACGAGAAATCTAGTCTCAACTGCTTGCTGTCCAATCCACAAGTTTAAAATCTGAACATGAACTCTCTATCTCATTTTCTTAGTAAGACTATATATAGTAAAAATAAATGACATGGACATCTCATCTACTCTTTAGCCAAATTATTCTCAGTGTTTTCTCAACTCATTGTGTCCCATGCTTTATTTAAAAATGCGTGTGGTATTGGTTTAAAAAAATATGTTTTCTTCCTAAAAGCAGTATGGAGTGGATGCAGTTGCTGTTGAGACTAGATAAAGGTAACTGATATTAAAGAACAATACAAAAAAAACCCCAACCCCCTTTTTGTTTATTTTCCAATGTGTGCATTTATAACAGGTTTCAGTGCAGTTCAGATAGTTTCATCATTTTCAAGCTGAGATCTCACTCTGTATAATGCCTAGAAGCGAGAAAAGGACTATAAGTGCACATATATTTTACTTAAGTACTTGAGCCAGTTCAGAAACTTCAAGCAGTCTAACTGTGGTGGTGAAGCCCCTGTGCTGAGATTCAGGGTAAATGAATAAATGCAAAGCTCCAGGTAAAATTTCATCACCAGCACATGTTTCTGCCTTAGCTAAAATAAGAGTGTAGCTGCTGCAGTCATGCTGTAAGTTTGCAGCGAACATATCTGAATTATGTTGCTTCTGCCCACGCGCGCTTACCTTGCAAAATGTTTGCACAGATCTTCATAAAAACACTTCCCTTAATCTGCTGTGACAAGCAACAAAAGTATTTTGGCACTAAAATAACATGGTATTTGAGCTAACAGCCTTGCAAAAGGAGAATATGTTGTATGTTTTTAGCGTTCCTTTCACTGTAAAACCATCTCAGATATTTGTTGACCTGTTTGATAGGGCAGTGAGATAATGGGTGGTTCTGCACCTTTCACTTCTTTTGTTATAGTCTATCTAGCAATTGTGGTGACCAGCTTAAGTCATTTCATTGTCCTGATCTGTCAGAAATCCAACCTATGAAAAAACAAAACCAAACTAAAACAAACAAAAAAACCCAACACCAAATCAATCGCATTAGTTATTTGAGGAACCTCGTCCTTTGGTCACATGGGGTACTAGCTCTGGTCTGCAACTAGGGGTAGAGTAGTGGGGTCAAGACTAAACCTTTTGGTTTTGGCTCATGGTTTCACTGAGTTAGAACAGCAATCACAGCCATCAGGCTGCAGGCTTGGTCTTCCAGGTCTGAGTCCCCCAGCACATGAGAGAGACCAATGCAATGGCTTGCCCTGCAGCAGAGGAGCTGCCAGGTACGTTTGTTCAGTCTGAGGAATTATCCATTTCTTGTCTTCAGCTGCCCAATGGGTGTTGTAGAGAAGGTGGAGCTAGAGTCTTCCCAGAAGTGCATGTTGAAAGGATGATAAATTAGTGGCTACAAGTTACAGCAAGGTAATTTCTTCCTGGATTGAAAAAAAAATAAGAAGAATGGTGAGGTATTGGGTCATGTTGCTGAGAGAGGCTGCAGAACTGCCCCTCTGTGTTGGGCAGGAGGTTGAACTAACTGACTTCTAGAGGTCTCTTTCCATGTCTGAGTTGATGTTCTATCTAACAGCAACTGGGATGTGTGGGGTTGCCAGTTCATGTGAAATGGTCACCTTGTCTTCTATGTAGCTCTGGCAGGTTATCTCGCATCTGATTTCTAATCCATTCAAATGGGTTGTTTGCTTGGTCCTTTTTAATTGGCATCATTTTACTCAACTAAGTGAGTGAACGGAGGACAGGAGCAAAAATTGCTTAACCTTGTTCAACATTGGCCACTTTAGTTTATCTGGCTGCAGTGGTTAAATTTTATTTGTATTGTGTATCAGAGTTAAAATCAAATCTGGAACTTGGGTGTATAGCTTGCAAGTGTACCACCATCTTCTTTAGTATCACAGTTAAGGGAAGAATTCAGCCAATAGATGTGGCACTGAGTGATGGCCCTTTTTTAGAGTCACATTGGTGCGCTTTTCTAGTAGATCTTCCTTTAGAAAGTGAATTCACAATTATTTTTTTTTTTCCAATTAATTTCTAAAATTTGTTACTTGTAATTAAGGTTTGTTTCTTTCAGGTGGCCCAAGTTCTAGCTTTCTCAAGGTCTGCGTTGGGGTGTGAAAAGCTATGTAGACTATTTTTTCTGTTTATCCGCTGTTTGTGGTAGTCTTCTATTCCCTGATTTAAGTCTGTCTTTATACAGAGAACTGAGGCAGGAGGGCTGCCAAATGCTACAGGCTGTTTGAAAATCTCAATCTTAATATTTTGTCAGTGGGAGCTATTGGGTGGATGCCTAGCACTTTTTTTTTCTTTTTTTTTTTTCCCAGTCTGACCACTTAGTTGTCTAAGTAGATTTGGGATTTAGCCTCCTATTTTATTTTAAATCTTAGCATTGTACTAGCAAAAGTAACTGTACATAGTCTTGTGCTACAGCAGTTACTGCTTACTTTTTTTTAAATTATGGGTGTTTGTGACCTGGGAAAGAGAACATAATACGATGGTTGTTAAATGTTGTTTGTTTCTAAGAGCGTATTTGAAACAATGGAAAGACTTTAAAAAATGTTGAAGTTCTGAAGTGTTTCTTCTGTCAGTGTTAGATTTGGCAGTGGTTCACAAGCATGAGAAACAATTTGCCAGGAAAGGAGTAACTCTTAATGTACTTCTTGTGAGTCCCATGATTTTTCTGCAAATGTTAAAAGTCCTACTGTAGGACTTAGAAGGGCAGACTTTACTTCATAGTGAACTAAAAGTAGTTTTCTTCCTTCCTTTTACGAGGTAGGATATGAAATGGCTATAGGTGGAACTGTTGGCCTGTAAGCAATTATTTTTAAACAGATATCATCCAAAACTGACAGCATTTTTTTTCAGCATAAGTTTATGCACATTGAGTTTTCAAAGTCAAGAAAGGACAATGGTATCATTCCTGTAACGATATGTAATAAACTCTGACAGGTTTTGAATTTATGTTCTGCCTACCTGCAAATCTCGCACAAGTGAATAATTAAATTATTTTTCTAATTGGATTTTTCTTGACTATGTTATCAAATGTGAATGTTTTCACTCAACTCCACAGAATCTTTTTTATTCTAGATGTTTAAATCAAATCGTTAAACTGTGTTGAAACTTGATGGAGGGAGGACCAGAAAACCTGTCCTGGAGAAACTTCCCCAGTTACTAAAGGCAAGAATCTTTTTCACCTCTTCTTTGTATATTTTTCGAATATCAGTGGTGTACTGGCAGTAAGATTGATCTCTTAGCCTGTCTTGTTACTACTTCTTCCAAGGTTGACTGTTTAAAAATGACCATTTCTATACTACACATACATAAAAATATGAAGGTAACTTTGAAGGACCAGTGCTAGCTTGCGAGCCCTGTTTACTTGTAAGATGGTGCATATGAGTTAGGCCTGAAAACAGAATATTCCTTTATTTGTTTGCATTGTGCGTTGTGCAACTGTTACTTCTTTTCCATAGCCTGTTTTGTTTTGTTTTTCAAATATCATTAGAAGGTGGGAACGTAAGTATTTTGTATCTTTCTTGCCTTTTATTTAAAACTGTGCATTTGGTGTTTGCCTTTTTGTTACTGTTTTGAATCAAAAGTAATGGCAACATCAACAAGAAATAATCTGGGAACTGGAAAGCTTTCTCAGATATGGCTGTAGTTTCATCAAAGAAAACTCAAGAAAATGTCAGGCAAATACGACTGACTGTTCATTAGGCGGTAGGTTTTTTTTTATTTCTTTTGCTTTCTTCTTGCATTAACTCAGGTTTTTAGAAACAGTCCATTTCCTTGGAATTTCTTGGAATTTGGGGCTTTCTTCCTTGTCTTTTGGTTTTCTTTGTGTGTGTATATCCTTTAGATTTGAATGATCAATTTAGTTATCGTTGCTGTCCAAAACCAGAGGTGCTCTTGCAGAGGATTCGCTAATGAAAGAAGTGAAATTTTTTCCTCCTCTGGTATGTTCGTTTTAACAGCTGGATTTGAAAATTTTCTTATATTAAAAGGTGGCTTTTTGATTGTTTTTTAGTAGCACATAAACTGAACAGCATCAGAGGAAACCCTTTTTAAGGAGGATAAAATAAAGATAATATGATAAATGCAATAAAGATAAGACCAAATTATAGGCAACTTTCCACTGTTGTTGTGCAGTGTTTCTTAGTACTGCAGTAGCAGAAATCATGATTTCAGTAGTTCCTAGATTCTCCATAAACTATTTCAGTTTGTGTTGCTGACAGTGGCTTGGAAAGCTCTTTATCTGTTTTTCAGCGGTAGCTGTGTATCCTGGTGGTACTGTATAATTGGTGTTTCACATGATTATTTGCCCTAACAACATAACAGCAGAACAGTGTAATGTACTAAGCAGGCTTTTCTGTTTGTTCAGTATTGTTATCCTGTTCATCAAAATATATGGAACTTTACATCTGAAGTTAGACCTTAAGCTGTGAAAACTTCTTACATTCATGACCACAGGAAAGAGCAAGCAGTTGACTAAAGAGTCTAAGAATTGTAAAAGTCTAAAATTATTTTTTACAAATGTAGAAAATATGTGAAAAAATAATCCAGGTGCTGGAAGACCTGTAGAAAAATAATGTACTGTTACTGTGCAATAATAGAACAGTTGTTTGTTGTTACTTGGTGTGCAGCAGATGATTTTATTTTTCGGATGCTGCTGTATAGGTGTGCACCTGAAGTACCATGACAGGGCTGAGGGGCTTTGGAGCGAGTCCTTCCCTCCCTGTACGGCTAGGTTGAGTTCTGGAGTATTGTAACTTCTGTCTGAAGAGGAGCAACAGCTAAAACAAAGCTGTTCTCTTGCCACATCTTTTCATTATCTCTTTCGTTATCCTAAACATTCTCCCTCCTCTTCATACCATTCAAAGTATAAACATTTTCAGTTATTAAATTATTTAAGAAATCTTCCTAAATACATTGCTGATAAATTTGTCTTTGTTACGACTTTTGAAGCTGATGAAGGGTGTAATCTTGTTCTTCCTCTTCCTATTGATATACCTTTGAAAGTGTCATCTATCAACCTGAACAGAAGGGTATCACTTCATCCTGCTAATGTTTTTCCTGTATTTGGCTTAACATATGATATATCTTTAAGAGCATCTTGATCATGCGGGTTTCAAATGATCAGGTGTCTTTTTTTTTTTTTTTCCCCCAGAGGCAGGTAATAGGGTTCTGAAGCTGCTTTTCAGTTTGTTAATTCTAGGATCAAGTTACAAGTAGTGTGATAAGAATTACATATCCAAACTGCTCCTATTTTTCAGTATCTAAGAATGTTCCTCTTGAGATAAATTATAAATATTTTGATACTTTTAATAAGAGTGGAACTATGGGAAAGTCTCAGCTTATTTAACAAAAGAAAACACCTCTGCCCCCCACAACCAGCCGAGAAGATCCCACCTCCTGCAAACCAGTTTGCTGGATTGTGCATAGAAGGACTGATGTTGTCCTTGTACACATTGCAGCACAGTAGGTTCTGTTGACAAAGAGATAAACCTTACCCCTGAATGAGCATGTAGACAAGGAAAGCCCACAAACTCTTCAATCATCAGATGAATTTTTGAATGCTTGAATCTTTGAGCTTTCTGAGCTGTATCTAGAATAATATGTACTGGGGTGGGGGGGTTGTCCCCTCTGCCTCGCAAGTTGGCTCAGGAAACGCAAAATAACCCGCGGCTGTTTTATGCCTTTGCATGCCTTGACAAAAGTGAGCAGTCCTGTTCAAGTACACTCTTAGGAGTTTCTGGTTTGGGTCATACATATCTGTGTCCCGGGTCATCATTGTTTGCTCCTTATGTTCCCCACTCCCTTCTCCAATTTTAGGAAAGGCCAAGACCCACGTAGTCTGATCTACATGGGGTTTTGGCATTTTTACAGTCTAAAACTCCTTTAATCAGATCACTGAATTATCCCGTAACATTCTGGTTTATTAGAGACAGACATCCTGTATTCTAAAGAACTTGGGAATTTCGAGGTCTCACTTGACTTCTAGGCACACTTGCATAAGCAAAATATGTTACAGCATCTTGAGCTCACCCTTTCCTAGGTTTCCTGTAACTTCAAACTTTTTCTGTTGTTCTTACCTCAGATATTCTTTTTCTTTCTAAATAAGGATGAGTGAGCTTATGCAGATGCTTGTATTACGTTAATGGCAGGCATCTGCTCTGGTGACTGCCAGAATATGATTGCATGCTTCTTTGATCAAGATTTAGTTGCATTGCTTAGATCTTTTGAGTTCTATTTTCTTTTTAAATATAAAGAGCTGTAAGCTTGTTATTGTGTTGTTGTGTGGTTCTGTTTAAATATACTCAAATATTCGTTCTATTTTAGTTTTGAGTATATACTAATGTGAGAAGGAATGTGCAAACGTACTGCTTCTATTCAGCAGAACTTCTATTTAAGCATATTCATTTATTTCTGCTCACTTTAGTAACTTTTATAGCTTTATCTTGTTACTCTTTTAGAGCCAGCACAACCAAGTCAGACTTTCTAATCTTCCTCATGTGTTTGAAAGCCATTTCCTGACTTGCAGTCCTGCATACTTCAGTAAATCACCTGAAGTAAATGCAGGGACATATCTGTGGGACATAGTTTCTTTTGCAGAATCTTCCACTGTTAATGCAATGCCAAGAAAGTAACCTGGTTTTGACCCTGTGCTGAGTTGGTGGAACTGATAGGAAACCTATGTGGTTCTATGGGGCAATGTGAAAGATACTCCTATAAATGGAGTCTGCTGTTGAATCGCTATGTCATTCTGTGTCAGTTTTCAAAGCAATTTTCAAAGTTGCTTAGAGGTGAAAGGTCTTAACATTCTGTGGTTTATAAGGAAGGGGCTATGGAAATAACGTTTATGTTATATTTAAAAAAAACCCCACTGGAATATCAAACTTACTCCTCCATTTTCTAAGACATATAATCTTATACATTTAAAATCCATAATGGATACATTTTTCCCCACAGTTGTTTATTCCAATAATTGCATTTCACATTTGAACACGCAGAAGTGGTCATGATAGTGTGTCTGTATATCTTCCTTTTATACTCTTGTTTAACTATACGGTATACAGATGGGAATTTTAACTGATGTACCTTGCTGTAAAAAGGAAAACAGAGGCAAAATGTAAATAATAATTTATAAAACACTTCAGGAAAAAAGTTTACTTCCAATTGACTCTTGGGCAGCCTTTTGCCTTTCTTCACCTGAATAAGGAAGCTGCTTCTCTGAACTGGGATTCTTTTTGTTTTTCAATGAATAGTCTCGGAAACTATCCACCCTTGAAATCTATCATCACTTGGAAGTGTCTTGCATTCTTGTTGAACAGGGAGTGCTGAAGTTCCAGTAAGTCGTTAGTGGGCTGAAAGTTGTTTCTGCAAGGAGTAAGGGAATTTGGTGGCTTTCTGGTTCTGTGGGAATGATGTTATGCTGAAAAGGCCTCCCTTAAGACTGACGATTCAGTTGCATTGTTACTATCTAAAGTATGAAAGTATTTCGAGGAATGCTCGAGGTTTGTAAGCCATATGCAAGTTTGTCTCTTCAGCATACGCCTAGATGAGGCTGAATTTCTTTAGAGCCCAGGAGATGTTTGCCTGCACTCGGGCTCTTTTCTCACAGAGTGTATCATTAGTACTATATGTAGCCTGAATTCTGTGTTATAGAAGATTAAATCACAGAAATGTAAAAGATAAGATAATCTGACAACCTTGTATGGAAGTCTGTTGCCTTCCCCTAAATTTCACAGTATTAATTGCTATTTTATAAGTAGTTCTAGAAGATGCTGAGGAGGAGGAGGAGGCAGCTGCTCTGTACGCTAGGATAATAGGTAAGAATATTTGGCTGCAGTTTCGCCAGTTTAATTGTATAAAATATATGTCATGCATTTGAAGTGTTAAATCAGCTGAGGTTCATACTGAGCTTTAGCATAGCCTATAAAGAACCTACCATTTTACACGTTCTTTTATTTCTCTTTCTATTAACCCTGGTACTTGCTTGACAGTTTAATATAATCCAGATGATTCTCAGTGTAGAGAGGGACAGAGGTTACCACTTTATTTGAACTCCTTTTTGCATTTTGTCTTTGTTGAAATAAGAATTTTATTCACTTATTTGGATAGGAAATGAAATACTTAAGCTAAAGGGGCATGCAAAGATGCTTAGTTTTCCTTTCTCTTGAATATCCCAGAAAATAATAACAGAGCAGCAATTACTTAAGGTAATTAATAATTTAAAGTGTATTAGTAAGATTTATTATAGCTGTTTGTTAAAATATATATGTTACAGGGTGTAATAAAGTATACATCTGAAATAGCCCTACTTGTATGTTTTTACAAATTTTTTTTTAAGTTTAATATTAATTAACAACAAATGGGACAGTAAGGTAAAGGTAGAAGATCTTCCTGTGATGGTCCATGTTCCATGTAGTGCAGATTTGTCTCCATTAAATTCATGGTCCTGTATATGGGAAGCTCTGCTTGCTTAGCCTGAACTGAGGTGTGTGTGTCGTTTCCAGGTTTGAGGAATGTTACTTGAGATTGTTCTCTATTCATGGACTTCAGGGCAAAAGGAAACCTACATAAATGCTTACCCCATTGTGCCGTAAATGCCTTTAGCGGCCTTCTTGCAATGGACACTCCACTGCACTCATGGATAAATCAGTCTATAATTGATAACTCTTTAAAGCATACATTGTGTTTGAATTTAGATCAGATTCAAATGCCAGCTGCTGGCTCTTGTGCCTTCAGTAAACAGGAAAAGCTGCTAGTGTCAGAGGGGTTTTGTGTGTGTCTTTTTTTTTTTTAATTATTATTTTTCTTTTTTTGTTAGAAGTCTTACTGAGGCAATGATGTCAAATATCTTAAGTTTTTTGTAGCATGGCAAGTTTTCCAGAACTAAAATAAACATGAGATTTTCAAAAACGTTATTGAAAAATGTAACTATCACAAATGTAAATATTTTCCTGATGGTCTCTCTCAGTGTTGGTGGAAAAACTTCTGTATTATTCTCTATACAACTCTGGAACAGAGACTGTGAAGTCTAACCTACTCTCTCTGCTTCTCCAAAATAAAATAACTTCTTGTTTGGAGTGTATTGTGCTATAAAGCATGTATTAAAATGTGTGGTCATATTTCAAGTGTCTTCTCCCACCCCAAGTATGCTTAATTGCCTGAAAAATAATTCATGCCTGTTTTATCCCCTTTGCCTCTTCTTCCATGAGTCTTGTGCTGATGTCTGTGAAGTGACGGGTCTTTAGCACGTGCAGCAGAGAAAGGTCACTTGTACCTGTCAGGTCCATCTTGGAGCATCCTGTTCATCTGCAGCTTGTAGGATGATGCTTCAACTTCTATCTTAGTAGCTGAGGTGAGCTTCTAGCTCAAGAAGCTATGGATTTAATTTAGCTGTTCTTTTTAAAGTCCTTTTTTTCAGGATACAGCCCTTCTTCTGCAGTATTTGTTCATAGAAGGTGGTTTTGCTATATGAAATGAAACTGTTCCCAGGCAGTTAACCAGAAGAGATCTGTATTGTTCTCTGTAAACGACATGTCATCAGTATTTACCACATTTTTTTTCACTGTGGGTTTTCTGAAATGGAAAAAACAAACAAAAAACCTCAACCAAACAACAACAAAAAATAACCCCCCAACAAAACAAACAAACAAACGAACCAAAAAAAAAAACCCACACTGCAACTCCCCCCCCCCAAAGAAACAAAACAAAACCCACAAAAAACCCACCTCCTCCAAAAAATCCCAAACACCAAACAAAAGCAAAACTGACACCCCACCCCCCCGCAAAACCCCACAAAAACCCCCCAGGTTTAATTTTCTTGCAGATCCTTGACCTGGGTACCAGTAGTCCTGTGCATTTGGAGCAAGGAATTTGAGATGAGATTAACTGAAATTCTTTACCTTTACTTCTGAATATATAAATCAATAGGAAATGTGAGAGGCCAGGTTGGACATACTGTATAGTTATCTAAATATCTAAGAACTTTGTGTTGAGTTGTCCTGCCCTGTGTTTGTCTGTGCCCTGTGTTTGTCTGTGCCCTTCAGGTCTATTCCATATGTAGTTACTTTTTTCACAAATGTGTCATTAGAAATCTTAGGTCAAGTTGAAAGGGACCATGATTTGGTAGCCTAAGAACTACAGGTACTATAACCTTCCAGCATTCTGAATGTTTAGTTGTAGACTTCATAGCTGAAACAACTGAGGATTTTTGAGCAGCTTAGTCTCTGCACTGAATTACCCTTGTGTATTACTTCATACGTGATGCAGCACTGCCTTAGTCTTAACCTGTTCAGCTCAGCTGCAGCAGAAGTTGAGGCCATGGTGGCCATCATGCACGTAGTAAAGATGGAATTTCTTTTTATGGTCATATCTTCTAAGATCCTAATGAGTAAATGGATACTTTAGCAGTATCCAGTTTGTATTATTACTTGAGATTTTACTTCTAATTTCCTTAATGATTTTTTTTTTCTGAAATAACGTTTGAAGAAACTTCAGGGACCAAGTGTGCGAGTCCCTACTGCAAACTTCTTAATCAAAGACTTCTGATTCCATAACTATAGCTTTCTTTTGAGTTGTATATTTCTTAATGTGTAATCACTTTTGCAAGAAAAGATTACTTGTGTTTTCTGGGATAGGATTAATGGTTGTCTGAATGACAAATTGGTCTTACTGTATCAGGAAGAGTAACAGCCTGTTTTTTTTAAACAGATGAAGGAAAGTTCAGTCCACTTGAGATCAGATAGAGTCAAACACTACCAAGGTAATATGTAAAGGGTTTTTTTTGTACCAATGAATTATGAAAAATGGTAAACTTCTAGCTCTCTATCTTCTCTGCCAAAGACTTAAAGTTGTTTATGTAATATCAGTTAACTGTGGAAAGCCAGGACATCCCTTTAGGTAACCATGTGGAACATTGTGCATTAGAAGAATATTGAATTATGACTTTCTGAAGTTTTATCTAAATGGATCTCACATACAGACCATGAAAATACCTAAAGTTTAGATACTACACTTGGACCATATGGGCCTACTGGGAACCAAACTTCATATGTATTTATATTTATATATCCTTATATAGATGATTGTCAACAGCTGGACTCTCCAAAGGATGCACAGATCTCTTGCAGCATTCTAAGCTGCCTCATCTGCTTCTTATTTGAGTGTCCTTATTGTAATCAGTTTCCTCAAAGCAGTATTGATAACTAGTATGAAGGAAAACACTGGGCAATACATTTTAATAAAAATCTAATGTTGATTAGAGTATGACCAATCAGTTATATAATAGAAAATAAAGTATGCATTGTGGTTTTTATTGCTAGGGCTTACATCAATAGGAGACTAATTTAGAGTTTGATGTGTAAATACAAACCCTCTTCTCTACGGTCTTGATATGATGCGCACTGCATGGATTTCAATTAAATGTACTTCCCTTGTTTTTGTAGTCACTGCCAATTTTAAGATTTAATGATAGTTGACTGATTCTTTCATTTTACTTTACCATGGTGGAAACAAATGCAAATTTTAAGGTTTATATGTTTTAGCAGAACTTAAACAGATTTTACTGAATGAGGCAAGAATGCTGTGCTTTCTTGCCCCTTATGCCAATAGGATTTTGGGTTCAGTACAGGCCATTTAGTAGAATATGTGCATTTTTATAGCTCCAGGGGAAAAAACCTGAATGTTCAGCTCTGTGTGCCAGCTGCTAACTTCTGGAACCTAAGATTTCCATATTCTTTTAAAATAGTTATCATCCCTGACAACTAAAATGCATGATGACTGGCCTTCAACTGTTCTCTGTGTGTCAGATCTGACAGGGGAAGGCACTCATACTTGGAATGTTCTGTTGTGAAAGGCTGAGTTATCACAAAGACATAGGCTTTTATTTTGCTTTTCGGGAGGAACACTTTTGAGCAAATAAAGAAGTATTAATTACATTAATTGCAAGGGCTCTTAATACTTAAATCTGTTTAAACTGCCAAAAATATCGAGATATGTTTGCATTCTCATATCTGAATGAAAAAGTAGTAATTTTTGACCACCAGCACATGTTGCATTGGTTCCCCCAAGAGCATTATTTTACTGTCTTGAATGTTAGAGTGTAGTCCATGTCATTTTCTCTAGGAAAACTTAGGTACCTGATAAGTCTGCTTATGGTAAAGGGCTATAACCATTGCGGGGGTATCTGGGGTGTCTCCTGATTTCCTTAAAGATGCTGTCATGCTTGCATGTGTTCAGAGCTGTTGAGATGATGGCTCAGACTCACTGTTTTGCTGAAGTCAGTGATCTTTTTGGAAAGTTTTTCTCATTCCCAGCTATGTGTCCCTGTCACTTGTGTTCTTTGTCAAGTTACCAATCCTGCAAGCTGTTTTTAATATGATTCTGTGTGGCTATGGTTCAATTTAAAAATGAAAGAAACAAAACATTAATCCTACACACGCATGCAGAGGGTCAGTGCGATAGAACATTAATGCAGTTCTGGGGTCTTGTTTGCTCTGTGGGGATTTGATAGTGCCCAAGACCATAGGATTTTAAAGCTGCGGCAGAACTCTAAAAAAAAAAAAAAAANCAGGAAGAGTAACAGCCTGTTTTTTTTAAACAGATGAAGGAAAGTTCAGTCCACTTGAGATCAGATAGAGTCAAACACTACCAAGGTAATATGTAAAGGGTTTTTTTTGTACCAATGAATTATGAAAAATGGTAAACTTCTAGCTCTCTATCTTCTCTGCCAAAGACTTAAAGTTGTTTATGTAATATCAGTTAACTGTGGAAAGCCAGGACATCCCTTTAGGTAACCATGTGGAACATTGTGCATTAGAAGAATATTGAATTATGACTTTCTGAAGTTTTATCTAAATGGATCTCACATACAGACCATGAAAATACCTAAAGTTTAGATACTACACTTGGACCATATGGGCCTACTGGGAACCAAACTTCATATGTATTTATATTTATATATCCTTATATAGATGATTGTCAACAGCTGGACTCTCCAAAGGATGCACAGATCTCTTGCAGCATTCTAAGCTGCCTCATCTGCTTCTTATTTGAGTGTCCTTATTGTAATCAGTTTCCTCAAAGCAGTATTGATAACTAGTATGAAGGAAAACACTGGGCAATACATTTTAATAAAAATCTAATGTTGATTAGAGTATGACCAATCAGTTATATAATAGAAAATAAAGTATGCATTGTGGTTTTTATTGCTAGGGCTTACATCAATAGGAGACTAATTTAGAGTTTGATGTGTAAATACAAACCCTCTTCTCTACGGTCTTGATATGATGCGCACTGCATGGATTTCAATTAAATGTACTTCCCTTGTTTTTGTAGTCACTGCCAATTTTAAGATTTAATGATAGTTGACTGATTCTTTCATTTTACTTTACCATGGTGGAAACAAATGCAAATTTTAAGGTTTATATGTTTTAGCAGAACTTAAACAGATTTTACTGAATGAGGCAAGAATGCTGTGCTTTCTTGCCCCTTATGCCAATAGGATTTTGGGTTCAGTACAGGCCATTTAGTAGAATATGTGCATTTTTATAGCTCCAGGGGAAAAAAACTGAATGTTCAGCTCTGTGTGCCAGCTGCTAACTTCTGGAACCTAAGATTTCCATATTCTTTTAAAATAGTTATCATCCCTGACAACTAAAATGCATGATGACTGGCCTTCAACTGTTCTCTGTGTGTCAGATCTGACAGGGGAAGGCACTCATACTTGGAATGTTCTGTTGTGAAAGGCTGAGTTATCACAAAGACATAGGCTTTTATTTTGCTTTTCGGGAGGAACACTTTTGAGCAAATAAAGAAGTATTAATTACATTAATTGCAAGGGCTCTTAATACTTAAATCTGTTTAAACTGCCAAAAATATCGAGATATGTTTGCATTCTCATATCTGAATGAAAAAGTAGTAATTTTTGACCACCAGCACATGTTGCATTGGTTCCCCCAAGAGCATTATTTTACTGTCTTGAATGTTAGAGTGTAGTCCATGTCATTTTCTCTAGGAAAACTTAGGTACCTGATAAGTCTGCTTATGGTAAAGGGCTATAACCATTGCGGGGGTATCTGGGGTGTCTCCTGATTTCCTTAAAGATGCTGTCATGCTTGCATGTGTTCAGAGCTGTTGAGATGATGGCTCAGACTCACTGTTTTGCTGAAGTCAGTGATCTTTTTGGAAAGTTTTTCTCATTCCCAGCTATGTGTCCCTGTCACTTGTGTTCTTTGTCAAGTTACCAATCCTGCAAGCTGTTTTTAATATGATTCTGTGTGGCTATGGTTCAATTTAAAAATGAAAGAAACAAAACATTAATCCTACACACGCATGCAGAGGGTCAGTGCGATAGAACATTAATGCAGTTCTGGGGTCTTGTTTGCTCTGTGGGGATTTGATAGTGCCCAAGACCATAGGATTTTAAAGCTGCGGCAGAACTCTAAAAAAAAAAAAAAAAAAAAATCAGGGTTGCCTGAAAATGTTTCTCACTGTTTGAATTCCTCTGTAAAAAGACAAATTGAAGAAATACTTGACCTTTTGCAGGAATCTTGGGGGGAGGGAGAAGAGGTTCACCTATCAAAACGTGGTCTAATATGTCCCGTGGCACAGGCAGAAGCTAGATTTCATTGGTGCTTTTGTCAGAGAGAAATTGCAGTCTGGGCAGCATTCCCAGGAATCAGTATTGTGATAAGAATGCCCACCTCTGAGTCTGTGTGCCAAGTGATCAAATTTTATTGTTGCTTCCATCCACAAGGGCAACTTATCAGCCCAGGTGGTGAGCAGGCCCCAGCGAGGGTCTGGAGCCTACTGGGAAAGTTGACTGTGAAATTCGCCTGATGCCTAAACAGCAAGGAGCCTAGGTGTTTTTTGATAAAGTTTTGAAACTCTGGAAGGCTTGTGAAGTCCACAGTCTCACAGTTAGCCTTATGTTTTTAGGAATTATAGATGCAGCAGGAAACTGTTAACCATGGGGCCAATCTGTCTTCAGTATCCTGAGAGGAGATTCAGATTGTGGATAGAGGAGCTTTGGGTTGGGTGCTTCCAAAGCTGAGGTAAAACAGTTGAGTTTTAGATATCTCTCAAAAAGCAAAAGTACTTGTTAGCGAGCTGTTCTGGATACTTGGGAGAGCTGTGGAATATGATGAAAGAAGGAGTTACACAGCGAAAGCTTTAGCCCAGTTGTTTTTTGACAAAGCTTGGCAAGTCAGATTCTGACTTGACCTCTCCACACTGAATTACCTGGCTGGCTTTGTTGCATCACCAGTGCTGCAGACTGATGGAATTGCTTTTGTGGATGGCCTGCTATATAACCACTTTGGTATTAAGAGCGAGCTGTTGGTAGATATCTTTTAGCCCTGAAGTATAGAGTCAACTGATTTTTTTCGGCTTCTCCTGGCTCATTGGATAAAGAACATTTAAGAAAACTGGGAGGAATACTGCAGCTTCACTGGGAGCACATAGGCTGTGGAGTCTTTCAGATAACTCCAGATAATGTATGCCAAAATAAAATATTCAAGATATCCTATAAGAAATCAGGAGGGTTAAACTCATAGAATCATTTTGGTTGAAAGAGATCCTCAGGATCATCAACTCCAACCATAACCTAACTCTAGCACTAAACCATGTCCCTAAGAACCTTGTTTAAATGCCTTTTAAACTCTTTCTGCTATAGGAAATTATATCTGCCAGGACAAAGTAAAAGCTGAGGCAGACATTCATTATGGCTCTACGGAGGTTTATGTCTGGATTCTCATGGCCCCAGTAATGAATTGCTTGTGTCACAAGATGTGGACAGTGCAGTGCATTGTAATTTATGCAGATTCATGTCACTCTGGAAAGTGCATCCTGTCTATATGTCTGGTAATGCACAGTCCCGCCTTACTCAGGAATTTATTTGTGTTCTAATACTTCTAGATATGCCCTGGGGCAATGAAGTTTCAGGAGCTTGATTGTATACAACACTTAATCTTGGCAGGAAACTCAGATGATGAAGACAGAAATGCGTAACAAGGGCAGGGAGAGTGCCTAGCTGTGAAGCAGCGTGTCGGTCCTTCAGATACTACCTGTTCAGGGCGTCTTCTGTCTGTATGAGCTTGCATGGTTGCTCAGGTTCTACGGTACAGACTCTCCTCCCATGTAAAAGGACCAAATGATGTGACATGTGAAGTCTGATATCTCCTTGGGTAGACAAGTTCTTTAAACATGTGGAAGAGAAGCTGTATCTGTTCTGCAGAAAAAAATATGTCAATGTGCTAGACCTAGTTCATCAATTTAACTTCTGACTAACGATGTTAATGAAATAAATGAAAATTCTGTCCCAGTAAGAAGAAAACTGCATGCCTCTGATAGAGAAGATTTTTTTTTTCCTAAAAAGAGGGAGACCTGAATTGAAGTAAAGTTGTATTCTTTTTAATTTTACAGATTTGTCCTATATATGCTCTCAGACTGGAGATGAAAGGTCAATCAAGAGATTTTGCATTAGTGGTAGCAGCACTCGTTATTCTACCTGCCTGCACAACCAACCAGCCAGGTTACATTAGTACTTAAATCAGCCAGTTAATGTTTAAGTCTGTATTATTTATATATGATACCTTATTTTCATCAAATTATTCCAGGGCAATATTTCTGAAGTTCTGTAAACCTCACCATAAATGATTATTGTTTTTTTTCTTCAATAAAATATCCATGTAGTAATAAAGACAACAAAATCGAGCCTTTCTAAGTACAGCCTAGAAGTGCTGGAAGGATTAGTGCTATCCTGAACTAATTTGAGAGTCTTGACCAGATATATAGAAAGGCCAAACTACTGTAATACAGTAGGACATGAACTGCTTGATTATTGTATTGTATTATTCCTTGCATTTTTAATAGCTTGCAGGAATAACTTGTTTATTGTTTATTAAAACTCAAGGGAATGCAGGCATAAAATTAATTTTTAAAATTAGCTTTCATGTAGGTAGATTTTTACTGAAGTGATTTTTGAATGATTTTGAACTAGCTTGCATGAAGAATTAGATAAATCTGCTTGAACCATATTTCAGGTTCTTATGTCCCATCTTGCTACTTGAAAAACTTGTTGTCCAAAGGCTGGAAAGCGATATGCTTGTTCAGCCAGTTCATTTTATTTTGCATAACGGTCCCATTGAATTTGGAAGGGTTGTTTGTTCAATGAGATGTTCTTACTCATATACCTTTGCTGTTCCACAGACAAGACCAAAAGTCCCAAATGTGCCACGGGCAGTGTGATGTTTTCTATTACAAGTATGCTATGGGATTTTTCTCACATGTAGATTTGTTGAAAAAGTTTTCCGTAAGAACATAATATCCTTGGACATGAACTTTGAGGTAGAATTTGGAAAGTTGGTATGGCTGTTTTCCCTTTAAAATTCCCCTCAAATTTCACAGCTTTTAAAAGCAGTATACTCGCTATTTTTCAAACTCTTTCTAGCTTATGTCAACTCTGGGTAAAATTTCTAGTGGCAGTCATGAGGCTGTTAACTGAAACATCTTCTAGGCTGCCATCTGGGCCTGCAGTCTGTTTTCTTTGTGCATAGATTTCTAACAAAAAGCCTTTTGTTTAGGACTACAGTTTACCTGAAAATGA
This sequence comes from Pampusana beccarii, assembly GCA_013399365.1. NCBI lineage: Eukaryota > Metazoa > Chordata > Aves > Columbiformes > Columbidae > Pampusana > Pampusana beccarii. Next base: position 1,421,912 of record VWYH01006860.1, read on the forward strand.
GTAATTCTGCTTCTGAAACCTGTCCTGTCTGTGGTCAACAGAGCCCTCAGCTGGCTGTGAACTCTGACACCACACACAGAGACACGCTGGTAGCACCACTTTCTTTTCTCTTTCTCCCCTTTGCTCCCACCCCAAATCTGAGATGCTGAAGGTTATTGCCCCTTGTTTTATTTTTTCTGATGTAACTGTTTGTCTGATATCACCCTAGCCCATGTCTGTGACATGATCTGAATTTGCAGGAGCTTTAAAACAAGTTCTGTTTCATAAATTGAGATAAAAGTAGGATTAGCTGAGCAGCTGGCCCTGCAGAAGTGAAGCGCTGGTGGCTGGAGGAAATAAAGGAGTAGGAAAGAAGCAACTGGAAGCTGGAGTGCATGGAGAAGTAATTAACCCATAGTCTGCACCAATGAGTCCTTGTATGATTGTGTACGTAATTGCAATTGAATTACTTCAACTGTTATGTTAATTAGTTACTTTCCAAAATTATATTCCTTAAAGACATATAATTTTGCCTTTAAAATGCACACCTGAGTTAGAGATGCCTAATAGCATGAAGATTTTGCCATTTGCACGCGTCTGTTTCTAAAAACGATGGTATGTCAGTTTTTATTTAAAGGTAAAGTCCATAGGAGCATCTTGTCTTCCTGCAATTGCAGATTTCCCACCTGCCAACCTTCTCTGTCTGTTTCTGGGCTGTAGTGCTTGTTCAGCTATAGGTTTGTCAGGGTACTGGATGCTTATAGCCACATCAGACAGGCCCTTCATCTACCTCTGCTGTGAAATTTCTAATTCATACTGAAGGAATGGAAGTTACATATCTCACCCACCTCACCCCCCAAATAAAGTTTGGTTCTCAAATTGTAGCATATTTCCCCAACTGTAATAAGTAGCAAGGTCCTCTGAGGAGGAAGACATAATTTAAGATGAATCAAGTAATTCAGCTAAAAGCTGGTGAGGCAGTTGGGGTAAAGGGGGAATGAACTGGAGGGACAGGGTGCAGGGAGAGTCAAGTGCCAGGAGACTTTTTCCCATCAAAAGAAGAGACAGGTGAGGGAGTGAGTTGGATGTGGCCCTGGAGCAGGAGGAACTGAAGCTACTGAGAAGGGAAGCAGGATCTAGAGATAAGTGGGAAGACAAAAAGAAATCCACAGCCCAAGTGTATGGTGAGTTAGTCTGACTTCAGCTTTGCCACTGCAAGTCCCTCCTGTCGGTCTGTCCTGCTCATGGCTGCTTAGTTGGTTCCTGTCCTCTGCCCTGCACTAGCAGGGTAGCCCTTTCCTCCCCACACACTAAATGAGGCTTAGATCAGCTTATCTTAGATATTCTGACTGTTCCCTGGGACCTGCCAATGGCAGAAAACTTACAGTTCGCTGGGTTTGCTAGGTAGCTAGTATATTCATGTAATTCAGATTTTTCTTTTCCCAGATTGGTTGCTGATATTTCTGAGTTAATCGTATATGAAGATCCTGAATTTAGTCTTAGCACTTACAAAAATTCCCCCACAAATCTGGATTTAATGTGAAAATAGTGACAAGCACTGTAAGGCTCTGTACTTTTGAATTTGTTGTTCTTGTCGTCATTGTAGTAGATCAAGGCCTAATAAAGCAAAGGTGAAGTTGTGCAAATAGTTTATTCAGTAGTTTTATTTTTTTCTTGATAGCACTTCTCTGGAAGAAGATGCCATCAAGAATGGCACTAAACATTTAAAAAAACTAGTCCATTATTAATGAAGCATTTTGAGTAACTGTATAAAATAAATATTTAAGACAATTGACTTTTATACAATCCCATATGTTCTTAAGTTACATCTCATGCCAATGAATAAATGGAAGAAATATTAAGACAGTGAGGTCACTCGCATAAATTAATAATTCTCATTAATTCCAGTCCCATCTCTAACAGAGGTCTTGCAGTTGCCCCTTTGAAAATGGGAGAGATGAATTTGGAACTGACACAAATATTTAGTAAGTCATAAAAGAGGCTGTGTCCACGTTACCAAGCAATGTGGTGTAACAGGATCAGATCTGTCAGGTGCTGAGAACCTGGCATCCATGCTATACAGATTGTGAGGGTTTTATTTCAAGCTGGTCCTCGTCTGATTCTGTGGCTGAATACCTGTTAGTGATTGGAGCGTGTACAGTGCACACCTGAAGCTCATTCTCTGATCTAGTTTTATTCAAAAGAAATCTGGTTCATGTACTTGGAGACTGCTTTGCAATGTAAAGCAAAGCAAGGAAAATAGAGTTGTTTGGGAGGTTGACTTCAGAAGTTCAGTCCCGATTTGAATTAAAATGCTGATGTAGACTTACCTAGGGTTGTGCAGATCAGGAAGTTCACTAAAATAATTTTGTTTGGTAAGAGAGCTTGGATACCTGATACATGGGAGTGGGATCAGGAAATGCAATGAATGCTTACAGAAATTACCAGTTATTAAGAATTTCATAAATTTGGGAGTTTGGAAAAAATACCGGGAGGGCATAATTTTAAAAACAAAACAAAAACGACCAGCATTGCTCAGAAATGTCTTTACCCTTGTAAAGCAGCCTATTTAAATAATACAAAGTGGCCTTTGTATAAATCAGATACGAGATACAGGGGGAGTGGCAGTGTTGTAAAAACAGAAAGCACACCAACTTTTTTTCTGTTTATAGTTGTTTCTCTTGGAATCCAACAGAAGATGAACTCAAGTTCCTTGGTTATAGAGAGAAAGAGATGGATATATTTTGCAGATCCTTTATTTACTTTAAAAAGGCGGAAACAATCTCCACAAACACTTTTGCACGGCAAGTGTTTTTTCAGTTTTACCATGGAAAAAATAACAGTCAAGTGTCAGCCTGTCTGCTCGGTGCAGACAGTTGTCTTTAAGAACTGGCGCTATCTGATATTCAGAATGGTTTCGGGTTACCATTTTACCCAAATTTATTATTTATTACCACGACTATTAAACCTCAGTGTGTGAGGAACAGTGCTTATAAATGGACACGGAGACAGAAGTATTCTGACCTTCTTGTAATGGTTAAGGTCTTCATGGTGCTTAGAAAGGAAAAGAGAACGTTGAAGCGGATGTTGAAACTCTTCCTCTGCTGGAAATCCTGCAGGCACCTGGTTTGTCTATCCCTGTTCCCAGTACTGTTGGCTTTGGGGTTCAAAAATAAGGCATTATCTCTACACTGTAAGATTGCTTGTACGCTTTTTAACAATATAGCTGGATTACTGGTGTTTAAGCCTTTGTGTTACTTTCAAGGTTATGTTTGCAGTCATAAGACTGGGACTTCCAAATGATAACATTCTTGTATGATCTTGTTGAAAGCTTTGGATGATGGAAACATTCAAAAATGGTGACTCTGTGACAAAATAGGAAGAGTAAGCAGTAGGTGGCGTATGCTCAAAATGGAATCTATGCAGTAAAGCTGATAAGCCCAATTTAGCTGTCTATAAGGCATTTGAAAACTGTAGGACTTTACACAAGCCATGCTTGCTCACAATTGTTGGAGTGCCAGGCAAGAGCCTGTGCTGTGCTTTCCTGTAAGGCTTGGATGCACAACGCTTCAAGAACACAAGCACAAAATCAAACCAACCCTATTGCCAGTACTTTTTTCGAATTCTTGGCTTGCTTTTTCTTCCCAGGAGTAATCCTGCCTGTGCCCAGCTACAATAAACCTATTGATTATTTCTCAGTATATTGCTGTTCCTTGTATACTGGAACTAATGGGGTGACACCAGTAGACTTTTGTAGTGGAGCTACAGTCTTACAGATTCTGCAATGTTTAATAAAGATTGACTTGTGTGGTGTTTGGTTTTTTTCCGTTGTTGTCACCAACAATGTATCCTTCTTCTAGTCTGCTGACTTTAAAAATTGAGACACCTGGTATCTGGAGGCTTGCAAATCTGGTTGGTATAGACCAGCTGAATCCAAGAGCTACTGGGAGAAATCAGAAAGGCTTATTTTAATAGGAAAACTACCTGCAGAGATTTTTAACATCCTTCTTCCCTGGCATCACCATTCATGTAAGACAAACCTGTAGTTAAACTGAAGGATAGAATTTTTTTTTTTAAGTATATCAGTGAATTATTTAATGATACAGAAAATCATTTTAAATGCTTTTTAGCATCAGTATTTTATAAATATACTGCAGCCATGCAACTGTTAGAAATGCAGGAGCCTAAGAAGTTTTTTCTAGCTAGGAGCAGTTAATAATAGCAGATGGCTTCTGTAATTTCAGATACAAGTATTCACAATGTGCAGTTCACATTATGTACTATAAACTGTCAATACAATTTCTTTGGGTATCTCTTAAGACAAATTTTCCTCCTGTTTTACAGATTAATAGAAATATGCATTTCCATAATACCACCTTTGAACTAATGAAGTGGAAGTACAGATGAAAAGAGTCTGGAGGAAACTTGAAGTACAATACAGTTTCATTCAGTTTCCTAATTCTGAGGTAAGGTTAATGCATGCAAAATTTTATTTCAAGTATTTCAATGATAAAAAGCGTATGATAGGCAGCTACCATGTTTTCTTACAAACATTTCTGAGCCTTCTTTTTTATGCTAGTCACAGTCTTTAATACCCTCCTGAAACAGTTGTTTTATCTAGCTCTGTCCATGTTTCAGTTATGAAAAAAGACAAGACAGCAAAACTACAGAGACATCTATTGTAGAAATATACATTGACAAAAAAATTACTATCTCATACAAATTGTGTTTGGTACAATCTGTCTGGTCATGGTTATTACTAATGCTTTAGTTGAAATAAAGGACTGGTACACAACTAAGTGACGTGCTTGTTGAGCATCTTGTCCTCTGGCACAGTGTTAGACTGGTACAAAGTGTTATTACACTGTGTTTTATTATTACTGCTCTTAATAAAACATAATGTTTTCTGGGTTTTGTTTATTTGTTTTCAAATTAAATTCCACTGCTTCTTACTTAAAGGCATTCCTGTGATTGATTATGAGTGATGAGTGTGTTTGGTTCATAGTTTGCTGCTTTGTGGTGTCTGAAGCTTTTTTCCTTTATGTTACTAAGAGACTAAGTAGAATAATTCTGAAATGTCAGATTTATCACATATTTCAGAATTCTCTTCTGCAAAATTAAATCTGTTTAAAAAAAGCACCTGCCCTCCTACATCTAGCTTCCCACGGTTCTCATTTTGCTTAACTGGAGCTGAAGCAGAGCCCACATCAGTTGTTTTTAAGCTGTGATGCTGTTGGCCTGTCTTACTTTTTCCCATTTGGGTAGAAATGGGGTCTCTATAACAGGTGGGACAGCTTCAGAGACTTAGGCTAACAGGTTTCACCAGTCATCATCTGCTTGTTCTCAAAGTAAATTTTCATCTCAGATTATTTTATCTTGCAGGTTTTGGCCATTGTTAGAAACAGATTTTGAATCCCTTTTCAAGAAAACAAATTTTTCGTACAGCAGGACTGTGCCTTTTTCACTTACGGAGATCAACCGAGGAATCTTAACACACATTTGACTGACACGGAAAAGCATGTGTCCCCTTTTGGAGGCCAAATTGTAGAGAAACACTGCCTAGGGGAAAGATCAGCATTGAATCCAGCTAACCCACATTTTATCTTTAGCTGATTTATTGTTCAAAACATGTAACTTTCTGCACACCATAAGCAAGTTCACAAAAGTATAAAGTTAGAAGTTGTGTTGACAAGTGCAAAATTTGTAGTCAATCTACAGCACTTCAGATGAGGAAGATCATAATATGATCGAACATGTTGAATGCATGTCTTAAGGATGTATGTTAGCTTCTTTCACCTTCCTATTTTGCTCAAGTTATTTTATGCCTGACAAGAATACAGGCAGGTACTATTTCTTCTCATTCAGTCATATATTGCTAGGAATATGTTGGATAATTCAAAGGCCAGTTGTCTTACGCACCTAGCAAACAAACCAGCAACTAGCATAGGTTTCACATACTTGTGTAGTACTGGAAAGTAAAGGACTTGGAATCAGTGCTGAAAATTATGGACTTGGCACTGACACAAAATCAAGAACCAATTTCCTCTGTTTTTCTCCCTGAAGAGGGGAGCAGATAATTCTCCTCCAATGAGAAAGACAGTTGAATAATAAGTAACAGTCCTCAAATTATCAACAGAAGACTGCAGATGAGGCACTGTATTCAAAGATCACTCTGTCTACCAGGAAGAACAGTTTCTATTATCAGGCTTGTAATTAGAAGCAAATCTCAAAATTGAGATTAAGTGTTTGTGGAACATGTGCATACTAATAGAAGACTGTGTACTTTAAGAGCTATTTGTACCACTAAATAGCTTCATTAACTGAGATGGTCTGCAGTAGAAACTAGAACGATATCAGCCATTTAGAAGACTGATTCATGTGCTGAAGTGAAAGGATGATCTTTGTTTGGGTAAAATTCAGGGCTTTACAGGATATGGCAGTGGTAGAGGGTAGAGAATGGGTCATCATAAAGCAGTTCTTTCATCACTCTGCCCTTTGTTCTCAATGATCCCACTCCCAAAGCATTTAGAGCTGATGCTGTATTAGGAGAAGTAGTGCTGTAAACTTCATTAATGAAAAATCTCACTCCTTTCATATGAGAGATTTGAGGGAAGGGTAACGCTTAGAGGAGATGCCCTGTATAGATGAGGTCTCTGAATAAAGAGTACCAGTAAATGCTAATTAGTATGTCTTCGAGATACCATCTGTGTTTCCCTCTAAGTGTCATTCAGATGCTATCCTGAACTGAAATGAACTGAAAAATGGGTGGATGGCCTTCTGTTACGCAGGGAGAAAGAGAAAAGGGCTTTTTTTGCTGATATTTATTATTTTGCTGATATGGCTGGCCAAAAGCTTTCTGGTGTTAAGTGGCAGGGCATAAACATACACAGTTGGGTTGAAAACTCGGGATGAAATATTATTTTAAGAAGGGAAAAACAAAACAAACCCACCCCTCACACCTCCCTGCCAAACCACCTTCTTTTTTCCCTTTTTCCCCTCTTGTCCACTGTCTTTTTAAATAGTGATGGGATTAGCAGCAGTGGAGGGAGGTGGTTTTATGCTTTCCCTGCATGTAAATAGCTGATCCAGCAAAATATTAAATGGCAACACCACTCTACCACAAAATATCCCTATCTTGACACAGCTTGTCCTGTTTTTACTAAGGATTATGGGCTTGTAAATCAACAAGCCACGCAAAGGGCAAGAAGGGAACTTATCAGAACCAAATAAAAACAAGGCCTTTTGTTAATCATTTCTGTTCCTGTGTATGTTCTGTCTCCTGGTTTTATACCTTTATACCTGAATTTCAATGGCAAGGTGACAAATACAAAAAAGAAGGTTACCAAGGCCGAAGGGGGAAAAGCTATAAATAGCAGCTGTGGACAGAGTACATTGTCCCAGGTGTTGATCAGACATTTTACGTACTTCTTGAGTGAGAGCTGGGTGGTATTGTACTTCATAGCCTGACCTGCTTTCAGGAATAGCTTTTTAGCCCATTTATGACTTTTGATACCCACAAAACTCTGTGAAAGTGAGTGTGTTAGCTTCAAATGTTTGTCATATACAGAAAGTGCTTTTTGTTTGCATCTAAAACTGCTGCCTGATAATTTATTTCTTAGTTCCTAGTTGTTGTACAGCAGAATTGTGGTTAAACCTCTCTGGTTATCTCCTTCATGTTAAGGTTCAATGAAGAGTATCATACATCTCTCTGACAGTTCTCAAGATGGTTTATTTTAATCTTTCTTTGAATGGAATATATCTGTAATACAACCCTTCATTGTATTTATTCTAGTTCTGCTCTTATTTTTTGAGACAGTGTAAAATTTTCTTACTTCTTACTTAGTAGGTTGGCTATCTTTTAATTGCAGCTCTGAATTTGTGCAAGTCTTTGGCGTTTCTAGTGCGATGTAACTGGAGAGATACGGTGTCGTGTTATTACACCTAATCAGTAGGGCTCTGTATGCTTAATTACCTCCTGCAACGGGTCTCCTGTATCATGTTGTCTATTTAATATTAAAGATTTTGATTGTATTATTGCTTTGTTTTCTTTGGGGTATTGAAAACTGGCCTGGGATGACTTTCCCATTTACATTAAAATGTAAAATACTCCCTTAGTCTGGCATGCCTGCAGGAAGGCATCAACTAGGAGATTAAAGACCTCCAATGTACAGTTACTGAACCAGTAACTTTAGTTGACAGTTTAGGAATAACTTCCTACTTTTCAGCTCTTAGTGTCCATAAAGATGTCATCTTTCTGTCTCCTCCCAGACCAGTGGTGATAGCACCATCTTCTCTTATGTGAATGCAGCTTGCTTGTTCAGTAGCCAGTAACACGTGGACAGTGTTTCCGAGTGAAATGTGCCAGTGATGAGATGGTGTTCCTGCAGTGGTTTTCTTATTAATCATCACGACTGCATAAAACGTCCTCCTTTCATTTAGGAAGCAGTTGTTCTGTAAGGTTGGGTTACCTGCCACCAAATTTCCTTGGTGGCAAACTATTTGCTAGCAGTTAATTCCGTAACAAACAGGCTGAGCCACTTCAGGCTCAAACCACAAATGGGAAATGCAGGTCTGTGTGCTCAAAGCATTTTCCAGGAGTGGAGTAACCAGGATTCTGTGTTGTCTTGTCAGTTAGTTGATGAAAACAGGACGTGACAATGATTCCCCTCCAGAGCTGCTCTGTTCTTCAGCATGCTGTCACATATTGTGCTGGTCCTTTGACCAGTATCCGTCTAATAGTGTTTTCCTCATGTCCATTTGGCCTGCCTTAGCCCAGGTTGTTCCAGTAAGGTGACTGTCTCAATCTCAGCGTAAAACAAGAGCCATTCCTATTGCTAGGCTGAGGCTGTGTCAGGTTCAGGAAGGTTGAGCTAAGCTGTCCAAGAATCCCTTCATGTCACAGTTTTTATATTGGCTCTGTTTGGCTCAGAAGCTCCTGTTGAAAGTGTAGTGGGTAACAGATCTGAAAGAAATCCAGGCAAGTTCCTATGTAGTAAGAGGAGGATAAATTTTCTATCTTATTTCCATATCTGAGGATGGGAATTTTATGGGGTTGGATAAAGAACTAACTGAAGAACTTACAGTGATAAAAGTACACACATCTGCATTCACAGTATAGTCTGAAGATGTTTATATTGACAGAAGTGTATCTTAAAATCAGATTGTTGTAACATGGATATGTAATTAGAAACATACCAGATTTTCATTTTGGTTTAATTGCTTGCTTAATGTTTAGATTAAGAAATGTAAAGTGTGGTTATCTACTAAACATTAATACAGAGATTGTTTTCAATAATTGCTTTTCTTTTTTTTTCTTGAGGCAAATCCAAGCAGATGAACGTTTCTTTCTGATGGTACTATTTTGAAGCAGTCCAAAGAAGTCAGTTATGGACTAAGTTCCTCTGAGATAGGTTTAAAAGTCCTCCAGAGGTACCAAGGTTTTGATGTTATGATAAGTTTCATGAAATGTTAGGTGAGATGTTTCTCAAGTGTTGTAGTTGATATGGAAATAAATCTAGAGGTCCAGTTAACATGTATTTTAAAATAAACAGCTACTTATTAACCTACCAAAATCTAAGTTTCATTTAGATAAAGGTCCTTGTATAATATCCTTAAACTTAGTAAAAAACAGCATGATAGAAACTTGCTAGTTTTCTTATTTCTAATCCAGGTACATTATATTCTTTAAAAATTTAAACATGTACCATTGCCAAGTCTAGGTAAAGAAGGCATACTTTTTTCATGTCCTTAAAATACGTATGTTTTGCTTTTACAACACAGTACAGGAATTTCAGGATCTTGAGTAATAATTTGAATATTTTAGAATATACATGTTCTGTTCTGAAACTTTGATTTTTTAAAAATATCTATGCTGGAAAATAATCTGAATAAATAGGAAGTAAAAATTCATGAATTGGTTAGTCATATGACAGTTAATTTAAATATTTTGCCATTTTTGGAAAACAGGGAGATCTGTTAATACTATAGAATGAAAGAGAACTTCTTGATGGTGCAGGTTAATTTTAAAAAAAACAAACCACAGGTGTCTTTTTTCTTCCATGTGCTTTGTCGTGAACTGACTTGATGTGATAACAGTTTAGTTATTTCTAATAATGTAATCTGAATACTAGGATGGTGTAATTTATATGTATGGGGAAAACAGATGTAAACCACTGGTTCAGCTGCTGTGTGCAAGTGCACAAACTCTTAAAGTATATGTACAATATCAAGTCTTAGAATGCTAGTAAGTTTGCTAGTTATAGTTAAAAATAAGTGCAAGTTGATTAGAAAATCAGTAAGAAAACAGAATAACAATAATCTGGTTTCAAAATGGAATGATTTGGGGGAAAAAAAAGACAGGTCAGGTGGCTATATGCCAAAAAATAGTAGTACTTTAGTTGTATTTACTGATAACCTGAAGAGCAAGCTTACAGAAAAAAAGGAAAGATAATATAGCTTGATGAAAAATAAAGGAAGTATACAGCTCTAGAATAACAGATGAAGCAAGGATGTTGAATGCAAAAGTTACTTTAGTAGTACATTAGTATGAATTTAGGGTAAGGAAAATGTAACTGTTTAGGTAGGATGAGCTGTGGTCGAATACTTGCTTTGGAGGAGGAAAGGGGACTCTCGCTGCTCTCTCCACCAGAACAAGGATTGTGGTGTTGTCTCAGTAGATAGGTCTTCATTTTGTTAAAGTAGTAAGGCAGATAGTTGTAAAATATTAAAACATCACCATTGACAAGAAATAGAGAAGTAGACATTACTGCGAAGTTTTAGAAACATGATGGCAAACCTGTATCTGGAAAGCAGTAAGAGATTGTGTCATCTTCAGTCAACAGACACCTGCTAGAACCGGAGTGTGACCCATCCATTCTCATGAACCTCGTTATGAGCACCTGCAGTACATGCATAAAGATTAGGACATGGGCATCCCTGTCTGCTGCAACTCGGTGAATGCACAAATCAGAAAGACAAGATACTTAGGACTAAGTACTTGGTTTACATAGTCCTCTGAGCTCTTGCCTCTCGGTGAAAACTTGTCTGGAATAGGGTTTAATATGTATTTTAAAAGTATAATGTATAAAATGTATAAAATGTATAATTTTAAAAGTATAATGACGTGGATGATCAAATGCGTAAGTTGCATGGGAAAATATTATGCATATGCCCGCTTTTGTGTTTATTGTATACAAACTTTTGAAGAAAACAGCAGCCTCATGTTCCTGATTTTTAACTTGAATTTCCTATAAGCTGTGGCTTGCTTACAGTAATGAGGAAGTTTCTGTGCACGGAATGTTTAGATATCGACAGGGCATCTTGCACTCAGGCTTCAAATGTTTGCAGTTGATGACGATTTGCAGTTAGTGACGGAAAATTTGAATCTGTTAGGGTAATGCTAAAGGAGTCAGTAGTGCCATCCATTAGGAAAATTTCCATAGTGAAGACAGGCAGAAGTGTCCCCAAATTGCTACACTTGACTGTGCTTCAAACAGATTTTGTTGTTGTTCTTCTAGGATCTAAAAATGCCTGTTCTCATTCAAACATGTTGCTTCAAGTTACTGTTTTTTGAAAAACAATTATTTGTTTCAATTGTCAGGTAAGGCATGTGAAAATTTTCTACAGAAAAAGACTGGTCCTAGGCTCTCAATGGAGTGACAGTGATTAGAGGTCTGCCGGTACACTGGAGGCTCCCTGAAGTCTGTGAGATGGCAGTGTATGAGCAGAGGAATGTTTATACAGGTGTCCTGAAGTTCTGTGCGCTTTAAATTATCACAGAGTTTGAAAATATACACTTGTAATCTACTAAAGTTTTTTCCCATCAGTAAATCTGTTGTTTGGTGATATCCCAAATCTTTGAATTAACAAGACTTTTTCTTACCCGGGGCGGGGGTGGTGGATGGGAATTTCTTTATCAGTCTTCTAAAATAAGCATCAGCAGTTCTATTGCTGTTCCTGTCTCCATACATCGGAAGGAACCTTTCCCTCTCCCCCACCTATTAGTCTGCCAGAGCCTGAGCAGCAGCTGTCCTTAGGTGGACATACAGTGCAATGAAAAGATGACATACTGTCACCGTTCCTGTGACTGGGAAGAAAAATTTAAAAACCATCTGAAAAGATCTTTTGGAACTCTTGAACCAGTGGGAGTGGCTACTCTTGCTGGTTTTTGTTGGTGGGGTTTAGTAGGAATTCAAAATCCAGTATGAAGTGTACTGCATACTTAAAAGCAAGTAAGTCTTCTAATTCCTTGGCCTCGTAAATGTTATTTTTAAATGTGTTAATGCATCTGCAAATTTTACAGCTGGTAAATTGATAAGCTGAAATCAGTTCCTCAGAAAACATTCATTTCTGTGGCAAACACATATTTTGTTCAACCATTCACCCCCCCTAAAAAAGAAAAAACTAATTATGTAGCTCATGTTGTAACTGAAGGAAGAGGAAGAAATTCACAACTGAAAAGTTATTTGTTGGTGGTGTTTTGGGGGTTTGTTTGGTGTGTTTTGTTTGGTGTTGGGGTGTGTGTGTGTGTGTGTGTGTGTTTAATAATCATGCATGCTTGTGTAGAAATGCTTGAGATTTGAGCTGCTGTGACTCCAAGGGGAGCAGTTACCACTGAGCATGTCACGCATGTATAGATTTGTGATCCGGGAGAAGTATATTCTCTACAGTCTGCTATACCACTCCTCTGTGCCAGAATATCAAGAATATCAAAACGGTGCTGAAGGTAGAGCAGATAAACCAAAACAGCTTGCTGTGTGTCTAACAATGTTCTTGGCGATGTGAGTAGCAAAATGCTTCTGAGGATCATGAAAGAAGTTTTACGGTTTTCTTGTAAAACTGGAATTTGGATGAAGCGTGTTCATGTGCTTTGTGACAGCGAATTGGTAGCTTATCAACAGTTCTTGAAAGCATACCCAGTGTTAATGTATTCATTTCCAGGTCTGTGAGGGTTTTTTTTTTAGCATAGGGCAGAGCTACACAGTGATATTCAGTTATTGCAAACTACAGTCCAACATTTCAAATCAATTTAAAGGGGGTAGATGGATACATTTATGGTGAGTAGACCCCTTTGTGGGGATTGGTGATATGAATAAATTTTGCAGCAGAAGAAACTAATGTGGGGGAAATGTGGAGAAGGAGCATCCTAGTTGTTGTCTGGGTTTTATATTCCTGCTCTGAACATTTCCTTTTGACTGCTCTTAGGGTCAGGGCATAGGAGCGATGAACTGATCTGACTCTTTAGTAGAGCTGTTACTTATACTACAATATTTCATCTGCTGGTTTTGTTTCGGTACAGTTCTTAACTTAAATGTGTGAAAAAAGGGGAATGGAAAAAAATACTCAGGAAGTGACAGAGGATTGATCATTACAAGATACTGTACAGCGTTTGACAGAGAAGGTTCAATAACAATACCTTTTTTGTCCCCTTTTCCTTCTGCCCAAAATAATTATTTATTTTCTTCTACTCACAACAAAAAAATTCTTCCTGTTACGGAATCTGTGGTTTTCCTGTAACATTCAATTTTTGCTTCACAGGTTTGAGTTAGCCTTAATTCTGTCCTATTGGAGGTGATAGCGTAGGCTAAAGAATCACGAAAGAAATAAGGTTTTAATAGCGGAGATGTGGAAGGAATAAATGACTTTTAGATGCAATAACGGGCCTGACAGATAATGTAAGAAAAGGCAGAATGAGATGGTTATAAGAATGTGATCTTGAATAATTGGGGAATAATTGAATTGCCAAAATGAATGAAGAGGTGACTCAGGAGGCAGATGGATTTACTTTTAAAGATTTTTAGCTTAAGGAACTGTTGAGACATCAGAGGAAATACCATGAAATTTAAGGGTGATAGGGAAATGGGGGAGATGTTTGCAATAAAAATAGTCTCCAAATCACTCCTGAGTTCGGACAGTTTAAGTCACACACCACAAGGGTCAAAGAGAAAAAGTAGGTAAGCAAGTGAAATTGATAGGAGAAGGAATATATCATATAATCTCTGTAACTTCTTAGTTCACCTAGGTCTTAGTCCAGTTGCTTTCTTATAATATGGAAAGAAAAGCAAAGATCTGAATAGAGGGGGGGGAAAAAGTATTAGTGGAATGTGAACTTCCATTTAATCTAGAACCAAAACAAAACCAAGCAAACTGCTACTTTACATGTTGATGTTTGCTATTCTCAGCTCTATTGTGCAACAGTTGTTGAAAAACTTTTATTTCTTAGTGTGTCTAAAATAACCTTTTTGCACTAAGAAGAGGTGTAATTGCTTGAATACTAATGTGAGACACATATTGCTAATAAAACCACTAAACTCTAAATGTAGATATTTTAATTTCATTGAGCTTTCTAGTCGTGCTTCTCGTGTGTATATTTGTTTTAAAATTTTGTGTGGGAAAAAAAATAGTAATATTGCTTTAGCACTTCAGTGCAGGGAAATAGGCAACTATAACTGTTGAAGTATAAACATTACCTTTGAACTCTGTCTACTTATTGAAAGATTACGGTGTTTGGATTTAGAAAGGTCTTTGAAGCTATATTTGATGAAAGTACATTGTTTAAACTTAAGAGGAGTAGTTAGTGTGCATGTGCGTGCCGTGTTGTTTCTGTAGTTATTTAACCAAGCGGATCTACCATGCATTTAGAGTTAAACTTTGGTTTGTATTATCTCAGCAAAAGTTGCAGAATACTAATGGGGTGAGACAGGCTCAGACACATACATCCAGAGTCCTGGAAATTTTTCTCAGCGCAATACTACTTTCTTTCTTACTTCACAATTAAAACTTAAGTATTGCAGATGAAAGTAGAAACTGAATGCAGCATATAATTCATTTTTAGATTATGTGCACTTTCTTAATATAGACATCTAATTTAATATTTCCAGTACTTGTGAAATAACTCTGTGCATGAGCATGTCATGCTTTATACGCAAGTGTTTATCACATTACGATACTGAGAATGACTGAATACTTTGCAGGTTCTATGTAAGATAATGAATGTTGCAATTATAAGATATTTGCTCTTAGGTGGATCTGTGTGGTGTTTGTGGGGTTTTTTTTGTTTGTGCTTTTTTTTTCCCCCTGCTTGGGCCTATTGGAGCTTTGTACTTGTCAGGATTCTCTGTGCAGGCCCTGGAGGTAACTAGTGAGAGGGCTGGTGAGGTTACAACCCCCAGCTGTCCACCTTGCTCTTTTGCTGGAGGTCAGCGCCTCCCTGGCAGTATCAAGCAAGCAGCAGTTCATCAGCCACAGCTGGTCAGAGCCTGGCATATTAATTTAAACTACCGCTGATTCTGGTTTAGGCTATGCTAGACTTGCCACCGACAATACTTGCTCACTTCCCTTGCCCTTGCTGTGGAGGTGGTAACCTCCTCGTGTTTTGTGTCTGGAGCTTGTAACCTTGTAAAAATATCCCAACATTAGTTTCTCAGTAAGTGTGGATGCTCACAGATGACAGAAGAGCTGTTAGCTGACTATTGGTATAATTCAAAAGAATTGTAAGAGGTTGAAAGGGCGCGTTTCAGCAATGTAAAATTAGAAGGGCAATAACACGAAGAATAAACTTAACCGTTAAATTTAATTTGCAAAGGACGTATCTAAAATTTTGTTTCTGTAGTAAGAACACTTAAAAGAATAATTTCCCCCTGCCACATGAGTGTTTTAGAGGAGTGTACAAGAGCAGCATCTACAGGTTTATTTGCCCTATCCAGCTCATACAAGGCCCCTCTGGAAGGCAGATGGATACTGCCCCATTGAGAAGATATGTGCGTTATTTACAGTGATTTGTGAGAAGCGCTAGACACAGTTCCTCTTATCAGCAGAGTACAGTGCCTCTATGGGCACGGCAAGCAGGTGAGGAAAATGAGGATTAAGGTTTACCTTGCCAAGCAGCACTTTGCATTAGCAAATCGTGATGATGTTGAACTTGCCAGTCTTGTCTCTGCTGTTTGTTTCTATTGAGAAAATACAGTTAAAGAAAGCTTTTCTCTTGCCCATTGCTGAATTTGATGATTTAAAAATTACATGGCTTGCTTATGAAGTACCACTAGCAACTGTGTTTTTATCTTGCTTACAAAATTATGTATGAATTAATGTGGACAGCAGTTATCTTATGGGTAGCAGAACAAAAAACCCCTCCATGTTGACAGTTTTAAGCCTTTTGAGGGCAAGCAGTTTACTTCTTGTGAGATGGTTTTCTTTTGGCTTTTTTTTAATACTAGGTCATCTCACGTGCTTTACAAGGGGCACCATAGTGTCCTGGTCAGTTACCAGAGGGAAAGGGTTTGCAGTTGTTTAAGAAGGCAGCAGTGATTCCCACATTTAAGACATTACTACTAGCAGTTTGGAGGGAGTGTGCTTGTGTTTTTGGGTGACGGTTGTGTTGGTAAGTAATGCTGTTTGTCCTCACTAATTTAAAACTCTGTATTCTGGGGGTAAATTAAAAAAAAAAGAAAAAGGAAGGGGGGTTTACAGTTTCCTTTCTGTTCCTCTTTCCTAGAGTTTGTTTATTCTCTGCTCTGTTTGGAAAGTGTATCCTGTAATAACTAACATCATACCCACGACATGGGTGTGAAGAGTGAGGCCTCTGCGAACAGCATTATCAAATTGACTCTTTTGACCTCGGTAGTTGCTAATCTATGCAACCAGTATTTCTGAGCCTTGTCAGCTTTGCTCGTTTAGCATTTTATTTATTTTGTTGTTTCTTACAAGTCTTGAA
Source organism: Pampusana beccarii (assembly GCA_013399365.1). Classification (NCBI taxonomy): domain Eukaryota; kingdom Metazoa; phylum Chordata; class Aves; order Columbiformes; family Columbidae; genus Pampusana; species Pampusana beccarii. The sequence goes on from VWYH01006860.1 coordinate 1,438,602, forward strand.
TGGGAAAAGAGGACTTAAAGAGAAAATCTGACAAAAAAGCAACCCAAGCCCGTGTTTATTCTTGAGGGGTAGAGGTCTCGTGGAGGGGAGCTGGCTCGCAGAGGGGCAGGCGGTATTCTTATGCTAATCCAGGCCGTGGATAAGGAGCAAGGCGGCGGCGCAGACAATGGCAGTGGAGCCAGAGAGTCTGCTCGGCTCGGCGGGCGAGCGGCCCGGCGGCCCGGGGGGGCAGCGCGGCTGGGGGGCTGGCGGCGGGCCAGCCACGGGAACCCCACTGCCGGGACTGCCGGAGCGGGGGGGGCCGGCAGGGACACCGGCAGAGAAGAAGTTGCAGTCTAGCCCCCTCCCCCCCCCAATCGGATTGTCTCAGCTTTGTTGCTGCTGTTTTCTTCTTTGTACCAAAATTTAAATTCAAGTGATGCGTTTTTCAAACAGCAACCGCTTTTTCTAAGCGCTCTTCTGGCCTAGGAGATGTGGATTTTAGCAACGCGCCCCTCGGCAATTAGCTTGAGCTCCCCTCCTGTGGGCAAAGTGCTGAGGCGGGAAGGTGCGCTGGAAGCTGCGGGCTGGCCTGAGGACAGGGGGGCTCTTGCTTTTGTGTTCCGTGCTCCTCCTCTTGTAGGAGAAACCACTGTCAGTGACACCGCGGGACAAGAGTGGTTTTGTATAGCTGTTTTGGTTTTGTATAGTTTTGGTCTAGTTTTTTTTGTACAGTTATTGATGAAGTATCCAAAAGAAGACAGGCTGTTTTACTTGGGCACCATGAAATGAAAAATATGCTCTGTAACCACCAAACAAAACCCCAGTTTGTGGAGAACTCTTCATGTGTCCCAGAATTTGCATAATCACCCTGTCTTAGGAGACAAAAAGTAGTTGTGAATTTCTTTTTCGAGGTTGGACAAAGGTTATAGGTGTAACAGAAACAAGCTAAGACCATGGGATCTAAGTATAATAAAAGCTTACCCTGTCAGTTATTTGTTCTCGTGATTTTTTTTTTTTGACATAGATTAATGAACAATTGTCCTTAAATTATGAAAAAAGATTACTGTAAGGTTGTGAAAACATTCATTAGTCTTCTTTATAGTGCTGAAAAGGATGTTTAACTTTAGAAACCCTTCCTAGGAAAGCATTTGTACTTTTAAATGCACTGGCTTTGATTTTAGGGTCCATTGTTCACTTGGAAAGAAAAAAAAAAAAGGTGTCCAAATATATATTCACGATTGAGGCCCAGCTTTTTCCCTTCCTTAGCCTAGGTATGTTGTATGTGTAGAATTGGAATTCAGAGCCAAAATATGTGATAGGTATTGTGGGCAGTATACTATGACCGTAATATTTTCAATAGTGACATGAAATTTGTAACGATTTAATGACTTTTGCTTCGTATGTTTACTGAACCGAAGGCATTCTTTATGTAATGGTGGTTTAGGTTGTTTGTTGTTTTTGGTTGTTGGGGTTTTTTTTTGGTGAATGAATTTTTAAAGATTAAAGTTAACGTTCCCAGTTTGGATTTGTTAGGTTTAGAGATGGAATGTATTACATGTGGAGACATTTCTCCTCATTTACATTGACTGGTATGACAGTAGGGAACTAGCAAAAATGATGAATAGATAACAAAAACATTTAAGAATGATAGTTTCTAGTTAGAATAACAGAAATTGATGTCATTTATAGTAGAAGGAACATGGCTGTCTGCTTGCCAATTTTCTTAAGGGCAGAAGATGTCAGCCAGCTAATCACCAAAGTGGTGGAGCTGGAAGAGGGGAAATAGGTCAAGACGAATAAAAATTGTGTAGTGAAATAATGTTTCAATGTGCTTAAGTAAGAGAAATATGTCGTGTTCGTAACTAACTGGGGATATGTCTGAATACCTGATGACACTGGGAAAACAATTTTACTGAATTTCATTACTGTTAGTTTAATGGCAGAAAATTTTTAGCAGTTAGTTAATTGGAAACCAGAGTAACAGTAAGATTGGCATTCAGGAGTCCAGTGAGTGGCGTCCCCAATTACCTAATTGTGCTGGGCATGGTAAGATGCAGCTAGTCTTTAATTTCTTCATGGTTAACAACTTTGTTTATGAAACAGAGAGCTGTATCATAATTTAGTAGTTGGGCTTCTAAATTCTGCCACAATGTACACACATTTGGTATTTGCAAGCAGTATGGAATCTTCATCTCAAGATTTTTGTTACAGTATCCAAAGTGGGTGTTGGTGACTTTTCTTCCAGCTGCTCAAAAATAAGAAATAATTTTCTAAGGCTGAGCTCTCTTGCTGCAGAAAGCAGTTGTTAGGGGCTCGTGAACGAACAAACCCACTGTTGCAGTATGTGCATTACAAATATGTGGTTAGAAATGTCCTACAAATAGAACTGAGATACATTTTTTTCCTTTCAGTCTTTGGAGAAGAGCATAACGCACACACACACACGTGTACTTCATTTAGCATTTCAGATTTTGTAACAGTTTGTAGAGGGAGAAAAGAGCATTGAAATAATTTACACAATCTTTTGGCTTTTAAATGTATGCAGTCACTAGCAGTTTTAAAGAATTCTAATACAATCCACAGTTTGCTGGAATTAATTTTGTGGGCTTGCACAGATTAGTGCCTAAACAAATAGGGCCTTATTTGAAATAGTTTTTATTGGTGGCTGTGCAGCCAGCTAAGCTTGCAATAGCCAGCAGTCTTCTCCATCATCTGTATGATTTCTTCATAGATTTTAGTGGTGGATTTACCTGCATTTCTAACTTAACATATTTGATAACACTTAAGCATAGCTAGCTTGGCTGTTGCAGTATGACAGTTTTCTACAATTTGTATAGGCATACCTTGGAATAAAATAATAGGAACATGTTTAAAAAGCAGGCTTGTAGAAATATTTGTAAGAATTGCACCGTAGAGAATCTGAAACTTTTATTTAAACCTTTTTCTTGTTATGAAATTGGTGAAATTTGAGTATTTGATTTTGAATAAGCCAAAGTTAACTATAGCTTGTATTATGATTAACAAAATAGAGTTGTCAGGGCTCTCCTGGATCTGAGTCTGTTCCTGTCCTGTCACCTGCAGCCACATGAGGTGGTTGCCTTTGTAAACTGAAGACTAATTAAGTTTTTGGACTCTATTTATTTTGAAAATCTGCCCTAGCACTTTCTAACCAGTGGTTAGGAATTGTCTTCTAATTTCTGATCTAAATAAATTTTAATGGCTAATCTATACCTAGTTGTTGTTGAACCAGTAATTTTCTTTAGGTTGAATAGCTGTCTTCCTTTCCTTGTGTTTATTCCTTTGTTGCATTCTCAAAGAGTAATCATTACTCTGCCAACTTTCACTGTAATAATATTTTTCTTTTCGTCTCCATCAATAGGGCTTTCCTGTTCTCCAGATAGTATTATCAGTCCTTCCAGGCATATGTTGAATTTATCAATCATGATCTCTGTGCTGTTCATGTTTTGCCATTTGCCCAGGGAAATTTCCCTAGCAAATCCTAGAGTTGTTTGTCCCTTTCTCCCAGCAACATCCCGTGGATGTGTCTGATGTTCTGTATTCGGTTAGTGTGCTGGAGTCCTTGGATGCAGCTATATCCTGTGCATGAACTTCTGGTCTATGGGAAACGCAAATACTTCAGAGTTCCCAATAAGCAAAATAACGTTCCCAATTTTATCCTGTTGTGTTTCATTCCGTTTCTCTTACTTTGGTTTTTCATGTGATCCAAATCTTCCCGCATGAAAACAACACTCAGCTGAATTGTCGATTCTTGTTTGTAGGCAAGGTTTTTCAAAGTTTTATTTTTTGTGCTTAGTTCATTAATGAAAAGGGTAGGTACTCTTGAAGCAAGCTGATGCAAGAATCAGGGTACTTGAATGTCATTTGTACTACACTGGTAATCTCTGCTCTTGAAACTACTTGTCATCTGCCTCATAGTGAGTTCTTTACTGTTCTTACAATCCCTCTTTTCTTCATCCAATGTAATAATTTTCATTGTGGCACCGTAACAGTTTTTTTAAGGTCTGATACAAAGTTGTTGTCACATACTGGCTTAGACTGACGGTCCAGTTTATCTCTGGCATTCTGTTCCACCTCAAAATTGTATTCAAAAGTGTATGTGTGATTGAGGTAATATGCTGACAGTTACCTAAGTCACTTCTTGCTCTCATTATGCATAGGAGAAATTTAATATCTGTCAGTTTGGGTTTGGCAAATGCGTTTATTTGGTATTGTATGTGCTGCTGCAAATGTTTTGAAACATCTGTTGAAATGGATTTAATGTTCTAATTCTTGCAAAGTTTGAGATTGACATTTATTTTTTCATGTGTTCTCCTTTTACAATACCGTCTTTGTTGTTACACTCAGCACTATCATTCTTTATTGAAATTTGGGACAGTGCAGCTCATTTGGTTTTGGGATCATGCTGTTAAAAATATTACGGAACCACATCTAAAGAACAGTTACCACTGAACTCTGCCTCCAGAATAATTTTGGACCATATGACAAATCTTGCACACTTTAGCTTTGTATATTCGGAGTCATACAGAGTGTAGGGCTAGACTGCTGTGATAGTGCCATCAATTCATAGCTCAGTTCCAGTGCAGAAAAAAACCCACACAGTTTTAATAACAAAAGCATTTTCTTCAATAAACTATATTTAGAAAGGATAATAAATTACAATGTAGACAAATTGGGCATTATGATTGATGAATAAATTAGTTTTTAACTGATTGTGGTTGAATGTTTCTTCATGGTTACAATGGAAAAAGAGAGGTTGAGGACTTTGAAATCAACTGATTGGTTTATGGGCTTGAATTTCGTCAGCATCACTCTGGCAGAGTAGCATTCCAGGTGTTAATTGGTGCTTTAACACATCTGAAGGAGTTATTTAGTTGTGTCATTCTACGCTGTTAATATCAGGCAGGTTTTGGAGAAATTCCAGCTGTTGCTTACTTCAGGTGGTGTGCCCTAGTGGGACTGCTAGTCGTCTTCTTCAATGGGAATCCAGAAACAGCTCTGAAAAGGTGTCACTGCAGCCGCTTCAGTTGTGTTAAACGTGGGTTTTGTTGTGGTTTGTTTTGTTTTTAGTGAAAGATATTCTCATGTGAAGGTCATAACTACATCATTTTGAGGTGTGGCATTTGTTAGAAGCACCAGAACAGCTAGCCTGTTATTTAAAACTTTTTTTTTTTTTTCAGCTGTTAAACTATGTAGCTGTGTTGGAGTGCCAGGTGATTTTAAGAACAAAATGTTTTCAAATAGTTTGTTTCTACGGAAGAGCAATATAGACTATTAGAGAACTAGTTGTCTTAGTTTGTTTAGCTCAGAAATTTACATGAGAAAACGGAGCAACAGTTCGAATGATGTGTAAAAAATGCCTGAAATCTCTTCTGATAGCTGTGGCAGGAAAGCTGTGCTGACTTTTAACTGTGGTGACCGAAAAAAAACTACCTCACCCTGTCCATGTCATTATTTGACACAGCTTTGTTCCTTCTATAGTGTAGGCAGTAGAACAGAACATGTGTCCACACTGCAGTTCATATGGTTCGTATTTGGACATTTTATTGTGAATCACTAGTTTTTCATCAGTGGCTTAAGCTCCCATGCCTGGCAGTGAAACGTGAACTTGGGTGCTGGGGTGCAGTGAGGCTCCTCAAGTCTGCTGCAGGGCTTTCCTGGCTCGGGGTGAACTTGACACTGACAGTAGTGGCAGCAGAAGGTAACTCAAGTAACAGCATTGCGGCGTCATACGTGCATTTCAGGGGAAGAGATGGGAATTGCGCCCCTGCTGGGTTTTACTTTCCAGTTTTGAGGTATTCTTTTAAATGCTGATAAGCATTCTCAAATTAGAATGATTTATAAAATGGGGAGTTATAACAGAACTTGTTCTCAGTGTCATTTTATTGCATGTTTTTCTTTACATTTTTATACATGTTTACTTTTATATATATATACATGTCTGTGAAAAGTGAAATATTAATGACAGGAAAATTCAGGTACAAAATACTGGTTCTGAGCAGTGACCATTATAATTCTTGAATAGGCTTGGACAACATTTTGAGAGCTGCCTTAGATTTCTGTGTCGCTGAACAAAAAATCACCATGAAAATTAGAAGTGGGGTGCGTTCAAATGTTGGGTTTTTCCCATTTCTTCTTGATTTTTTGGTAACGTGCTGTGTAGTACAGTGGTAAATACATGTTCCGCGGTAAGTTCCTGTGCCACTGTGCTCTCCTATCTTCTTGAACTGGGGCGTGAGACCACCAATTTTCTGAAAGTTTAAAACACTCCTGCTCTTGAAATGTGGAAGAGTGAGAATATGTAGTCCTTCCTGAAACTTGCAAGGGACAGACAAATGATTTTTAAATATAAACAGACTATTAGCGTGAGGTTTTTTCTTGATGGAGTGCAAAAATAATACTGTAAATATAGCGTTTGTTGTTTTACTGTATAAAAGCTGTTGGCAGTGTTGGTCTTCCACGTGTTTTATTAAGGGTTGAAGTTCATTGCAGCTGAAACACGGAATAAAGCAATAATACTTCCAGACTTGGGTTGCTGGCCTGATGTTTTTATAGCTCGAAGGATGTTCCCTGTCAGAATTGGTCCCGTTCCTTGTGCTTAGGAAGCACTAAAGAGAGTGAATATTTTTGTTACCAGATGGCTTTTACCTCTGCCTCTCCAGGAGCTTTATTTTGAAGTTCCCAGTGCTTCAGACGTCAGCAGAGCGTGTCGTTCCGAGTGCATCCCGCCGTAACCTGGCAGTAATCGGGGAAGGAGCCGGCCCCTGGCAGCCCCTGGCGCGGAGGCCTCTGGCGCAGGGGCCTTTGTCGCTTCGTTAGGGAGAAGTCAGAGACGTGTGAAAAGTAGGCCAGGGGTCGGGGCGGCCTGCCCCGGCCCCCCAACACCTCCTGGCTCGGCCGCTAATTTGCCTCCATGTTAAATGCCTCCGAAGCACTAATTAAAATGAAAAGTTCTTGGGTCTCACCGACAGACAGATTGAGTTATTGATGGTGGAAGCGGCCACCAGCAGTAATTGCAGCCCATCCCTGAGCGAACGCCAGTTTGGGCATTCATGAGCAGCGCCAGGCTGACAGGGGTCAGGCGGGTCAAGCCCACCAAAACAAGAGGCCGAGGAAAGGCAAAATCAGGCCTCTGTTCGTCTTTGTGCAACGTCGCTTTTGTTGTGATTAACTATTTAGGTGTTTGAGCTGCTTTTTAGTCTTTTGAGGCCCAATTATGCTTCCCTTGTGAATTGCTGTAGAAAGTTCGTTAAGCAGAACGTGACCACAACTATTGCAGTCTCAAAAAGTAACTTCTTATTCAATTTGGCTGGTTTAGCTGTGTGTTCATCCACTGGATGAAGAAAATTCTATTTTTGGAGTAAATGGCGTGTGCGTATAGTAGCGTAATTTTTCAGGGAGGATTAATTTGCACAAAACTTGGGAATCCAGAAGGATATCAGGATTTTGAATTGGAGTTCAGAAAGATAAATAATAAATGTTCATTAGTGTTGTGAGCTGAGCTTTCTTTTCTCCAGAAAACACTATATAATGTAGTGTATAGGAAGAGGGACTGGAGTAGTTGATGCTAAGTGAGAAATCAATTTCTTCATTCAAATGTTAAACGAGATTGTGCTTTTTTTTTTTTTTTTTGGTGTAGTACTATTCTAGAAGACAAAAGTAACATTATAAGTAAATTAGGTAACTAAACTCTTTTAATACTAATTTAGTTTTCATCCAGCAAGAGGCTGGGTTGTTACTGCAATAAAGCTTCTCTGCAAGTGTTTTTCAACTGGTAGCTGAACATGGTGTTGCTTTTTCCGGCAATATTATGGGAAGTCACAGTTGATTTTCATTTAGGAAAAATAATAAGTATAGATTTTAATTTCTGTAAAGAAAATAGTTTTCAAACAGATTTAGGTGTTAATCTGTTGAGTATTACACATGATAACTGTGATTCTAAAATACATGGCTGTGGCGAGTGAGTTAACATATCTAGTATTTTTGATAGGAAAGTAATAACATTCCTGTGTGTTGTTATCAAAAATATATATTTCAGAAGAACTCTGCTCTTCAGTTGGATAGTAAATATGGCTAATGTTTTCCGTTATTAATCTTAGTAAATAAACATAGGCATTTTTAATTATTTTTTGCAGCCACATCGTTGTGATCAATATGATGAAAAATCTTAAGGGTTTTTTCTTGTTTCAAAAACACAAGATGTTTCTTAACACTTGGTTTTACTGTATCTTTCAGGAAACGAAGTTGGAAAAGTTACAAAAGCATCTTTGCAGTCAAGCACCAAATCTTGTATTAGGCTTCACCGAACAGACTAAGCTTAACATTTGTCAAGCAGAAGGGCTGGCTGCCTTGCACAGGAAGGATTAAAAGTGAACAATGACTCGACTGAGAGTTTGTGAGCGATTGCTTGGAGCCTATCTGCTTATTATTCTCCATGTTCAAGGTAAATATGTACTGGTTGAAATAAGTTTATATTTTCAATCTGAGACATGGTGTGTGTTTGTTTGTTTGTTGTTGTTCTTTTGCAGGCAGGTGGCTTTTCTGCCTGACATGCCATATAGAAAATTCCTTTAAAATAAGGACATTATAATGGACATATATGTTGAAGTATAGATTATAGATTAGGTCTGTGTTAGCAGATGCTTACATAGAGACAATACCAGAAATGCACAGTACACTTTAGAGCAAGTTATATAAGCAGCAGAACTGAAAGTTTGACTTTCTGAATTTTGTTTTCCTATGTGTGTGCATCTTTGGTCCCTTTAAGCTTGACTCACTGAAGACATTGCAGTGTACAGATCCACGTGCCATCTGATGCTCCCAGCAGCCGAGAGATAGTGTGGCATAACTAATCTAAATAAACTTTTTATGCCTACTCGGTGAGCTGAGGTGAGGCTATGGGATATTCACAGTAGCCTGGGTTTCAGTTAGTGAAGATACTCGTTCGTATGTCTGTCTTTCCAGCCACCAGTTACCAAAAACTTCTGGAAATCTAGTTATCATGAGGACTTTTAACTCCTCTGTCAAACTGGGTTGAATTAAAAAGAAATGTGTTGAGAACCGACCAGTATGACTAACTCATGCTCTATTAGGAACTGAAGCTTTAAGTATGGAGATTATAAGTAGTTTGTGGGAAACGCATTTTATTATTATTTCCTTACTCCTTATTAGCAACTGTACCTTCCAGATCTGATTTTGTAATTGCTTGTAGTCCAGAGAAGTGTCAGAATAGCAGAATGGTACCTGAACTGTTAGTGGTATTGCATTCTCATGTTTGGGACGTGAACAGTAGTGCTCTGTGTGTCCATCAAGCATGTACATCCATAGTTGGTCTCTATGTAAGATCTCTAGTTCTCTGAGCTGTGCACCTCTCACATGTTGGAGCTGAGTATGTGGAACTTTGCCCATGTTTTCAGAGAAATACACTAGTTTGGTACTGGCATTTTAATACTTGAATAGGAAAGGTTCTATATTCTCTTTCCATAATTATATCAATTACTGCTTAGTGCTTGATTTTATTTTGATATATTCTTTGGGCTATTTACTTTCAAGAATAACAATTCAATGAACCCATTAAACAGAAGAGAGGAGGAAGCCTGGTAAGTACGCAAATGATGCTCTTTCAGTTTCTGGTGTGTACCTGCAGGATTAAAGGATTTAGCAGAGCTGTCGCTGTCAGGGCTATGCTTGATACATAGCTTGACAACTGATTTTAAGAGCAGACTTGCATCAAATGTGTAATGGGCCTTCCCCTTCCAAGCCACTTGATCCTGCGTCTTCTCATGTGCTGGAATTTATCCTCCTGTAACCAAGTGCCAAGGTGGATTTGGGACCTGCTGCAGCTTTTAACCTGGGTGGGAGGAAGCAATGAGGCAAAGCACAGGACTGTACCCTTATAACATAACCCAGACTTTTATTAAGCAGTAAATATAGATGACACTGAAGATATTTACTTGGAATTGACTAGGTATGAGCTATCAACTACACTAAAATCCAAACTAAATGAACAGTATGTCAGTGCAAGGAGGATCATCTTTAAGCTCTTTCAAGTACCATACCACACATACATTCACAGCCAAGCATTTATGGAACAGGAGCCCTCTCTCTGGATCTGTGAAGAGTTCCAATTTGCTAAAGATATTCAAGGCTGCTATTCTTCCATTCAACTTCTCTGTGGGGTTCAGTGAAGGAGGCTACCACAGGCACGCTGAAGGCGTCTGTATCATTGAGTACAGCCTGCAGAATTGTAAGCGCTTTTCTTCCTAAACTGCACAAGTGTTCCTGTATAATTGCCAAGTTATTTGAAGAGAATGGGTCTTAGTTTGAAGCTTTGCCGTTGCAGCACAGATTTCAAGGTTGAAAGCAACAAAACGAAGATACATCTAGGATTCCAGGATCTTTGTTCCATTAGTTAATTTGGTAGAGGGAAATTCTCAAGCCCAGTCCGTCTTCCTATTGTGAACATACGATTTTTAATTGGCAAGAAATAGCTCAATCTATTTAGACAGAAATAGCCTGATTTTGGTATAGTTCAAGTTTATAGTACAGATTTACAAATACTTACAGGTAACTCTAGGGTGATTAGATGGGCACAAATCACAATAAAGGAAATTTTGGTGAGAAATTAGGAAAGAAATTTTCACTGTGAACGTGGCTAAGCGTTAGAACAGGCTGACAGGAGAAGTTGTGCAATATCTGTCCTTGGAAATAGTCAAAACTTTACCAGAATGACTCTGAACAACCTGGTCTAACTTAGAAGTTGTTCCTGCTTTGACCAGGTAGTGGAAACAGGTGATTTCTAGAGGTCTCTTCCACCCTAAAATACTTGGACAGAGCATTTTGCACTGGTGCTTGTTCTACTAGTATTAAAGCAGTTTTGCTGCTTCTTGCAGAAGACACCAACTTCTTCCCTTGAAGAGAGTGGGAGTGATATGCTTTGTTCTTTTTACTGAAGTCACGATTACCCCTTTGCTTTAGTCAATATTCAGCATTTTACTCAAATGCAATAGCAACTGAAGGAACAATTTTTTTATCTTTCTAGACACAAATAGAAATAATCATACAAATATACAGGTCTTATAGTGACGTAAAATTAAATTACGTTAACTCCTTCCTAATTTATCATTAATGCTCCAATAAATTACTTCTAAAAAAAAGAATATAGCTAAATTAAGTTTAAAGACCCTGTAAAATTTGTTTTCAGGCTCTAAAGAAGAAATTGCCTTGTCTTAGTGATATTTTGGACTTTCAAATCAGTACTGAGCAAGTTCTGAAAGCTATGGGAAAGTTGAGCTTGCTGACATGTTGTTGCTTCTTTGATGCATGTAGCCTAAGGGCTTGTCTTCAAACACACAAAATATGCTCGGTTTCCAGGGGTGGTGAGTAGAAAACCAGCCAAGTCTCTCTGCTTGTCCCTAGATTAATGGAGGAGTTGTGCTTGGGAGAGGGAGAAGCGTGAAATTGATAGTCATCAAATATTTGAAAGTTTTATAGGAAAGAGGAAATCTAAAGTGAAAAGTCTGAAAAGTGGAAAGTGGAAATAATAATTTCAACAAGAAAAATATATGCAGGATGTTACAAAAATGCATCGTAAAGCAACCAATAGAGGTGGAGAAGTCACGTTATGAAGAACTAAAGAGAATTTGTGCAATTTACAGAAAGAGGAGGGAAAAGCAGAGGAAGTAGAAACACCCAGCGTATGTGCTTTTTAGCTTAAGGCTTTGCTTCCTTCCTTGTTTTGGACGCTTCTTCAAAATGGCGGGAATTTCAGGGCTTACCAAGACCTGAGAGAATAATAATAGCAAGTGTGTCTGTATACGTGTGTGGGTATATCCACAGCAGATTCCTTAGTAGGTAACTTTAAAAAGCAAGTGGCTGCATGTGTTGATTAATGTGAAAATATTCTTACAACAGCAGCAAACAGAGGCAGTTCTATGAAACCATTGGCAAGTAGCTGCTGTTCCTCAGGTCGGTACTCCAGAGCAGGGGGACACGTGGTTACCCTTTGGATCGTGTCTTCTTTGTAGTTTACAGGACTTTTTCACTAATGTTGAGAAATGATCAAAGTTAAGCCTGGATAGCAGATGGCTAGACTTAATAGCAACCTTTTCAAGAAAAGCATTTTTGTATTTCCTTTCTCACCGTGGAAGGCCTTTGCAATTTATTTAGACCTGTGACTTGCTCTGTGTCTTCATCCACCTACTTTTGCTCATCTAAGGCAAGAGTTTATCAGTTTCAGTTGCAGTTGAGGGCTGTGGTAAATGTGCTTTTGTCTTCCCAATAGAGCAGGTTTTTAGTTGAGAGAGCCAGTTTTACTTCAAAGTGGAGGTCTGTCTTTGTTTTTATTATGCATTGATGGGCATAACTGCTCCATGTATGTAATGGGGTAGTTAAAGAACTTAATGTATTCTTAAACATGTTCTCCTAAATTTTGTACTTCATTATTGTCAGTTTACTGTATGATGTAATATTAGATATGTGGTTCGTCACACCTTTGCATTCTTCAGAGACACCGCAGAACACCAGTATTTTAATCCTAAAATGAATTAGTAAATTAGTTGTCTAAAAATGTATTAATAGTATTCAATATGTATGAAGTTATGATTATTTGAAGTTACATTTTAAAATAATTAGTGTTAGCATTAAATATTAAAATGGACTTACTAAAGTTGGCATTGTTCATCAGTGAACTGAAAAAAATCTGTTGAGATTTGATTTCACTGTCATACTTTTATTCAAAGATTTGATATAGAAAAGGATATTAACTTTTAAAAAAATTATGTTTTCTGATTTTTCAGGTGAAATAGTTACTGAATTTAAATATATAAACTAATCTGAAATAAAGAAAATATTCTAAAATCTGCAGAAGGAACTTAGAGTTGTCAGAAACGGATCTGTTGCTTGAGGACAGTGCAGTTCTGTTTACCAGTTATTTCCCCTATTAATGGCTGCATCTGTCTTTAAAACATGGGCAGCAAACATGTCTTGTTAGATGTTTGTCTGGTTAAAGTTATTCTAATGGATTATTAAAAGGTTATATGTTTCTTTATTAGAATTTCACATTTGAAGAAAGATACTTAAAACTAAATATCCATTTAATTTAAATTAGTATGCAGTGTACTTTTTTTTTTTTTTAATGTAAAATATTCATGTCTCTGGCTTTTGTATTGAATATGTAAGAACAGACACTGGTCTTCAGAAGTGACTTTATTGGGCAGGGAGGTGGAGCAGAGGCTGGGGACGGCTGGGCGGGAAGGTCGGGGCAGGGGCTGGCTCTGTGGCGAGCACTGGTGTAGCTCCTGGGAGAGCTTGCAGGGTGGTAGAAAAGATTTTAAACAAGTAGTCTGGGAATGTGCCGTGATTTTTAGGAACCAGTTCTGCTAGATGGAGCCACCTCTAACATGCCTGGTCTTTGGAGATCACAGGCTTGGTGCATAAAAAAGCACTATAGGGAGAATTATGGTTAAAATGCCAGACACAGAGTTTACGGAAGCATTTAAGATATTTTCTTTGCACTTGTACATTTTTTTCTGATTTTTTAAAAAAAATATTTTGTGTTTTGAGAAAAAGTATTTTACTCAAGCTGTATCAGTTGTACCGAGGTTTAATTCACATAGCAGTACGTGTTAAATTATCATAAAAGCTTGTGATAGGCAGAAAGGTGAAATGTCTTTGTTGGTGTAGATGTTTTTGCAGTATCTGCATCCTAAAGCAAGACCAAGTAATTTAAAACCACGACATAAAAATTTTAAGACATGTGTTTTTCATAAGGAAAGCGTATCTAGCATTGTTGGATTATTGATGTGTTAGAAACCGTGGAAACACCTGAGAATGGTCACTTAAGAATCCACAAAAAGGTTGTCAGGATCAGTAGCCCAGAAGTTCTTCTACACCAGTGCACACAGCACAGGCAACAAGCAGGAGGAGCTGGAAGTCATTGTGCAGGAGGAAAACTGTGATGTATTTGCCATCATGGAAACATGGTGGCATGACTGGCAAAACTGGAGTGCTGCAATGGATGGCCATAAACTCTTCAGAAGGCGAGGAAGGACAGGCGGCAGGGTAGCCCTATATGTTACGGGTGGTTTGACTGTTTAGAGCTTGATGATGGTGACAGTAGGGTCGAGTGTGTGTGGGTAAGAACCAGGGGGAAGGCCAACAAGGCAGATATCCTGGTGGGAGTCTGTTATAGACCACCCAACCAAGATGAAGAAGCAGAAAAATATTCTATAAGGAGCTCGGAGAAGTCTCGCAATCGCTAGCTCGTGTTTTCAACTCAGCAGATGTCTGCTGGAAATACAACACAGCAGAGAGGAACCGGTCTAGGAGGCTCCAGGACTGCGTGGACACCCGGTTCCTGACGCAGCTGGTCAGTGAGCCAGCTGGGGAAGGCATCCCGCTGGAGCTGTTTGTGAACAGAGGAGGACATGTGGGCCGTGTAATGGTTGGAGGCTGTATTGGGCATTGTGATCGTGAAATGATCGAGTTTTCTATCATTGGAGAAGTCAGGAGAGGGCCCAGCAGAACTGCTACCTTGGACTTCTGGAGGGCAGACCTTGTTTAGAAGACAAAGTCCCTTGGGAGGCAGTCCTGAAGGGCAAAGGAGTCCAGGAAGGCTGGACATTCTTTAAGAAGGAAATCCTAAAGGTGCAGGAGCAGGCTGTCGCCGTGTGCAAAAAGACGAGCTGGTGGGGAAGACCAGCCTGGCTGAACAGAGCGCTTTGCCTGGAACTCAAGAGCAAAAAAGAGAATTTCTGACCTTTAGAAGAAGGGACAGGCAACTCAGGAGGACTACAAGGATGCTGTGAGGTTATGCAGGAAGGCAGGTGAAGGTGGTCTTCTGACAAAGGTTATTTAAATGTTGAATTCATTGGGGTTTACAAGCTTGGATCAGAATAGCTGCAAAGAAATGGTGAGAGTACTGTAATTCTGCTAAGATAAATCCCTTTTAAGGACAACGTACTCTGGAATAATTTTTTTTATGGAACATCTGTATTATGCATTCAGAAAGCTGTTGAACAACTTGAATGCTGTAGGCTGTCGGTCCTACCTTTGCAACGTTTTTTTTGTGGAGGTAGAGGGGATACACTTAAGTAAACTATGTGCATGATTTGGCTTTTGTATTTGTCTTCTTTCACTTCCTGCTGTCTGCATTTCTCAATAGAGCTGGTTTTTTATGGGTTGCATAAATCTTTTCTTAGATCAGAAGACTTAATTAAATTAGTTGAGCATTGAGTTGCAACCAAATTAACTCAGTTTTCAGTGGGTAATAACCTCGTACTGTCACATACAGTACCTTTTAAAGATTATCCATATTCATGTTAATATTTGAAGCCATGCCTTCATACATTTCTAACATAGCATTTTCTATGATTGGAAGAAGTAGTTCTCTGCATAACTTGTGTTATCTAAAGGGCTAGATATGATACATTGGCAGGTGTTAGTTTTTTAGATTTAAAAAAGTTTCATTTTAAACAGCCATTTAAGTGTCTTGTCTGTAGCAGTTCACCTGTCTAGAAATTTGAAATTAATTCAGTATTGTATTAAAATGAATTCAGAGGCAGTGTTGTGATGGGGCAGAGCAAATGACCAACTGGGAATTTGAAGTCACATCAACTTACTTCTCTTAACTGTCTTACGCTGTGGTTACATGAGAAGAGGACAGTGTTCCAGCTCACCACCACTCTGATATCCAGTGAAAGCTTTAAGTTTTTGAAATGTGGTAAAATATATATTATAGAGCAATATGTGTGTTTAAAGGTACATGATACAGCTGGACGAGCTGGCTGAAACTGGTTCAGGATCTTGAAGAAATCCCCTCCAGTGTGTGACAGTTCATTTGCTGTTAACTTATATTATTTTGCTCCCCCAGTCCTGTGCAGTGTACAGCTAGAGAGTGGGAAATCATAGAGAAAGAAACCTTGCTACATCTAAAATCTCTGGGTTATGAATTTCAGTGCAAACTTTTATCTTTTGAAGTTGTGTATACTAATGCACAGCACTGATACCTTTGAAGGGTTATGTCAGATTTGTGTATGTATGTTTCTTAGCTGCACCACAGAGCTGACAACTGCATGTGTCATGGAAAAGAAGCCATTAATTACATGATGAAGCAGTGTGGTGTCATAGGATCCTCCTTTTCTCTGTCCTGCTCCCAGACGGAAGCTGGAGCAGTGTGAATGTTGGAGAGGTGGAGCTCTGGGTGTGGCACGTAATGAGAGCCCTGGTGCAAGAAGGTCAGGTAGTTCTTGAAACAAGATGTCATGTAGGCAGATGCTTCATTGATTCTTGTTCATTTACCCAGTACCTGTTAACCAGGAAAAACAGCAATGAAACATCCTATGACCCCATGCATATCTTGATCTGCTGTCTTAACATCTGAGGTGGATGGAAGCCAAGTCATTTTCTGCATTCAACTCCCTTCCCCATACCTAGCATCTTTAAGATAGACACTAATCTTTCTTGAAATGCTGAGCCTGAATTGTAGTAGTGCACTAAAAGATAGTTAGGGATAATATCTAGACAGAGACTATTAAAAACTTTCTTCTGAAGTGATCTCAAACAGTCTCATTATTTTCCTTTTTCTTCCTTCCCTAGATACTCAGATAAGCTGCTGTTTAATAAGAGTTCTCTTTACAGTCTTAGAAAGTGAAAATGCAAGAGCGAAGTGATTTTTTTTTTTTTTTCCTCGTATTCTTCCTTTAAATATTAAGTAGAATTACCTGTTTTCTGAGCAGGTAAGGATCTTTTAAATGTGAATACAGAATGTCGTGTAACATCTATAGCACAGTATTAAAATGAGCTTTCAATTTATGCTGGGAAGAAATCTGTAGAAAGAGAGGACAGGTGGAAGAGCTGCTATTTCATATGTGCAAAATTCCTTTTGGTTAAGTGTGGAATACCTGTTGCACAGGTAAATGTGTTATTATAGCACCTTGTTATTAGTCTATACATATCAGGAATATTTAACTTGGGCATTACTGAAGTACTGTACTACATTTCAAATAAAACCTCTCTAACTGATTTGAGGGTTTAGGTAAATGGCACGCTGTACTTTTTTACAATGTACTCTTAATTGTATCTGAAAAAAGCACAGTTTCATTACTTTCAGGGAAATTGCTGAATTGGGACAATGCACTGGGTGTGCTGTGTTAATTAGATAGCGAAATCTGCAAATCTGCTTTTTTCAGAACACTAAGATCAAGTTTCACAAATAGTTAATTGCAGATTTGGCTGAATTATATAGTGGATGTTACAACAGATTGATACAGAGAGTGGTATTTGCACAGGGTTTTAATCAAATTTTTCTGCACATCTTTCAAGCAATGTACAACGTGAGTAGTGTTCTCATTACAGCTAGTGTTTGGTGGGTTTGGTAGGAAGCCATAAGAATCTGTTAGAAGACACCGTGAGTTTCTTGGTAGTTTTTTTTAAAATTATTATTATTCTCAGATCAAATGAAATTTTTATTGTGACTAAAATATTTGCTGAGATGTACTGAGGTACCTCCACTTTTTGAATTATAACTGGATTTGTAGAAGCTTCTGTTGGTCCCAACTGGCTGTTCTCTTACCTTGCGCGCTGAGCCTTGCACAGAGACTGTGAATTGTGTCAGTGCAGGTCACGGTCTGTTCACAACTCCTCCAGCATTCTTTGGCTCACACCTTGAGGACTTAGAGCCAAGAATACTGTTAGGTGATGGACAGACAGAGCTTTTCTGTTTGTAAAGTTATGTGTGATAAAGCTGGAGGAGGTAGAAGATGACACTCTCATCTCATATAGTGGTCACAAAGCATATTCCAAATGAGGCAGATAATGTTCCTGATTTTTTTTTTTTTTTTTAATGTTCTTTGCTAAGAAGAAAACAGATGGCATTTTTCTTCTGAATGCCTACATTCACAAAAGCACTTTAATATGAACTAGAACAAATGATGCTCAACTCTCCTACTGTTGAGAAATCGAGGGCTACTTGGAATGTAATTTAGACCTATTTTTATTCTCTAAAAGCTCATTTGTGTGGATGTTCATGTCATTTGCTGAGATTTAATTTGCAAACAAGATGTACTTTAACTCTGTTTTGAAGTACTAATGCATACAAGAGATCAAAAAATGCAAGAGATTTTGGAGTTATTACTGCTCTTCTATGAGACTGAGTCAATAAAAAATGATTCAGTTCAGAAAATTAGAAAATTGCATATTAAGTACATTCAGTCATGCATAAAATTATACTGCTGTGGTTATCAAGCGGTCAGCATTTTGATTTTCTAAACACATGAATGAGAAGGGCTTTCTTTAGAAAATTCTTACCAGTTACATAACTACTTTTCTGCCCCAACTCAGAAAAGGGAAAATACCCTCTTTGTGTTTATATTGATTGTGGTTGGAAGATCTGCTGTTAAAATACAAAATATTAGAGCTAGGTATTCCTAGAATAAAATTATTAACTGAAATTTCTGCCATAATCTTGGGAGAGGAAGTTCTTATGTCTTGTATCATTCAATTATTTGTTAATATAACGATGCTATTGTCACCTTTTACCTGTAAAGCTCTTGAACGGTTATCAGAGAGATGCAAAAATATTTTGTGTTTTTTCTCTTTTTAATGTCCAGGTCAAAATAGTCTAGACAGCATGCTTCATGGCACAGGAGCGAAGACAAATCCTGACCAAAAGAAACAAGCAAATGGAGTAACGCTTGCTCCAGAGGACACCTTACCTTTTCTTAAGTGCTACTGCTCAGGACATTGTCCTGACGATGCTATTAATAACACATGCATGTAAGTATTGCCTGCAGGATAGAAGAGCCTCTTTGAAGAGGCTTGTTTTTTGCTCATGAGAGAGCAAACTATCTCTAGAGTGCTGACTGAGGTTCTTTCAAGCGACTTGACCATAATGGATTAGAAATTCACTGGTTCTGTGGAGATATGAGCACTGTGGGTTGTAAGCCATGAGGTTTTAACCCATGGTCATCTGTATGTGAACAATACTGCTTTCACCATGCCTTAGAACCATTTGCAACCAGTCATTTTGCCCCCAGCAACTGCTTTGAAGAGCTGAGGTTTTTAGTAACTGTAGCTGGGTATTAAATGACCCAAATCTAAACCTGATATGACCACCTGCTTTCCTGGTCTAATTTGTTTTTTCACCTAGTAGTCAAAAGGTAATGTTATCAAAACAGCCATTTACTGGGAATTCTTCTTGCTATATGTTCATTAGTTGTAGAATATGAGGGAAAGGCATGGGGGCAGAAAAAGCCTCTGAACATATAGGGACAGGAAGGTAGTTTTAACTTAGAGAGGCATAAGAATCCTAATGGACTGATGCACTGATTATGTGTTTGGTTACGATGTTTTCTTCATGTTGCGAAATGTCTGTGTTTTTCCTTTTTTCTCTTCATTTGCATTTCCGTATTCTAAAGCCCTTATGTTTTCTTCCTTAAGGATTAATGTAAAGATACACAATAGAAAACATTGCTACTGTAATTTGAGTCTAATATTAAGCCTCTCTAAAGCTGTAACTTGGCAGATAAAACAGACTTTGTGGAACCCAAGGAGGTAGAATAAACACTACTATCTTTTTAAATGTGAACACAGGTAGTATTTTACAAATATAGTTTTGCACCTAGAAAATGTTCAGTTATCCACTATTTTGTCTTTCAATTCCTTTGGTATTTATTTCTTGCTTGTTATTGCCCTCTAGTGTATGCAGTCAGTATAGGCCTTACTGATTTTTTGTCTTTGAACTAATGGCTGTAGAGATCAATACTCTGATAATAAAGTTGTTAGAGAGTTAATAACACTTACACAGTGTTCATGTGAGGGATATTTTATGCCATTATGCTTCCCAAATCTGCATTTCTTTACATTCTTTTAAATTAAAAAAAAAAAAAAANTTAAATAATGTTATCTATTTGTTACTGTCAGCTTCAGAAAGTAGGTTTAGGGGTTTGTTTTGCCCTAAAGGCTTAATATTTGAGAGAGCTGATGGGGGAAAAATGTAGCTGAGCTTTTGATCTTGAAATAGCCACCTTTCACATACTGGCACTTCTCTTTGAGAGTTTATCATTGCAGTTTCAAGAACAGACACAAGTGAACTTTTTGTTTTAACCTGTAAAAGTGTAGTCAGATCTCTGTGCTTCCACCCCCTCAGTTTTTTCTGAACAACTGCATGTGTGTGGTTGGATACAAGAAATCTCGAAGCTGGGTGAGGAAGTAGAAGACAGAATATCTGGGAGAAAACATCCCTTCAATGTTCTATTTAAAAATGCCGTGCTCAAGCTGTATGGTAACCACTGCATTAAAAAAGAATTTTTCTAGATAATGGCATTCTAGTCTTCTTAATGCATTTGTGGTCAACTAATGCTGCGTATTGAACAACAAACACGTTAGTCAAGAACAACTGATATGTTTATTCCAGAACTAATGGGCATTGCTTCGCCATCATTGAGGAAGATGAACATGGAGAACCCACGCTTGCTTCTGGCTGCATGAAGTATGAAGGTTCAGACTTCCAGTGCAAGGTAAAAAAAATGAGCTATTATTAAAATTTAAGATCTCTGTGGAGGTTATGTAAGGGAAACAGCATAAGCACTTTAAATCTCTGTAGCTTACAGCTGCAATCATAGAATTTTCACATGTGGCCATTTACCACTGAAGATAATGGACGTGAACAGTCATAGGTGAGTAGTGACAGAAAGGACACTTAATGGTGTTTGAGCAAAGATTGGAATAGAATCCTGGCTTGTTGGAGTTCTCTGCAGTTATCTGTAAGCCACTGACAAAATGAACAGAGGACATCAGCCTTTTCCTTCTGTCAGCTGTATCCACAGTTGAAGAGAAAATTTTATAGTCAACCTAGTTGATCTGGGTAGTTTATATTTTAGTGCAGACTTTCTTGATCACTTAGTTTGCATTTTTTTGCTTTCTTCAGGTCATTGACAGAAAAGCATAATCGTAAGGAATTGTCTTCACAGGTTACACAAGAGCTCCCTTAAAGTTTCGTGGACATGTACAAGTAGTTTGTCAAATGTATGTTTTCCTGTCCAATGCATAACTTTTTTTTTCCCTTTTTACAGTAGTTATGTATCATTAACTGCATGAATATAACTTGCTTTTGATTTAAAGGGGTATAATTAAGCAGACTACTGCCTTTAGAACTTCATCTGTTCCAAAACTTGGACTGTAAGCTCAGTTAATAAAGCAAGGATTTATTTAGAAGACAGGGATGTAGTGCTAGCTGGGCAAATGGATATTGCCTTGGAAGACTGGATTTTGGTTTTTCTTTTGTCATATTGCTTACATTAAACAGAGCTTTCAGAGGGGGTCACCAGCTGGGTTGCTCTCCCCACCTCCCTGAAATGCTATCACTGTTTTGAATACCCAGCTGTAAATCTGGGACTTGAGTTTCTATATAATGTAGCTGTCAGTAGTACTGCCTCTTGGACGCACTGTTGACTTCGGGTACAGCTGTGAATATTTAGGGTTACTGCAAATCAGACCTGAGGTGTCACAATGACCTCTTGAAGTTGTTCTTGTATTTATATTAGCGCCTTATTGTCAGATTAGTTTTCATGCCCCTCCATCTTTTATATGGTGTTCTGAAAATGTTTTTGAAGTAAGCAGTGCTGCTGTGATGAGCGCAAGAGAAAAACTCCTAAAAGGGGTGGGGATTTTTGACTTTAGAGCAGTATTTCTTTAACGTATGATTAAGTGCTTCTGACCAAGCTTAAAAAGTTTGCAATGTATGAAATAAAAAAGTAGGAATCATCTATTTCTGTGCACCGGGTAAAAGAGTTCCACAAAAAATTGTAAAAGTGAACACAGAATGTATGCACCCAAAGAGATAAGATGGTGGTTGTATGCCACTGGCAAGTTGCCTCATACATTAAATAGTGAGGTTGAACTCTTTTTTTAAGAAGTAGCTTAAACTTTTGTCTGCACTGGGTTGTATCATTAGCATTGCTTGTGCCCATCCTGACAGATCACTTCAAAATCTGGATGTTTATTCAATTGTATTTCACCAGGACTCACCAAAAGCACAACTACGTCGAACAATTGAGTGCTGTCGTACTGATTTCTGCAATCAGGATTTACAACCAACATTACCACCACTTGATAGTACAGGTAAATAGCTCCTAGATGTTCACACTGCTACTAACAAATGCTATGTGGATTCTGTTCTTCCTGATCAACAGATAAAAATAAGCAGAAAATGTAACTGCAGTATTGCACAGATCTGTTTTTTTCCTTAGTAAGTAATTTTGATGTGAAGCTCTGTACTACACTTCATACTCTTTATTTCCAGTTTTCCTTTTCTGCCGCTTCCAACTTAATCTTTTTCTCTGAGTCACTCACGGTATTTTTATTCTCTTACTCAGTTTGCTCATATCTTGATCTGCATGGGATCTTTTGATCTGTTTTTATTTCGTTTCTACAGCCTGTTCTCTTTTAAAAATTGTTTTATTAATCTCCGCTGTGAATGTCATGATGAATGTATCATTTACGAAGTATTCTGACATTGTTAACTGTTATGTACTGTAAATTCATTCTCTTCTTTCTGTTATTCCCAATGAAAATACTTGATATTTTCATGCACTTACTCATTTATTGCTAGACAAGTCATACAAGTGGATTTGAATATCTCCAAGAAGGGAGACTCGACAGCCTCCTTGGGCAACCTGGGCCAGTGCTTGATCACCCTCATAGTAAAGAAGTTTTTCCTGATGTTCAGACAAAACCTTCTGTGTTTCAGTTTATGCACATTCATATACACAGTATATGAAAATATTGTACCTAAATAAACTATTTACAATAGATGTTTCATTAATAAACTTGGAAAACTTTTTTTTTTTTTTAAATAGATGGACTTTTTGATGGCAGCATTCGTTGGATGGCAGTGTTGATTTCTATGGCAGTCTGCATAATTGTCATGATCATCTTATTTAGCTGCTTTTGTTACAAGTAAGGAAAGCACTTTCTTTTTTGGCAACAGTTTTAATTTCCCAAATGAGTGTAAACAGAACAGTTATTTTGTAAATGTAGTCATTTAATCATATGTATTCCTGACAAAAATAGATTGGAAGTGAAACTGTTGTAATTTAATTTCACTTTTCCATGGCTAGCAGTTTGCACTGCTAGGTAAAATTTAATGTTCAAAGCATAGAACTTAAGTGAATTTGGTCCTTTCCTCTGGCTACAAAGCGTTTACAGTTTTCTAAGCTACACAGAACTTCGATGCTATAGCATCCAGTAACCAAGAATGTCTTCATGCTTTTTAAGGTTTTGGATCTTCAGTCACTTTTAATAGTGAAATTCCATCTGCTTCTGAGATCTACCTTTTTAAAGTGCTTTTGTGAACCTAAAATGGCAAGGATGTGTTTTATAGCTTTTCTTTTATGTTGTGTTTCGAAACTAAATAATTGACCAGCTGAGCTGCGGCAATTCACGGGGGTAGAGTTTAAGAGACTGTGCTGGCTTCTGTCAGCTCCAGCCTTGTGCTGGAGGTGATTGTTGTTCTATCAGTTTCAGCAGAAATGTGCATGTGTCAGTCTCATTCAAGGTTCAGTCTTAGTTTAAACCAAAGCCAGCAGTGTTATGCTAGTAACACAGCCTGTGAGCTGAGTGTTAAAAATGCTGGTTTTCCATCTGACTCATAGTAAACTGGCATGCCTCTACGTGCATTACACCTACTTCTTAATACTAAAAACCTATGTAAGTTACATTGCTTCAAAAAATGGTACAGTAAAATCTGATTTTTTTCTTTTAAGAAAGCTTGCATATTTAAATAACTTATTTCCTTGCTCAGTTTACTACATGTTTTGAAGTTCAGCTTCTCCTGTTACTTTTGCAGGCATTACTGTAAGTCGATGGCAAAGAGGCACTGTTATAATCGTGACCTGGAGCAAGATGAAGCATTTATTCCAGCTGGGGAGTCATTAAAAGACCTTATTGACCAGTCACAGAGTTCTGGGAGTGGATCAGGACTGCCGTTGTTGGTAAATCATAAACTAAGTTTTTCTTCACTAAATTTCTCTCCGTCAAATATGAAGTTTGGTTTGTGCCTAATACCTAGAACAAAACAGTTGATCCGTGGAGTAAGTTAATAATTTTAAATGCAATTACTATAAAAGGTACAGTACAAACTAAAGATGTGTGAAAGCCCATCTTCACATAATTAACTAAAATGAAATGCAAAATTAGATTTTATGTTAGGAAACCTTTTGACATCAGCAAAACTTAAAGAAAAATTAGAACCTACAGACATTAAGGTAACAATGCAATGAATGGGTAATACAAGTATCAAATTGACCTAACTCAAAGATCCTTTTTTTCCTCCGTGTCCACTGTCTGATAAGAGGTTTGATTTTTATTGGCTGATAGTTGTTCACAATTTTTCTTTTGCCATCCTATATAGTAATTGCATAAACATTGGCCGGTGGGATAGATGACTATTTATAAAATAGAAAAAATCAGAGTGCAGGAGAATGCATCTGAATTAAATAAGAAGTTGAGCTGATCTAATTGTTTTGGGTTTACTATACAATTCTTCCTTTGAGGCAGCAATAATGAGTTTGAAATGGGAATACTGGAAGATAATATAGAAAAAATTTTACAGTGGAATCATAGTTCAAAGGAGTCCAAGCTTGAGAATCAGCTTGTTCAGGTACTTTTGATTAATCGCTGTTTTTCCTCCTCCACTTTCCCCTCATTTTTTTTTATTTTTTTCTTTTTTCCGTAGGTTCAGCGCACTATTGCCAAACAAATTCAGATGGTGAGGCAAGTTGGAAAAGGGCGATACGGTGAAGTGTGGATGGGCAAATGGAGGGGTGAGAAAGTCGCAGTGAAAGTGTTTTTCACCACAGAAGAAGCCAGTTGGTTCCGAGAAACAGAGATTTACCAAACTGTTTTAATGCGTCATGAAAACATCCTTGGTAAGGAAGCAGTACGTGGTTTGGCTACTGGAGGGTTTGTGTGAGGGTGAAGGAAGAAGAGTTCTTAGTGGGTGGCTTGAGGGGTATATGGTGGCCTCTGTGGCATAACCAGATGGATGTCCCTTAATGTATGCTAATAAAATGTTAATGAAAGGGTAGAATCTTGCTGCTCTTGCTTGGAAACATGTTTGCAATCTCTTTACTGAAAGACTGGAGTGGTAATCTCCTGTTTAGTTGAAATCTGAGCTTTTACATTATTAGTTTTCGTAAGGGGAATCTTTAGATATCTTTTGATACAGTCAAAGATAATATATCTTTAGGAATTCTTATTAAAACTGTTGCACAAAAAAACTTACGTATAAATAAATTGTAACCTTGTTTATGTATTTCATAGGTTTCATAGCTGCAGATATAAAAGGCACTGGCTCCTGGACACAGCTTTACTTGATTACAGATTATCATGAAAATGGATCGTTGTATGATTTTCTGAAATGCACTACGCTAGACAACAGGGCTCTGCTCAAACTGGCATATTCTGCTGCGTGTGGTCTGTGCCATCTACACACAGAAATTTATGGGACACAAGGCAAGCCTGCTATTGCACACAGGGACCTGAAGAGTAAAAACATCTTGATAAAGAAAAATGGAACTTGCTGCATTGCTGACTTGGGCCTTGCAGTCAAATTTAACAGGTAGATGAACAAATCCTCTGTAATGGGAAAACTTTTTAAAATGTACCAGATGTCAAATTTAAAAGGAAGATGGAGTCATGTGGTTTCATGCTTTCAGTTTTGAGAGTAAAATGCTGGTCTTCCTTTGAATGCTGATAAGCCTCGAGGTGAAAATATGTTGCTAAACAAACAATGAAAAGCCTCTTCTTGTGGAAAATAGAAGTAGTTATGTAGAGGAAAGGAAGAAGATGCGAATTCATTCATTATTCAAAACTGGCCTCTCATAGTAATTGCTGTCATGTAGCTTCATTATAAATTATCTCATAGAAAATTTGGACAGTGTGAGTTGAAACTTAATTGAAAAAATAATACTATAATAGTATTACTAATACTTCATTTTTTTAAGTTCAGTGGAGCCAGAGAATTGTCTTTTGCTACAATAGAGCCTGAAATAAAGCATAAGCCTTTACAGATAATTTTCTGAGTTGTTACCAAATACACAAATATTCATAGTAGTTTTTAATTCAGTTTAGATATATGTTTTCAATGTCTTGCAAAAGAAGCTGTAAACTATACTTCTATACTCACTATCATTTTTCTAGATGATCTTTTTTGGGGAGGTACAATGTATTTGAAGTGTAGTATTGAGAGGGAAATAAAAGAAATAATTTAATTTATAAATGGGAGCTTTGCAGTGTAGCAATTGCATCATACAAGATTTCATACCATGTCTTGTTATGGTCCACAATTCACTAACTTCTTAATATTTTCATGTAGTGACACAAACGAAGTTGATGTTCCATTGAATACTAGAGTGGGAACAAAACGTTACATGGCTCCAGAGGTCCTAGATGAAAGCCTGAATAAAAACCATTTCCAACCATACATCATGGCTGACATCTACAGTTTTGGGCTCATCATTTGGGAAATGGCTCGACGTTGTGTCACAGGAGGTAAACTTTTAAATATTCTTCATAAAATCTACCAGACGTTTGTCTCACTTTAACAGTACTTCTTCAGGAAATAATATAACAAGCCTGCTCTACCAACAAGTTTGCACTCTTTAAAAGCAGTAATAATAGTCTGTTCAGAATACAGCTTGAAAATCACTGAACTAAACCTTTTTGATTGTTGCAATTTAGCATTTCAGGCTTTTTTTCCTTGCTCAAAAAGCAGAGTGCCTGGTTTAGGAGAAAGAGTGGGATGCAGATGTATTTGATCTCTCACAATTATCTTCAGGTATTGTTGAAGAGTATCAGCTGCCATATTATGACATGGTGCCAAGTGATCCATCCTATGAGGACATGAGAGAAGTGGTGTGTGTCAAGCGCCTACGCCCAGTAGTATCAAATAGATGGAACAGTGATGAAGTAAGTATACTGAAAGGAAAAATTAGTCCAGTTTGTTCATTAATATAGAAGTGTGTTTTAGCTTAGTGAGTATTAAAACAGAGTAAAAAAGGGACTACATTCAGATATGATATTCTGAAAACCTCACAGCAACAGTAGGAGAAAGATATGTTTGATATAGTCTCCAAATACTCATATTTTTATGTATCTTTTCAGTGATCTGAGGGGAAGATACCCTTAAGCAGCATTGACACGTTTGAATACTACTCTGAGAACTTATTTTCAGATAGTGGAATATTTTTCAGAGTTTTGACTGGACCTAAAACTTAAAGTTTTTAATTTCTTTTATTAGTCTTAATGTCTATAGCATATTGGCCCGTGGCATAAGGAATATGAGACAATTTCTTTGTGTTTGTAGATTTCATGTGTTTCTTTATTTTTCTTTTTTTTTTTTTTCCTCCTGGTACATTCCAGGGCAAACCGTGATGTAACTGAAATATTAAATTTAAATGTGTTTTTAAAGGGCCACAGCTTGAACACAGTAGGTAAGATGTAATTATTTCACGTAGCAAGCTGGATATGCCATATCCTTTCTTCCCTAAATCCTTGATTTCTTTTAGGAATTTCCAGATATTCCATGTTATTTTTTGCCTCTTGAAGGAACTTTTGTCCCATCTTCATTTTCAGTGAGGAAGTTCTCTATAGTTTTTCTGCCATATATATGAAAATTTTCCTGCTTATTGCTACCATTTTTGTACCACTACTCTTGAGTTGTAGTGATAAGTTCTGGTAATGCATCTTTGCGAAAGCAAAGAAATACTACAGTTTGCTCTAGCTACTGTAATATTAGGCAGTGAAGAGGAAGAAAGAGAAGGATTGGGACATGGTGACTGGGTTTTTTTTTAGTTGATCTGTTTATAATAGTTCTCTATCAGCAATTCTGCAGAAAATGTAGAAGTTGCACATTCAGACTTAAGTGTTCTATAATTTGGGCTTGACAGCAAACCAAAGTTATACACCTCAGGTCTGTCAGTTGTTACAATATCGTTGCTTTGTTTTTCATTTTACAGTGTTTAAGAGCAATATTGAAATTGATGTCTGAATGCTGGGCTCATAATCCTGCCTCAAGGCTCACGGCCTTGAGGATCAAGAAGACCCTTGCCAAGATGGTGGAATCGCAAGATGTAAAGATTTGACATAGTGAATTGACATTGGAGAGCAAAGCTGGACTCCTAGATCTTTTCACTCAAACATGGGTGAGACCTATGTGGAAAGAGAAAATAACTGAGATTCAGTATATTTTCTCAGCACACTTCTACAGGCTGCTAATCAAATCTTTCAGTACTTCGTAGACTGTGATACTGAGAGCCTCTATACAGTACATGCTACGGATACGGACAGCCTTGATAAAATACACGTTTTGGTTTTGTTTGAGCTGCATTGACACTTCAGTCATACTTAGTGAGTCTCCAGTAAAACTCTGGGTACTGAATTGAATGTTCAGATTACAGTGCTTTCTGTGAAAGCCTAACAAGCTATATGGATTCAACAGAGATGGAGAATATAAGCTTTTTTTTGCCTTCTACCTGATAAAACCTTGTCAATCCATACTAAGTTTTTGTGAAACAGCCTGTAGTTTATGAGTCTGTTTGTGATACTGCTCAGTTTAACAGCTCCTTATGCCTTTATGTGTGTGCCAGGATTATTTTGCTGTCATTTGGAATAGATAAGAAACCATTTAAATGAACAAAGTTTTATGGTCAGGGCTCTGTGCATTTTTGTGGCTCCACAATCAGAGATTTGCTACGGAACTTACTCTTTGCCATTAAGTTATCTTCCAGAATCTCAGTTTTAATTTTGTTTCTATTCTTATTTTGGTCACAAGGAGAACTGCAAAAATGTGAACCATTAATAAGTTAAGGAATGCCTACCTGAGTCTGCAGAGAGCTTGAAACAACCTCTCTTAGAGGTATAAACTGCTTTGGTCACCTCACTTGCGGTCTAGTGGGCTCTGTAATTGGATGACTATGAAATTGGGCTTATCTTCACAATGCCACACACAACCAGGGTTTTTGCTGTAGAATACTTTGCGTCTTAACAGAAAGACCGTTGATGATATGTTTTGCCTTTCTATTTTAGCGAGAGTCATGAGTAGGTGTCTGTTGTGCTCTGAACCTTTTTCCTGCACAGAAGAGAATCAGTCAACTGTAGGAGCATGCTTTTTCACCATTTGATACGACTAGGCAGAAGATAGTTTTGAAAGACTTCAGAACAAGTCTAATTTACAGACACAAAAGAGGGAAGGTAGGACGTGCAGGCTGGGCACTCAGAAGATTAGAGAATACAGTAAAGGTCAAGACCAGGAGAACTGATGTGAACCATTGAAGGTAAGACCCACAATGTGCACAAGATTTTTAGCTGGGTTGCCCTGATGTAAGTGCAGGAGGCAACGTCTGTGGGCCTTCTAGTGGACAGTCATGGAATTCAAGACATGAGACAAGGTAAATCAGTGGGTGTTTCAAGTTGTAGTTAGGCACATTTAAAAGGAATGGCATTGGAAGATAATTTGTGAACATAAAGTAAGTTAATCTAATTGCAAAATTTGGTCCTATGATGCCAACTATTTGGCATGCACAGGAATCTGTAGTTCCTTCCTTTTCTTCACTGATCCAGACAAGTTGGTTAAAAACCAGAACCCCTCCATGAGGTTACTGTAAGGCAGGATTACTGATTTATAACTTTGGCACTTCTACTTTGAAGTTAGAAAATAGTACCGTAACTCAAGTTGAAGCTTCAAATACATGAATCATCAGAAGAACGAACACACAGTATTGGAACAATTGAACCTATTTGATAATTTAAGTGCCTGTAACTTTGTACTGTAAATCTTGTTCTAGATGACTTTAAAAAGGGAAGTTATTTATACAGTGTGTTTTGTGCTTTAGTGAAAAAAAAAAGCCTAGCTCTAGGTACATGTGTTCAATTAGATACATGCACACATACACACGTGCCATAGCCAAGATTTGAAGAAAAAGTTAGGAATAATATTAAAATTGAGGAAAAAATGTTAGAACTTCAGATTGATTTGTGCCAGATTATTTGTTGTCTTAGAATATGTACATGGAGATTGTTTCGATACATGTTTAAATTTCCCTTGAAAGTACAACTAATAGAAAACGATGTAATGCAGAACTAATGTGATTTGTGAACAATTACAACCTTCTAACATGTTATTTTTTGTTCTAATTCTGTAGTTCACATAATGTAAATGGTCAGGCAAAAGATTGCAGTATTTTTATTTTCTATTGTGATGTACAGACTTTATTTAACAGTTCTACATATTTTATAGAAATCTAGCTATTTTGAGAGACGTTTCTCTTTTTTTTAAAAAAAAAAAATAAAGTCATTACTTTTGTTCAGTAATGCCTTTAAGTATTAATATGTATTCCGGCTGAAAAGTTAATAGGTGTGTCAACTATGATTTTAACTTATTTGAAAACAGCAAGAGATATATGATATTGTGCCACAATCCTCATGATAAAGGGCTTTTTCAAAGAGCATTTCTCCGTCCATTGCCAAGAAATACATGATGAATTTGAAGTTGTTAACCGTGTCTTCATGCATAATTTTTGCACAGATAGTTGGAAAATATTTGGTATGAGCCAAAAAAAGGGATAAGCTTTTTATTTTTTCCTTCTGTAGGGTTTTTATTAATTAGGAGGAAAAATGTTTATATAGGTACCCTGCCAGATTAAACTTTCAGAGCACGGAGGTCTATTTAAATTAACCCTTTTCCATTTAGATTTTTTTTGTTGTTTCCTTTAGAAGTTGCCAGTGCATTATTAGCTGTAAACTTGTTTTGTGATTTTTTTTTTTTTAATTTGTTTTTCTTAAGTCTTCAGGAAGCCATTGCCAGAAGTGTGAATTTCGATTTTTAATTATTCGCTTATTTTCTCCTTTATTATTTGGGCATTTGCAAGGCAATAGGATGTAGACATCTTAAGACCTGAATTGATTTACACATCACTTGAACACAGAAGTAAGCTGGCTGCTGCAAAGATGATCTTTGAGAGGAAAAAAAAAAAAATCTTCTTGCCCTAAGCTTAACTTTAATTTTTCAGCTCTTCAGTTACTTGGTTCACACTCAAACATCTCAGACATATGCAGTAGTCATTGTCCTGAAGAGGAGCTGCTAAGTCTTTAGCATTTTTTGATTCTCTGATATTCCAAAAAATGTTATTGCTGAAGTACCTGGTTGCATAAAGCACTTGAGCACATATCTACGTTCCATGCAAAGTCATTCTCTGTTTGGAGCCTAAGTATGTCTGTCCTGACAATTTAGCAATCATTTGCAGAAAAAACAAACAAAACAAAACAAACACACACCAAAAAACCCAGCTTCACTCAAAGCTAGCCCATTAATTTTTACATAATTAAACCTACTTAGTGCAGATTCTAAAGCTAACCTGTTGCTTTATGCAAAACTGTGGAGTTCAGAAGCCTTTAAGGTCAGGTAGGGTAATAGGATTCTTCTGTTGGAGTGTGATTAATCTCGTGTTGTTGGTCAAAACTGGCAAATTAGTTTTCATTCCTTTTTTCTTCTTTTTTTTAATATAAAAATCAGACGTGTTGAAAAAACCTTGGGGAGTATCAAGATTGTGCCTTGGAAGTTCTTAAACACTCATCTACACCGAGGGGGTTTTTGTGTTTATTTAACCTACTCCATGTGATTTCAGTTAGGTGGAAAATAATTTGAATCACTTACAGGATTCTTACTGTTAGAGTAACTGAAAGAACCGTTTCTGTGTTCCTGGTTAACTTGTAAGTTCCCCAGGAAAAACGATATTCCTACAGAAAAATGTAGGCTTACATTTTGAGTTTATTCCGAGTTTTACTCAATATGTAATTTTTCCCGAGTTTTACTCAAGAAAGTGACAGTTTTCCCAATGTACATCACTTTTCCCGAATTATTTTCACAATTAGTCTATTTTGAGGTATTGATTAAAAGGTAAAATCAATATTTTAATTTACCCCCATTGTAGTCTAGTATCAAATTTCAGATCTTGATCTAAATGACCATTTGAATGTGTTTATAAAATGAATAATTTGGAAAAATTTCATGTACTCTGTCTTCCCAGACTGTATTTTAATGGTCTAAAATGTTTAAAAAGCAAAGATTTTAAGTTAAAAAGCATTCTTTGGCTATTGCAGGTATTTTTAAAGGGAAGTTACGTGCTCATCTTCTGTCAAATATAAGAATGATTTAGCACTTCCTCGTTCTTCTGACAGTGCCTATGAAGTCAAAAGTCTTTATCCTGTGCCCACAATCTTTATTCCAGATAGGGGTGATGTCTCAATGACGGGCAATGGTGCATGATACGGTGCTTTATAGGGCCATGGTGAATTAGCCTTGGTTGGTAGAGCAGAAGTGGAGTGCACGTTACTTCTAATTTTGGAACAAATCTCATGTAACTGTTGCTTTGTAATATGTTACCTTTGAATGCAATTATAGAAGCCCACATCCTGTAGTGACATTTGTGCTCTGACATGCCATGCCCAAAATGAAATGTACTATATTGTATACAAGAAGAATAAATAACGTTGTAGTTAACCTAGAGACGCTGTAAATAAAATATGGAAGAAGAGTGGAACAAGACAAATGGTCACACTCTTGTGTGTGTTATATGCCAGAAGTGTAGAATACTCTTTTAAAAATGTAACACACTAATGTATTTTGTACAGCATCTGCTTTAGAAGGTGCCTTATTGAGTTTACCTTGAATTGCTTGTTCTGTACACAGATTATGTCCAATGTATCATTTTTAAGTAAATAACCTTATTTTAGTACACATTAGTTATGTGTTTTGTTACTATAAGATTTTGCCTTGAAAATGTAATGACTTGGAAATCATAATACTGTAACTGAATAATTCCCTATTTTTTAATACCTCGTTTATGGTTTTTAGGGGCTTTTTTTTTTTTAAATCTTCCCCCCACAATCTTTGAGTACGTTGTTAATGATCACTTGTGTTGTTCAGTGTTGTTCAGAATTATTTGGTGCTCTATAAGTTTGGGCTCTGTATTGCTTGGACTAAATTTGGGCACAACAGTAAAACCAATGGTTCCTTCTCCTGATTTTTGACCCTGTCTTATAGCCAAGTCAGAGGCAATTCAAAATTGAATAATTCTTGTATTTGAGCATATGCAAGTTCACTACATGTTGGTTTTATCCATATAAATTTGCCTCAATCTCTTCAAGTAAAAGGAGAAAAAATAAAAGGGTAGGAGACTCTCTAACTTTTTTTGTTCCCTCTGTGTACAACATTCTTTTTTCTAGTGATATCCAAATTAAGAGGTTTGAGCTAATATGTGCTGTTGGTTATGCAATTGTGCAGGTGCTTCTGTATAGCCTGCTAAATTCACTCTGTTTTTTATGATTCAAGCAAATGAAGACAAATCAAGGGGATCTGTCATCTGTGAGTACACAATTCTATAAAATCTCCGAATTTATTTTCTTATTGCAGAGATGTACTGACTGTGAGTTCGGTTTTCTCTTCTCTTTTTGCCTTTGATCAGGAATAATCTTGGCCTTAAAGGTAGTTTTTTGCAATAGCTAGAAGGTTTTGATAGCTGAGTGTCATGCATCATCAAACTGTTATCAGTATATTTTAAAGATAATCGTAACTCTTCCCCCCCCCATTAAGTCAAGTGTTGCATTCTCGTATTAGAATCTGGAAAGTACAGTGGAAGACTAGACTGTATGTAGTTTTAAGCCTTTTTTTTTCCTGAATACGTAATGTCAGGGCTGCACAAAGATTTGGTCTCCTTACAATTAGTATCTTGGCAAAGTAAACTTTTTCTTACGGTTGTGGCTGTTGTTTAGTTTGTGAAGTAACTTCACTGATTACACTGATCGTAGTTGGATTGAAAATTGTGATTTTTATGTTAGCATTACAGGAGGATGTAATGAAAATACTGTGGGTAACTGAAACTTTTTGCAGCAGTCTTTGTTTTGATGAGTACTTACTTTTTCCCCCCTCCAATGTTGCGTCTTGATATGGCCACAGGATGGTGCTATATCCAAAGATATGAAGTTCCTTTTAAAAAATTAGGAGTTTTTGATAAATGAAAATAAATTCTACTGCCTGCTAATAATAAGCATCAAAATGTTATTATTTGTGCGTGACTACTTTTGACCTCTATATAAAAATGTGCTACTGATGAGTTTGCATCAGTATTGAAGAACTGAAACAGCCGTATCCAGTGATACGTCTAAAAACGCCACATGTATATTTTGTGTGCAAGCCAGAAATTATACTGAGTAGTTGGTGCATTGAATGACAGTTTTTAAAATAAATTGCTGAAGTATCACTAATTTCATAAAGGCTCAGATTTAATTCCATTAATTTCACTAATCTGTTCTTTATCTTCGTCTCTCCCCAAAACACCACTTCAGTCTTTCTCACTGATGTTAGTGTGGTAAGTGAATAGCAGCTGTCAGTCGGAGTCGTGAGAGGACCAGTACTGTGACCTGGCCAGCTCAGGAATCTGGTTCATGAGGGGCAACCACCACAGACTTCAGCGACTGGCTTGCTGTGGGAACCAAAAATGGGTTCAGATGAATCTGCTTGCAGAATTCAGGCACTGATGGATCTATAGAAGGTAAAATTGATGATATATGATAGTTACTTGCATTTTGAGTAAAGTGAGGAGATCATCTTAGTAATGGAAAAGAAAAACTGTAAGGTGACTTTAATTTCAAAATGTTAAGCACTACAAAATACTGACATTCATAAAGCAATAGAAGTTTCAGTAACAAAATAATTTTGCAAAGGCATGAAGATGCACAGCTTTTTAAAAACCTTTTTCTAAAGGTTAGTGGTTTGGTCTAGAAATCCAGAAACCTGAGCTATCTGCAACGTTTTGTGGCAGTTGTAGGATTTTGGGGGAGTACTGAGAGAAATTGGAAGCTTGGTTTTTTAAATGTGAAGCTCAGGTTGATGGTATATATGTCTGTATCTTGGAGTAAGCATACATGTTTCTGTGCCTGCTTGTCCTTGGCTGATGCCTCCATCAGGTGTGCTAGCCTAGATGGTCCCTATGAGATAAACTGAAGCAACTTGTCTGTTCTTACAGAAAGTTCTCTTTTCGTAATACCTGTGGTCAGCTTCTATTTGTTTTTCATGTTTGAAAATCCCCTATTCTTATTCCACTGAGCCAATCAGATTTTTTTAAAAATTGACAGTTAATCGTCCTTGTCCTCTTGCAGTTTTTGTGGCAAATATTTTAGGTCGTAAACTGGAGTCTCCCATCTCTTCATTGAAATGGTTTCCTCTAGTCTGTTGCCTGAAAATACAGGTCATGGTGATGTGGCTGTGTTAATCTTAAAAAATAACCAACAAAGCAACCTCCCAGAAAACCCACAAACAACAAAACAAGTGTTCGTGGGGGGCTTTAAAGAAATTCATACCAGTAGTCAAATAGTTTGCTTGTATTTGAGTGTTCATTTAGATTGAAGTTTACTAAAAAGCTACTGTATTCATTTTAAAAAAAGAAGGCTTATACAGCCAGTAGAGTATTTTAACCCATTATATTTCATTAATTTTTTCCTTCGCAGTCTAGAAGTGAGGGTGTTCTAGTCAAGTATGTCTTCTTTGTATATGCAGGTGGCTAACTTAAACACATGTTAGAAGAATTCAGATATGAAATCATCTTTGTTACTATTGTGTTCACTCTGGAGTCGACAATCTCTGAACTTGTCTGGCTTATTCTTCAAGAAAAGTAAACCCTGGTAAGCACAAGGATGCCAAACCTTTGGAAGTCCTGTCTGGATGAACTGCTGTCCTGTCTCCTACCTACTGTGTCCTTTTCTGAGTAGCTGGATGGTTTTCATTCCAGTTGAAACTTTCTGTCAAAGCTTTAAAAGTAACTAAGGTGTTTTTAAATGTCTATACGCATGGTCTTTATTGAATGTGGAACTGAGCTGGTAGCTGCAGAATTGGTATGCGCTGAATGAAGGTGAGATTCCTCGAGCTGCCTTGACCTGGGCAGCATGCTTGGCTGGGCGCTGCAGAACTTTGCCACCACACAAGCCTGGAATTGGGGGACCACCGGTAAAAATATCTGGATCACCTCAGTATAGTAGCTTTGTACTGGATTAACCCAATCTTACGATCTGATGCTTCTCTTCCTTTTTGACACTTCACCTCTTGAACTTTCTTCCTCCTTCCCCTCAGGTATTTGAGAAATCTGCAGGACAGAAGAAGACACTGAGCTTGCAGGCATTTTGTGCTGCCTGCCGCAGAGCAGTGTGAGATGTGGCTCCGCATCTCCAGGTAAATGATGAGACTTGACCTGTTAATCTGGTGTGAAAATCAGCACTGGCTAGGAGCAGATGGGAGATCATTTTTAGTCATTTGTTTTGTTGGATTTTTAGTCTAGAGAATCTTCTCAGCAAGTCAGTAGCTGAAACTGCTTTGCAGCTTTATTTCAAAAGATACGTACTGTGTGCTTGTTAAACTATTCTCTGAAGTGCAATGTGTATTGGTAATGATGTGGTTTTTATGATTTTGCAGGTGGGGAGAAAACCCCTTAAGAGCAGGATAGATTTCTGTTAAAAAATGCTACCTTTAAAGGGCATAAAATACATCATGAGAATGTATTTCTTTCATCAAAAATATTGGAAATTTCTAAATGCATTTCATTTTGGCAAATGTAGTTGTTTTAATATTGTTTTGTAAGGTGTGAGGATAACCAAGGAACTATCCCCCAACAATTGAACTCGTTTGAAATGAAAGCCTTTGGGATATTTTATTTTACAGAAGAAGAGTTTAGGACATAACCAGATATGGTCATCTTGAGATTTTGGAAATTCAAAAAAACTCCAAAGTTCAGAAATTCTGCTATTTGTTTTACTGTAATTATAAATGTATTTTATATTCAACAATGACAGTAGATCAATGAACTTGCCTTTTTGCTGTTAGTTTTATTTTCTTGCTTGGTAGATTTAAACTATTTACTAAATGCTGAACTCTGGGCTGAATTCATCATATTCTTCAGGATTGTATTTTCATCAATATTTTTTTAATATTGTTGACAGTTTCCTTGTATCTAAATGTAGATGTAATTCATCTTAACAGTGTTATATTACTATCAAACTTCTGCAGTGTAGTTGAAATACAACACAGATACAGAAGCAAAAAGACCAGGCTGTTTCTAAGATCTTTGCTTACAAGTAGTAGCATAGGGTGCATCTTAGTGAGTTGGATCAATCTCTTTTAGTGTTCATGTTGTGCACAGACTGGAACATTGAATTGGAATGAATTGCAGAAGTTTCTAAGACAGTCTGTGACTGCCTGTGATCCACAGAGAACTAGAAGGTGAAACTGTCCTGGCATCTTGGTTTTAAGCTACTGTTCACAAAATAGCAGAGTTGATATATACAGTCCTTCCTAAAATATTTTCCTTGCCAGTGGTAGGGGTGTTTGCTATAGGAGAATACTCTTTTGCCAGGGGAAAGGAGATACTATTTGTGTTATAGGTGAAGAAAGTCCCACCAAACATATTTTTCTAATTAGGTGCAATTCTCACAGTGGAAGGATTTGGGAACGTGTGTGCTGATACATTTGGAATCCAAACAACTATCACTTGAGGGAAAATCCCATTGCTGCTCATAAGCAACTAATCAAAAGCCAAACACTTCCAGAAAAGAAGCATGAAGACAAATCTGGGGTAGTGCTATGTTTAAACACATGCAGTAGGATTGAATACATCACAGATGAAGCAATAATAAATTGATCCATTGCATCTATGGAAAGATACCAATAAAACAAAATGTCACTATTCAAGTTTTGAATATTAGGAATCCAGCCATTGTTGTCCCAGCTGGACTCCGTTTCACTACAGAGCCCTGAAGCAATTCAAAGCATACTTTCTCCCCCTTCTCCATTTCTGCCATAGCAAAAGTAGTCACGGTGTTTCCATTTGGTGTTTTCCTCTGACTGTTCGAGAGAGTTCTTTTGTACCCACGGCTAAAGGAGAGTTGTCCTAATGCTGGTCCTGAACTGAACTCCACAGAGATGACAAACAGGTAGACACCTTTATGTGGTGCTTTAAAGTAGCCATGTTCAGGGAAATAGCTGTTTCCATAATTGAGGTAAGTTTCATTAAACCTCAGAGTTTTTTCTTTATCCTTTCCTTCTGAGAATCCCACATGGAATGCCACCAATGAGTCTGAAAAAGAAAGGAACAGGATTTTAGCAGTGGGCACTGTTGTCTCCCCAGGATCATCAGGGTGGGAGGAAGGATGAAACCCTATCAGTCTCTTTTCTGTATGCTCCTTTGTAGAGCTAAATGCATGAAATGGGTCTGTGTCTGGGATTAGATCAAATGGTTCCATGGAAATATCTGAACTGCTACTCTTAGAAAAGTAAAAGGCCGAGAGTATCCAGGAAAAAAAAATGCTGTCCTAAAAATAATTAGTTTGAAATACATTCTCTGCTTTTTCGGTCTTAACTACAGTTTTGCAGCACAGATGTGCCTAAAAGGGCTGGTTTTTGCTCTATGGTGTATGTCCATAACAAGGAGTACAATCATAAAAGCCAGGGGTTAATCTGTGGTGGTTGTAATTACCAGGTGCTTATGGCCACATATGCCCAAGGAAAAGGAACTGGCCAGACGCAGTAAAGTATAAGCTGAAAACTTGTCCCCAAAGCTTAGCTGTTAGCGTGCTCTGGTCAGTCCTTCCTGTTCCGCTCGTGTGAATTCTAGCAGTTCACTTAATGTATCTGCACATTAGGCAGGACTTGGTGCTTTGAGTATACTCCTTCCAGACTTCAAATAGCACAGGAAAAAGAAACATGACCAGGAAGCCTAGCACTCTCCATCAGCTTTAAAAGAGAAAACTGCTGCTACATTAACATGAGCATCTACAAAAATTTTTTTTGTTCTAAACATCTGAAGTTGAATTGGTGCAGCTATAATGGGTGTAAATTCATTGGCCTCAAGTAAAGTGCAGCAGTATCAAC
Source organism: Pampusana beccarii (assembly GCA_013399365.1). Classification (NCBI taxonomy): domain Eukaryota; kingdom Metazoa; phylum Chordata; class Aves; order Columbiformes; family Columbidae; genus Pampusana; species Pampusana beccarii. Next base: position 1,477,573 of record VWYH01006860.1, read on the forward strand.
TTGGTTCTCACTCATACTGCTTATTTTGATGGGGTGGGGAGACGTAAATAATATCAGAATTTCTCTCTCCAGCATCCCACAAGATACTGACAGGTCTCACAATTAATATGCCGTGTGTGTAGCACTTAGAGCAGGGCCCAGAAAGAAGCTAGACCCACACATGAGCAAGTAAAAGAAAAGAACTCACCTTTTTCCAAAAGTTCTGTCTGTACTGTATTTCTTCCATTTATCGTTTGCATATTTTCTCTGTGCTTCTCAGGCTTTTTCTTGTCTCTTTGCTTGCCTTGACCTTTCTGTTGCCCTCTCACTTTTCTGGTCATCATTGACTGAATCTTTGTAACATCCAGACTTATATTTGAGGCAATTAATTCTTCATTGCTTCCAAATAGCTTTTTAAAAATCAGCAGATGTTCTTCCAGCTTCCACTTGATGCTTGCTAAATCTGCTGAGAGAATTTCCACAGAGATGTTGAGTGGCTCAATTACATTTGCTATTGTGTGGTTGCAGCAGAGATTCATGTTGCTTCTGGATTCATGCGTCTTGATTGCCAGGCTCAGGTGTTTGATATCATTCTTCAGAGTCATGATATCATTATAAGCTGAGCTATCCAAGGAGTCGTCTTTGGCAGCCTCATAGTTAGGTTCCATATGTTCTACGATGCTGCGCTGGCTGCTAACTTCATCTAGAGTAGAGGATGTTTGTGTTTCTTCTTTGTGATGCTTAGGAGATGTACGAGCATGGTGACTGTTCTGTTGATATCTCTCCAAGACATGAAGTCTCTTCATAAGGGATTCTAAAGTCACATTTTGTTCCTGGAGTTTATCTGAGATATGTCTTAGAGATTCTTGCACCTGAGATACTGATGATATTAGGATATTAGGATCGTCTTCAAACAAGATATCCATAAATTCTTCTCCTAGTAAAGCTTCCAGTGCTGCTTCATGACGCATGGCGTCTTCCAAAAGAGAGCCAAAAGAACTGTTGAGGTACTTGATGTGTCGATGAATTTCTTCATCTTTCTTTTTCAAGAAACCTATGTCTTCTGAAAAAGCCATAACTTGTGACTGAAGCTGTCTGTTTTCTTCTTGACGGAGATTAAGGGACTGGTGGATGGATGGAAAAGCTGAGGAGAGCTCTTCAATTTCATTCCTCAAGAGATCTCTGAAAACTGACTCTAAGTGCTTCATCTCCTTTAAGTTTCTTTGTGTGCCTTCGAGGGAGTAAGTGGTATTCTTTAAATCTTCCTCCAGTACATCAGTGTCAGAAGATATTCTCTGGCAATTGCATTCCTCCATGTACCTCAACAGATCTGAATAGTTTTCCCGAAGATTTGAGAGAGTGTAGTTGAGCTCTGATATCTGCCTTTCCATTGCTGCTTTGTTTTCTTCCATAATGAGAGATTTCTCCATTAAAGTTATTGTAAGATCTTCTGGCCTATACTTTGAGATATTTTTTTTTAACTCCTTAAACCACCTCTCTAAAACTGCAATATTCTGAAAGGCCACATCTGACTCCATGTAAAGTTCTTTAAGCTGCTTTGCATGCCCTGCCAGAATGTCATTTATTTGTCTGGTGGTTAACTGGGTATTTTCATCTTTGGGACCATGATGTGAGGATGGTTCTGTTATATTATTTTTCAAAGTCTCAAATTTATTTTCGAGATTGTTTTGCTCTTGTTTCATGTTTGCTATGCTGTTGTTCACAGCTAAGAAATGGAATTGCTGTACTTTGTGAAACTTCTTGAGCTTTGTGTCAGTATCTGCCTTGATCATGGTGAGATTGTAGTGAATACTCGCCTGCTGCATTCGCAATTGGTTCTCTATCTCTCTCTTCACTTGATCAACTTTCACTATGTTTTCTTGGACTTTTGATTCAAACTTAGTTCCCAGCTCCTGGAATTCCTTCTTGGGCACAGTGTTCTCTTGGAATCTTTCTATGCTTCTCTTGTTGGCTTCCACGTCATGGGACAGGTTTCTTACCATGTTCGAGAGGTTCTGTAAGCTTCTGTTGAAGCTCGCCCACATTGGGTTAAAATGTTTCCTTAGAAAATTCTCCACATGAGGAAACAAAACTTGCTGCAGAAGCCTTTCCTGCATATCTGTTAACACAGTTTAGAAAAAAAATAACTCATTAAATTCAAATTCTGCTTTTGGAATGCATCTTAGTCTGGCCAGGGTAATTCAAGTATGTATTTTTCTATAGTAACTGCCATCTTACACCCCAAATTCTGACTATGTGATAAATTTTGACAATTGTAAAAATAGCCTAATTTTAAATCGAGGTTATTGTGAAGTACATTGTGTCTTTGAGTTTGCAGATGGTAACGTAGGTGTGTATTGACTGCCACATTTAAGTCATAAAAATACTGCGTTTTGAAGCCCCTGGACAAGCAGTTTTGTAAGTGGCTGTAACTGCCCATTTTCACAACAGTCCTTAGCTAGTGGGCTCTTGCTTGTTTGACTGTCTCATAATGTTGTTGTATCTCGGATGCTTTCCACAATGCACCTTCTACTTCACAAAGTTATAGAGCATCTTAACAGCTGAATGTTCCGGGCCAGAACTAAATAACTTGAAAAATCTGTGGAGTATCTGTACTAGATGTGAATTATACTAAGGCTTGACTTCTAACTTTAATGTTCAAACTTGAATGCCTTGAAGTTTGCTGAGGAAAATAGTCTGTATCATTAGGAAATATTTCTGTGCACCAGTGGCTCACATTAGTAGGTCAAATGCATTATCTCTTTTTTTTCCCATAGCAGGAATAATGTTCCAGAGAAGGGCTGGATATTACTTTTTTTTACATAAACCAGTCTGATATTCTGCCCATCAGAGTATATAGCATGAGTATAAAAAAAGAACAAAAAACAAACCTAAACTCTGCATCCCCATAGAAAAGAAGTTGTAGAAGCAGAACAGTAAGCTAACAAATTTGAAGTAAAAGCAACCTCTTTATTCTGTGGTTAAGTCATATTCTGGAATTCCAGAAAAGCACAAAGGAATCCGCCTTTCATTTCCCATTTCAAGTTACTCTAGAATTTGGTTCATTAATTTGTCTTGGAATTGCATCCATTTTTGCTCTCTTTAGAAATAACCAGCAGACCAAGGAGTATCAGGGCATTTCTGTTTATCAGGTTTACTTTCTGGTCTGCGTGGTTTTACAGGGCCTTTTGTCAGGCTGATAATTCTGCACCAGACCTCTCACCTGGATTGCTCTGGTTCCCTTCTAACACCATGCTTGTACCGTTGTTCTCAAATATTCTCTGTAAGTCACCTAAGTTGCTGACTGCTTGATGGATATCACTTTGAAGATCATCCAGTAATGCCTCATGATTTTGAATGACTTCCAACATTTCTCTTGAATCCACAGGTGTTGACACTAATCACAAGATTAAAAAAACAAAGTAATGCAACAGAGTGCAGCGACCAGGTGACAGGTATTCCTATAAGACCTCTGAGAACACCTGTGTACCTTTTGCTCTGAAAATTTTGCACTGACATTTAGGGTGTTTGTTGATTTATAGCACCTAAATTCATGATTTCTTTGCAAAGATTTTTTTCAACAATGATGAAAACCTAATACATTTAAACATTAACGGAAGAACATCAGCTATGCTAGCCGTGAGGTCAGTGAAATGCTTTTCACTTAAAATCTCCCCACACCATCAAAATGTTCTGGAATAATAAGTCCTTTCAAGCCAATTGACTGAAAAGTTTAACAACCTAGAATAAAAGGACAGCAGGGAAGAGCAATTGTGGTGTTTCACTAAGGAATCAGGAGCATAGAGTGTTCATATATGACTCTTGCTGAGGGGCCCTTTAACTGATGTTATTCTAAATAAATACCTGCTATTTTGAGCTGTAGATTTCAGAGTGTACACTAAGAGTTGCAGAAGCTGGTATATCCCAACTGTGCCGTCCTGGGGACCTCTTAACCTTCAGGGTTACCTTTGGCATTTAAATCTAATGTTTTATAGACTTCAGTCCTGTAAAGCGACTGCTTATTCATTCAGTCCTGAGAGTATAATGTAAAGATGACTCTGTTTCAGGGCTGCAGTACTACCATAAAGCCAACTGCCGCACCATTTCCCAGAAGGTGAGAAGTCCTTCTTGGACACTTAAATTGGTAGGACAGAGTGCCTGAGATATGAATCTAGCTACCTCATAATAATAATAATAATATCAAAGCTACTGGATAGCTGCTCAAAAATAGCATTTTGAATAGATTGTTTTTCTGGTAAGACTCATGAGCATGTTGTGCAGAGCAAGGGATTAATCACCCATGCCGCTGTCCCGGCTGGCATTCTCACTTGGTATCGCTGGTGGCCAGCCAGCATACAACTTGAAACTTTAGAATGCTTTGTCTAGAGCATTCATGTGGTGTCATGCCAAAAGCCATCGTTTATGTCCGTAAATGTAGTTGTGTGAAAACTTTCCTGAAGAATGCTTTCACTAGAGATACTGTCCATAGCTTAGCATGTTAAAATTGCAGCTAAAAAATGCATCATTTTTCTGAGCAGTGGCTGAGAGGTAAAAGAATTGCAAGCAAAATAACTTCAATCACATACTGTGGTTTGAGAACTCCTCTTCTTCCTGTCCTTCATTTTGATTTTCTGGCACCAGAATAAAATTAGGATCTGCAATTAAGATACAGTACATCTGTTACAATGTTTTAGATGCAGAAACTACTACAGTTTAGCAAGACAATGCAGGGCAATTTCATGTGTAGAGTAACTGAGGTGGAGACAGGCTTCTGCATTGCGGGTTTCTTAGGAAAGAACATCTTGTCTGGATAATTTACTTGGCTAATGGTACGGCACTAGCATACAACATTGTATAAGTGATAATGCTATGTAGTAGGGGTGGTTTTTTAACTTATGTTGAGTTATTTCTCCTAAGAAATGGGTCTATTGCAAATATGTGTGTTGGTTTTTTGTTGTTGTTGGTTTTGGGGTGGTTGTTGTTGTTTTTTCCTGGGGGATCCTATCAAAAGATCTGAAAATTCCTCTTCCTTGTTCCACAGTTACCTGAACTTTCGGGTGGCACCAGCTCCAGTGAGTGATGCTGTACAAATGAGGAGATGAAGATGGAGAAGCTGGTTTTGGTCAACAAGTGTAATGAAGGAAGCGACTAAACTAGAAGTACAGTATTTGGTCATGTGCTTCCAACGTTATAAATGAAGGTCAGGCTTGGGCACCACCTTAGAGATAAATCTGGGAAGAAAAGCTAAACCTACAGAGATAAAAACAGAAACTCCCTTTTTATCCATGGAGTCTGTTTGGGTAGGTGAGTTAGACAAAGACTGTGTGAAAATTTTCACATGACCGTTTGACATTTTTGTTATGATTGCCTTAATCACTACAGGGAATTACCTTTTATCCATTTAAATTCTCAGGGAAGAGACAGCACTGCAGGCTGGAGAGCAAGTGCTGTCTGGCTTGCTTGGGCTTGGATATGTCGTAATTTCCCTAGCCAGATAACTTAATCCTGTAAACTAGCCGTAGAGACATTTCACGTACTGGTGTTGCTTTCTGGTGTCACCAGTTTCTACCTGGAATTAGGCATTCCTGGATGGACTTGGACATCTGACAGGCCCCTGGTAAACAAATACCTTTATCCATGTGTAAAGATTACAAAGGTGCTACTACAGAAGAAGAAGTAGCTAATGCTGTTAGCTACTAATTGCGGCTAAGTACAACTACTCCTTGTTTCGAGGTATTAGTGATTTGGAGCATAGCAGACAAAGAAAGTAAGGCACCAATTCTCAAAAAGAATTAAAAAAAAAAGTAAAACCAAACAGGCAATCATTTCTTGCCACCGTTACTGGCATTTAGTTATTAATTCTCACACATGTTCTCTAGCTTTCCTTACCACGTTGTTCACAGTCTTTGCCAATAAATCCAGGGCAGCATTTCCATTGCAAAGACTTCAAAACCTTCTGTTTCACTTGATAGACTGGCTTCAGAGCGGTCCTGTACCTGGGGAGTAAGGGTCTGGGCATTAGATTGCAACTTATAGTCCGCTGGTGTCACTCAGGGTAAATTCACTGACTCTAGCAGCAGTCTGGTGTCAAGTGTCTCCTAGATGACTGACACAGGACACAGTTAAACTACATCACTGCTGCTTAGTAAAACATTGAGGCCATCCACAGCAATTTTGCTGTTCTCTGGGAGAGAGATTTTCCAAACATGCAGGCACGGATCTGACTCGAGTCTGAGAAATGTCGCAGATGGCAAATTTATGTAACTCTCGGAAATGCAACTCTAATATTATAATAGATTCTTTTGCGATCAAGTGAGGAGTGAGCTTTTACTTCTGTAATATTCCAATGAGTTGTAGAGAAAGTGTTGTTTTTAACAAATACTCTGAAATGTCACTGGCACCAAGGAAGATACAAATTTGTTAAAAACTCCACTAGAAATACTCATGAAACTTTTATGTCCAGACAAAGAGAAATGAATTTGTATTAACAAATTACAAAAGAATTGTTGTTATCAGTTTAACTACGTAGACGTGAAAACATGTAGGTGAGTATTAAATATTATTTCGCTTCAAAAGGGTATTGTGATTCAGTATCTCCCAGCTTTAAACACGGATCAGTCCTGGTACCTTAAGGTACACTGTTGGCTTTCACCAGCAGCCAGTCCTTCTGCAAGAGTGAGCAATTGGGCAATCGCACGTCTCCAATTCCTGCCATGAAGTGGTCTCACAGTTGGCCACGGGCAGAGCTTTTTAAAGTTATATGTGTATATTATGACCTGAAAATAATAGGAAAGGTATGTTATCTGTTTTTTTCTGCATAAACGTGGGAAGATTTGGAAAATCACTTAATCACCATGTACTCCTGTACTTCATGGCTTGGACTGGAAGTTGTTTGCCCAGGTTACCTAAATGCCTCTTACCTTCGGTATGTGAATCAGACCCTATATCACTTGGGTATTAAATTGAGTAGGTGCCTTAATTCTTTTTAAAATGTGTCGTTAAATAATTTTGAATGTCATGTAGATGCTTCAGAGAAAATTCTGTTGCCTTCATTGGTTTTATTTAGGATACTTACATGATCTTCTGGCAGTCTGGTGCTCCATTTAGACAGGGCTGTTGGGAGTTGACAATGTACTTTTCCTTCATGCAGGCTTCTATGTATGTTACCAGGCGGGACTGCATGAAGGAACACCAGTTCCTAGAGGAAGAAAGACATGGGAAAGGAATTTGAAGTAGGTCTTTTGAAGTATCTGCTTGTAACAGTGCCAAGGAAGAAATGCAGAAAGGCCTTCTATTTTCTTTTTTCAGCTGGCTGGAGGAAAGTGGAAAATGCTTGCTAGCTTCTCCCTCCACTCCCAGTTCTTTTGTTTTCATTTGGGATGTTTATCTGGGTTTGTTACAGAAGGGTTGATTGTCTGAACTTTGATGCATTAGTTCCATTTCCAGTCCTTTCATTTAGCAGGAGAAATTTCCATCTCATGATAACCTGCAGGTTAATGTCATTTTAAATGTCAAATTGCCTTTCTTGGCATGTTGCCATTTCAGATGCCTAATGACTGACTCATCAGATTGAGGCAGACTGCTTCTGAAAACTTAATCCTACATAAACTCCATTAATAATCAGTGCCTTCCTAAGTATTACTTCTTCAAGATAATGTAGTGACTGATTGAACTTTATTCATTAGACTGGCTTTGAAATAATTTCTCCCATCACCTGCAGGAAAATAATATTGGAAAAATGAGAGTGGTTTTCTTGAGTTTTAATTTTATGCTTATAGCAAGGACACATGAGTTTTACTAGTCTGGTAAATTTTCCAGTTCAGAAATATATAGGCATCTGTTTATCCCAGAGTGTAGATGGGCCTCTTCCTTTTCAAAAGTTTGAAGTCAAGACATGGAAGTGTGTTGTTGGTTGAAGTTTGATGGTTAAAATCCAAGATCAGAAGTGACAGGAAGTAAGTAGTAATGACTATAATGGGAAATTGAAAAAAATAGCATCTGATTAATTAGTAATTGCAATTATTGGTCAGAAACTATGTGTGTATTCAACACACTGTTTCAGATAGTGTGTTTACAGAAGTTCACCAGTTAAACACCAAAGGACCCTACCAGTAGGATCCTGTAGAAAAAGGATGTGACAGCTTTGGGCAAAGAAGCTATAGGGAGACAAGTAGTCTTTGCTCTCTCACTGTTTAACTCCGGCTACAAAACCTTCAGAGGAAGAGTCACTGAACCAGCAATTGCATTTTACAGACAACCTGTCTTAAAGACAGTGTGGGGCCTTGTGTTTCACACAAGTTTGGCTCCATGTCCTGCCTGTAGTAGGAGAGCACCTGCCATGGTTATTTCCAATACTGTGTGTGCATGCAGAGCCAGTAGGAAGTTGCCACATACCATGCAACAGCATACAGATGTTAAAACGTGCTGATCCTCTTCCTTAGGGAAAAGGTGGGGTTGAGCAGTTCAGAGAGAGAAATGAAAAAATATATACCACTTTCACTGTTTTAGCCAATGCAACTTAACTTTGCAGAGTGTTTCTATTCAGACAGGTCCGAAGAGGCTGCCAGGTTAAGAGGTAACCTGACTGGTTCCTGTCCTGGGAAATGGAAGCAAGGAGTTGATTACGTTCCTCTTTTCAAGTGAAGGTGCGGTTTTTGAGGGGTAAGGGTCTTACACTGACTCTGGCAGCTCAGCTGCTGTGGTTTAGGCTCAGAAGTGGTGACTTTCTGCAGCCCGTGCCACCTGGGCAGCAGGCAGGCTGCAGGGGGCTCTGTCTTCCCCAGTGACCCATGAAATCCAGCTCTGCTATTTGCAGCAGAACCTGTGGCCCCTTCAAACATCCCTTGATGCTCGCTGGCGTGGGGCTGTTAGCTATTCTGAATTGGAATAACCAACTCCACAGTTTCAATCACAGTCTTATTTTCCAGATGGGAAGACTGGCATGAATTCAGTTTCAAAGGGGTTTGAGACCTCACAGTAAAACACCTGCAGAGGAAACAGTTCTCTAATTGTCATTAAATTAGCTGTCCTGGTTGAAGACCACTTGAACCTCAAAAACTGAGCTACTGTTATGTTAGATGTCCATGTGACAGGTATCTTAGCAATTACAAGAACTGGTCATTATGGTGTTTCGGTTTTAATTTTTTTTTAGCATTGTTCTTCCTATCCTGCTGCTGGCAATTCAGTACCCAAGGGTTTGTCACTGGACAGTTTAAATGCCCAAGAGTAAACCTGATGAGTGAGAATGTGCTATTTTCATGTGATTTGGGCTTTTGTCTCTCTGGCAGCTCTAGGGCTCTGCTGTTCTACCTCCTGTAAAACAGCATGCAGTATAGTCACAGCCATTACTATGAGCCTTAGAGCTTGCTGGTATAAATATATGCAGCATATATGCGTTAATGAATCCTGGAGAAAAATTAGAAATCCTGTTATATGCTGTCATGCATACTATTGAATTCCTTGTCCTTAAGAAATCAACACAAGTTTCTCAGAACAAAAGTAATATCAGGCCTTACGCAGTACCGGTCATGTTATTTGGGGTATTTGGAGCGATCAGGGGGCTCGTGTACTCCATGAGTTTGTCTCAGCTTGTATTAAAAGGGAGTGGAGCATTGTGTGGGAGAGAGCTTGTGTCTGGTGAAGAACAGCTGAACTTGAAGCAGTATATTTTTAAATGGGAAGAGAGGAACCAAATCTCTGATAATCAGCATATATGGAAAAAGTTTGCCTCTCTGAGAGAGTTGCAGAAACAATGGGGAACTGAGTCCCACACGAAAGCAGAAGCTGCGGTGACCGGGCAGCTGGGAGCATGGGGGGAAGCTGGAAACCATGGGAGGAAAAGGCACCCAGCCTGGGCTAGCTGAAAGCATTTCACTGGGCTTGCTGGGACACAGACAGCCTTTTTGCTTCCCTGTTTCTCAAGGAAAACATGATTCTGATTTCACCGGGCACTCGTGCAAGCAAAACCCTTCATCTCTTAGAAGCAGGGGCAGGCATCTGGCAAAGCCTGCAGCGCTGGGAAGGCTGAACAGGAAAGCAGTTGTCTGCAGCCTGGGCTGGGACTGCAAGCCAAAACAGCTCTTTTGGTGAGCTGTAGTTTTAAGGCATTTGCAAGTGACTGGGTGATTTTTTTGTGCCTGTTATCAATGGGAGTCTTGTTTCCTGTGGGACTGAACCAGAGGACAAATCCTCAAGTTTTTATTAACTCATTACTCTTGGAGAGTCAAACACTCTGCTTGTGTCACCAAGCAGTTCAGCTGAAGCCAGCAGACCGACACATGCTCTGGCTGGTGCCTGCCTCTGAGATGTGCCTGTCTCTGCCAGGCTTTCTAAATCAGCCTGCATTGCTTTTCAGTGCTCAGCAAGAGAGGAGTAACTCTGAAACAGAGACCTGAGTTGTGCTTGTCTTTAGGCTGCCCTTTCTCACGTGCCCAGCAAGCCGGAGCTGGGGAGTGGCTTTTCCCCCCTCAAATCCCCTCTGCTGTTTTTCTGGGGAGTGCAGTGACCGAGTGCTGCTGCTGGAGCTCACAGGCATTGTTGCTAGGTGCAGTATCTTGGATCTGGCCATGGGATGCCTGCCAGACCCAGGCATTCTGTGTGGAAACCTCCTTTAAAATAGAATTCTTTGGCTTTAGTGTTTTGTTCTTTCCTAATGAAAATAATCCACGCCCCATGATTCATCATCTGGGCTGATTTGTTTTTCCCACCATACGCAGCTCCCAAACAAGTCCTTTGAGTCATGTAAGCCACACAAATCTAAACCAAATGTTTACATGCATCAGCTCATGTGTGAGCAAGAATGTAGTGTTGTGTGGCTGTGAGTACTTTTGCTATATTGCACATGTAAATGTGCACACACATTTAATAGAAAAGATGAGGATTCCTTTTCAAAACCTGTTAATGTGTTGGAGGTATGTGATGGGCTTCCCACTTGTAGAAAGGGGTGACGTTATATCAAAAATTGAATTAATGGCTGATCTCAATTTGATGCCTACTTTGAACAGTTATTAGCATTATGAATGAATACCATGAAGAAAAGGGAGTTCGATATACTCTCAATAAAAACTTCCTTTAATGGTGGTCACATTTCCTTATGTCTGTTTTTCTTTAGTGTCTGCTCCCTAGTTCTTTGTCACTTGATCTTAAAAGCTTATTTGTGGAGCTGAATGGCTACATAATGTCATGTTTTTGTTTTAATCACAAAAGCTTTTAGGGGTTTTGAGCTCCATGAAGCTTATCAAAATTTATTCTTTCATCAAATAAGTAAATAAGTCCTGTCTTTCCCATCTGTAATGAGCTGCAATACAGATACATGTGCCCAAAGATGAAGCTTTTATTGCAGTAGTTTTGCACATCTTGTCAAGTGCTTCCTTTAAGGAAACTTTGCTATCTGTAACTAAAAATACTCCTTAACTGTATTAAACTTGAGGGAAAATATGTCATTCTTTAATGTTACGTGGAACAATGGGAAGACTTAGAAAGGCTTGATCTAAAGTTCAATGAGGTGAGCAGGAGTTGTTCTGCTGGCTCCAGTGAGCTCTGACTCAGTCTATGAAGTTTCAAAGAGCTGCTCTTGCACAAATAGTGCTTTCTTTATTCAGCTGATTTCTGGAACACAGCAGCTTTCTGTTCAGCTTCTGTATTTTTTTCCCCTGCTTTGTAATTATGTCACTTCATTCACTGAATATATAACCAACTTAACACCCTCTGCTTTTATTCTCTTTAATAGTTTCCTTTTGATTCAAACTTCTGCTGCCAAGGAGAGTGAGGAGTAAAAAGAAGTTGCTCATGTGAGGAGAGCAGAAGAGCTTTCTCTCCGCTCTGGTGAACGGTAATGTTTATCACAAAGCTGCAGTTAGAGCAACATGTGAGGGAACCCTAGTAAATCCTGGGCTACAGATGTTTAAATTGTTCCGTTGCTTTTCCTTTTTTTACATTCCAAGGCTTTTTTTTTTTTTTTTAATCTAGGAAAAAAAGTGTCTGAATTATTTTCTTTGCTAGACTAGGTGCCTTTTTTTTTTCCTAAGCTGTCTTCTAATCTGGTTATAAAACAGAGTCTTTACATGCATCTGTCCACTTTTGCCTTCTTTTGAGACAAGGGTATTCTTTTGTCTGAGGTTAAATACTTCTCATGACAAAGCATTCTCTGTTTAAATAAGATTCAGCAAGTTTGTTTTAGCTTAAGCTCCTTTTATTTGAACCTTTAAGGTCTTTAAACTGAAAACTGATCTTAAAATGATTTTTTTCTTATGTTGGAGACTACTTCTGCTGTTACAGAAATATTGGAAAATGCATGTAGTTCTATCTCTGATTCTAGGATTTGGTTGGGCCACCTTATAAGAAAACAAAACCCCCAGAACCAGGGGATAAAGTGAGATGGCTGGTCTGCAGTAATTATCACTCTGCTCAAAGGAACACAGGGTAGTCTTTTTCTTCATACACTGCTACACCAACAATCACAGCATGATAGTGTGAGTTACGTCCCCCAGCTCAGCTAGGTACTTACATGCTTTATTTTCCTTAGTTACATGTTCTCATGATTGGGTCTGCAGTGCATAATTTTAGACACTTCCACGGTCAGTGGAATTTTTGCCTGAACAGAAGCTTCATGACTTCAGGCTGTTGTTTTTCCGTAAGTTTTGTTATTCCTTTGACTGTACAACCAAGTTGTCCTTCACATCAGTTTCCTCAAGTTTCTATTCTCTAGGAAGCCGGTTTCTATAATGACTTGGCAGACTCCTGTCCAGCCATTCCTGTGTCTAGAACTGACAAAGGGCAAAACTTTCAGGTCCACGACACTTTCCTTTTCTATACGGTGCAAAGGGCACCAGATATACAGTAATTGGCACTTAAATGTGCTACAAGATGACGATAGAGGACCATGTTCTTCTAATTTAACCAAATGGTTTTGCACTAACTTACACAGAATGACTCCATGTTTATACCAGTTGAAGCAGAATTAGCTATGGAATAATCTGTTTTCTGTTTTTCCCTCAAAGTTCTTACTGACAAGCAGAAGTAGCCTCAATAAAACAGAGGTTAAATATCACATTAAAATTAATCTAAACTAGGACTATGCATGTCAGTTTTAAGACAGACTTATCTTTTTATTAGTTATGGAATGTAGAAGGTATTCAGGCACTGAAAAAGGTGCTGGCTCTCCAAGGGAACATGGTGTGCTGCTGGGCTTTTAATTAGCAGCCAGGGACTAATTGCTGATAGTCGAGCAGCAAATTCTCCATCTCTTTCCAAGCAGCCAGCAGCCCTGTATTACAATCAGACAGCAGAAACTCATATTCCTCTGTCTTTCCCTTGGGAGGAGCAGAGCTCCCTCTCAGGCAGGGTCAGGGATCTTCCTATGACTTATACCACAAACCACCCTGGTTTTCATTGGGGTTTGAGTAGACTAATTGATTTCTGGTTTTCCTTAACGAGCTGGGCTGAAAAGAGTGGCAGTGGTAATTTCAAACATATGGATTTCCATACAGTGCTGGAAGTCTTCCAGAGCCCTGAGCAATGCTGCTTGAATGCCACTTTTATTCCACCAGTAGGGCCAGTTGGTCTGTTACCAGCTGGGACTTGTCCTGCAGAATGTCCTAAAGACTTAGTGCAGTGAAGGCTTTCTGAGCAAATCTGGTCCTGAACCTGGAGCCTCGCTGGGAGCAGCAGCTCAAGGGAAAGGAGGCTTGGCTGGGAGCTGGTCTTGAGCCAAATCCAACTGTTGTACAAGCTACCTCAGAGACGTAAACGCAAGAGGTTTTTCCTCTTCACAAAGCATCACAGCCATTGCCTCATTTCTATAATCCTCCCCACAATACAAACCCTACGGCCTTCTCAGAGGGCAGCTTGCACTTGGATTTCATCTTTTGATTCCTACAGACTTAATTTCACCCCTAGTATAGCACTCATTGCTTGTCTTCAAGCAGGAATCGCAGCCACTGGCCACTTGCTAGCACAGCTGTGCTGATGCCAGTGAGTCAAAAATGCGCAGGAAGACAAGCTTCTCAGATGGGGTGCACTCCGGGTGCAATGTGCACCAAGGTTTGCCCTGATCATGTTTTGGGCATGAGTGTGGTTTGGTTCTGGGTTGGCCACTGATGGATTCAAGGGCCATTGACCATCACGAGTATGAAGGCATCAGATCCACGTGGTAATAGTGCTGATGGTGGTTCTGTGGCTGTGCAGAAACAAGAGATCTCTTGCTATCTGGTGAAAGAATGAATTGCTGCAGCTTGCACTAATGCATTGTGTAACAAAGGAAATTAAATGATCCTTTGGGCACAGAGAGTTTGATAACTCCTGTATCGTGTGCAGTGAAGCTGTGCCATTTGTATCAAATACGCTAACAGGGAGCCATTCTCCCTGCAGCTCAGCAAGAGAGCCAAATATCGAGTGATGGGTTTGGTCAGCAGTCACTGTCTGAGGCAAAAGCTTAACTGGAGAATTTCCTGAAGTCCTAAAAGGAGCCAAGTGCCTTACTTTGATAGGAAACCATTGCTTCTGTTAATGAACTTGGCACCACAAAGGCTATTGTTGAGCGCTCAGCGGCCATTCCGCTGGTTTGCAGGATGTCAGGGGCTGAAGATCGCATTTGGCTGCATTTCATCCAAACATATTTTATTTTAAGCATATGTTCTATGTGCCTTTGTTGGTGAATTTCAGTATCCCATCAGCTTCCTAAGAAAGCCCCTGACTAATTTTGTAGAAATAGATGAGTCAGTGTGAAACTGGTCTTAATTAAATCAATGGATATTTTCCTGTAAAAGAAAATAAGCTATTAAGATTGAGCATTGTTCTGATTTCCCCTAGAATAAGAGTGATTTGGATTTTCTGTGCTTTATCTTTACTTCAGAGGATAGTTGTTCTGTATTTTGACACCCTGTACAATCAGGAAAAGAGGCCTACTTCTTTGTGGCTGTGTCAGTGCCAAATTAAAGGAAGAGGTGTGTGTTTCAGTGAGATAGCAACGCACCTGGGTGACATCAGAAAGCCTTCCTGTAATCAAGGGTGACTCCTGCCTTTGCTATTTATAATGCAGGAGGTGGGGTTTGGTTTGTTTGATTGTTTGTTTTCATTTTTTGCCAACACATTATAGTTGTAAGAAAAGTCCCAATAGCTGCATGTTTTTGCAGATTAAAGGGAAAGACAGAGAACCAAACCACCTGTCCAGTGAGAGAGCAAATCCAAAACAGAGGCTACTTGGCAATGATGACACATTGGAAAGACAGAGGAGAAGGTCTGTGAGACTTTGTCATAGCTGGGGAAACCAGCTTTAATTGCTGGGTTTCTGTGTTCCTTCCCATCGCACCACCACAGTCCATTTCTCCCTTAGCGGTGAGCCAACCATTTGGGGACCAGCTCTTGTCAGTGTGTTTACTGAGAGAGAAAGTTAAGAATAACCTCTGCTTTTTTCCTAAGTTTATTTTTAACCTGGAACACTGAAGTGATCTTGTTTACAGTGTTACTTGACTGACAGGTCAGGCCAACTGAGGGTACAGGCAGCTTTAGGCTTTGCTGGCAGATATAGCATGTGGTGGAATTGCACTTTTAGATGCTTCATTTATCTTTCGGGGTTTTTTTAATGAAATATGAACACTGAGCGCATTAAATCTGAGTTGTCAGCCTGACTTTTCTTGGTGTTGCAGGCACATGGATTAGATTAAAGCCAGCCACCTGCAATTCCGCTCAATGCTGTGAAAAGATAAGAGCCTTGGGCTATAATGCTTCACTAAGGGTGCTTGAGTGCATTGAATGGTTTGAGAAATAGTCTGTTTGTATGGAGAGAAAACAAGCTGTTCTGAGTGTAATTACAGTAGAGGTCTTTCCTTGGACCTTAGATCGACAGAGGCAAGTCCCTGGCAAGGGTACAGAGAAGATAGGGTGTTTTTCCCAGGTCCAGGGAACCTTTCTTTTCACAGGCTGAGTCAGCATGTTCCTCACAGAGCCGCATGGAGGAGGGGATGTGTGTCCAGTTCTGTCTGCCCAGGTCTCAATGGCACAGCCTAAGGAAGGGCACAATGTGCCACTTAGATGTCCTTCAGCTCCCCTGAGGCCAGCTCAGCACCAGGCCTTGCTCAAGCATGTGGCATCACCAAGTGTTTGATGGAAGTGGTTCTAAAGGAAAATCTCCAGTGTGGCTTGTCAGTTTAGGACAGATTTTCACAAGCTGCCAGGTTTGTCATCAACATAGCAATTGTTAGGCTAACAATAGCGATGCATTATGTCGTTGTTGTGTTTATTATCCTTTTCAATATGACTTGATCAGACAGCAGTTGAATTAGTTACACCTAGTGGTAAGTATTGGACCAGGTGATGAGCTAATGCAAAGCTAATGAAAACCCTTATTTGATATTTATTGGATCAGTTCTAGCACTTCCACATATCTGGTCATGTTCCAGGCACCTTTTCCAGCCTCACTTTAGCTGCCTGTATCCACACACAGGAAAGCCACCAGTAACAGTAGAGTGTTGCCATGAAGTTCTGCATTAGGCATCTGTTTTATGTGGGAAATGAAGAGTGCAAATGTATTTGTTACCTATTTTGGGTATTATGCATTGAGTATTTATGAAATCCAGGACCTGTTTTTACTGTTCTTGCTCTTCATTGTCCATTGCTGAAATAAATGCTAATGCAGTCTAGCAATTTCACAGTACAGATCTCTTCATATATTTGTGCTTTCATTTCCCTCTTTAATTCTGCAGAAAGTTTGGGTACACATGGATCCATTTAGCTCAGCAGTAGAATAAAATATCTTAAGTCAAACCAATCAGCTCATATGGGGTACAGCTGCTGAGCGGGGGAAGATTATCTATATATTGTTATTATTTTGTTGATAACGAGTACCAACACTTGTTGACTTTGAACGTGCAGAGCTTCTCTGGCGCACTCAGATACCGGCAACAGCTGAGATACTAAACTGTTACCTAGTTCTTCCTCTGAAGAACAGCTGAAACGAAAGGATTGTTATCCAGACACTTTTTTAAAAAGTCACACAAAGGCCAGTGACTTCTTACTGATTTTTCTTGTCTTAAAAATCTTATTAGAATAGTCTTGTTATTCTGAGAGGAATACATTAGTGAAGTATAATATATCCAAGCATTTGACTGGGATCTAATGAGTCATTTCACCTTACATGCTGAAATAGAAACCAGAGGATTCTATCTGACTAGTTACTAGTTGTGATAGTCTCAATTATTCAAATAACTACAATAAGAAAATATAATCTTTTTTTTTTAAATCTGAGACTATTTTGTAACAACTGCTATTCCTAATACGTGGGAAAAATAGCAACAGGTTGGACAAAACACATCATTTTTGTTAGAAAATGATGAGAGTCAAAACCTTGTCTTGAAGACAAAGGATCCATACATTTCATTTGTTTCTTTCCTAGTTCTGAAAATAATAAAGTATTTTCTTATTTCAAAAGCAAACTAGAAGAAGGACACAGTTTGGGTAGAAAATTATTTTCCACCACCCAGGCTCTTCTTTATGGCACATCTTTATGTTCCTTTACCTCTTAATTCCTGATGCTTTTTTTTCTTGCTCTCCACTTTAGAAATAAAAGCCCAGTTCCTCAATGTTTTTTCCAGGACATATGTCACACTTGTAAGGAGGAAATACCAGGTCCATTACAACTGCTTGTCTGTGCATAGCCGGGTACTCCAGCCATGGGCACCTGACGCACACTTGAGGACTTCAGGCACTGAAGGTACATTGCTTCAACTGTTTGCAATGACTTCTAGAATATGGAGTGCAGTTACAAGGAGATCTATGCTGTCCTCCCTTACTCACACTCTCTACCCTCACTTTTGGACATAATTTCTCTTAAAGTCTCAAATTTTTTTCATAAGATGTGCTGCCTTCCTGGTTTGTGTGCACTGTCTAGCAAAAGAACAAATACCTTAAAGCTACTGTCAGGCTAGATTTTGATTGTAGTCATCAAGACAGCTTTATAATTGGGAAGAATGTGATGATTTGATTCATTATGCAACTATCTCCGTAAAAGAAGGAAGTATTTCTCTTGGGAGGAAATTAGGATGAGCAATAGCTGGTACTGAACACAAGCTGGTGCTGAACGAAGTTACAGAGCAAAGGAAGAAATCCCTGTTAGGACAGGATATCACAGCATCTTGCTAACTTATACATGCATCTTTTTACACCATTCAATTCTCATGGTACTTATAGTTTTCAGAATGCTTTTGGCATTTCAACGGGCCATCAAATGATTACCACCTTGCAGTATAACGTGGAAGTCCTGAGTACAATTTAGGCTTTGTTTTCCTTCCTCTGACGGTGTCTGAAATGCATTAACCAGTAGTTGATGAATTAACAGTGCATGTCGTTATCGAACACTACCCATCAGGAAACTGGAAGTCAACACTTGCATGTGTTAGAAAATGACTTAAGGTCAATGGTTGGTGGTACAAATTTGTGGGAAGATGTAGTATGAAGGACAACAGGGTTTTAATGCAGTCACCGTGCTACACACAGGAGGGAGGCCTTAATTTTACATGTAGATGAGATTAGAAACAAGATTGCATACTTTAGTTTGCGTGAAAGGGAAGCATGACATGAGCAAGGTTTTATAGTCTGTTCCTATCTTCCTTTTTTCCTTTCCTCAAGAGCATTTAAAGGGAAAAATTCCAGGGCACACTAAAGCGCTGAGCTGGGAACAGCACTCACTGTGCTGCTGTTTCAGCTCTCCCAAGCAGGGCTCTGCAGTACCCGTCCATCAGGGCTATGAAAGATTCATTCACGGTCCTGCTTGGTTTATATCTATTTTAAACATTTAGAGACCTACTTACGTGCCCTGTAAAACTTATAAAAATCATAGTGTTTGGAAATCTTTCTAGTGAAGTACACGCCTTTTCTACCCAGGATGGCTGCTCTTCTGCTATGAATTACCACGAGAAGCATTTCACTGTCATGAAAACCTTTTCGGGGGCTTGAATTTGTAGTCATCATCATGCTTATTTATTATAACTTGCTTTGTTACATTTACTCTTCACTATTTTTATTTTGCTGACAGCCTTCCACTCTTTCCATTTACGAGGCCTAAGTCTGCAGCCAGGCACATTCTGATAATGGGCAAAGGTTGTCATGATCAGCAAAAATAATCAGCATTGGTTTGTGATCAGAAAAAGTCAGTAAATTAATTTCATCTAGTTTTGCTTTGCCAGAGATAGTGTTTTGTTTTATGGTGCTACAGCTGAACTGGAAAGCTTCACATTTGCCAGCCGTGTCCAGAGACCTAACCCCATTCTGCTGTCTCGGGCTAGACAAAAAGAAGGTCCCATCTGTGGTTTCATCCTCCACAAGCGATTGAGCTTTCTGTTTCTGTAATTAAAACATTTAAACACCTCCTGTTTAGATATAGATTGATCCCTAAAATCTCATATATTCTATTGAGAAACTTCTGTTGAAAATAGTCGTTTTTCAACAGGATATAAAGGCATCACACAGGATCACAGTACCGTTACACGTAAGACAGACACATTGGGGTACTTACCCTCTTCGGGACTGTGGGCCCACAGCTTCAAAGTCCTCTCTCTCTTCCTGATGTGAGGAGATCATACTTGAAGGGTAATCTTGAGTATCCTCCCCGAGCCTTTCTGCCTCCCAATAACTTTCTTCCTCCTGTGACAGAGGAGTCCTCTGGGAGTATGCAGAGGTCTCATGAATTCGTGGCTTGTGCACTGAACCATCATGAGATCCATGATGGTCTGAGTGTTTGACCAGTGTTGCCAGCCCTATTGTATTACAGATAAGCAGAAGCTTCACTAGCATTGTGGGTTTTTTCCCCACTCAGTTGCACCTGTCTCTTGTTCTCTTCTCTGAAGCGCAGCCTGGATTAATTCAGGAATGTCCCGGCAATATTCTTTAACTGGAAAGTTGGAAGAAGGAAGGGAGAAAAAAAAAAAGTGTAACAAAGAGCGGAAAAAGCTTTCGACCCTCCCAGCTACTGTGGAAACGTCCGTGGCTATTGAACAATGTGAGTCTAGTTCCTGTGTGGGGCTCAAACGTCTCTAACGGGGGGAAAAAAGAGGTGGTAGGAATATAGCTTATTCAAGGAACTTCTGAGCTTGGCTGCCTTCTAAACTTATCTGTGAACAGGAACTTGGCTTTTATCAACTGCCTTCTCCCTCAGGCACAGGAAAAGGATGTTAGCTTAAAGGAAAGGAAGAGAAAAGAAAGGAAAGAAAATACTGAGTGGTGTAACAGACTCTTGTTATAGAGCCAGAAAATGTCACAGACCTGCTTGCTCCAGTGTCTGCACGTGTGTTTTTTTACTACAATTTAAAGGCTGAAATATCCTGGCTTTAGCAGCAGAATATTCATGGTATGTACAACAAATTATGGGCATTAAGGGATTCAGAAGTAAATGCACAGCAAAAAAAACAGTTTACAAACATCGGTTTTGTGTGGCCTTTGCGAAGTAGCTCTGTGAATCATGATTTGTTCCTATCAAAGTGAAGATTTTAATGAAGTCGTCTTTCAGAGAGGTCAGGATTACTGAACATTTTTAAGAGTTTCCGTTCAGGTTGTTATCTCTGGATCTGAGTTCTTTTGTACATTTTGTACATTTTTAATTAGTGTTACAATAAAGCACTTGCCGAGAGCTGCTGTAAAGAGCAACTTTCGTCACACGTCCTAACAATTGGAAAAAAAAAAGGCTGTGGAGGTTGGATGTACTTTTCTTACGGGTTTTGCTTTACTTGATGGTGCTACTTTTGGTTTTGTTGCTGTCATAAACTGTATTTCTTTTCTCACTGTCTTGCAGGGTGATGCACCCTGGCATTTTTAAGAATAAAATGAGGGAGAATGATGCTCCACTGACAGAACAGGTGGGAATTCTGGTGCAGGGCTGCTAGATCATGGCCTGGTTTGAATGATGACATATGCGGCCCAAAGTTCAGCACGTCCTGCAGAGCATTAAATGTAAAGCTTTTCTGGGGTTGTTCCAATGCCAGCTGAAAAATAGATGATACAATCTTTCTAGGATTTTGGAAGGCCTTGTTATTAAAGGCTGTGGATTTTCATCTCCTTATTGCTGGTTAGATCTGAACCCCTCTCCTTCTGAATGCCCCTCTGTAATGCTTAATGGAAGAACCTAGGAAACCGCAGAAAGGCCCTTACTGACCTGTGACAGATGTGCTGTGTAAGAGGAATTAAGCCCTAGGGCAGTGACAGTAGCACATGGGGTAAAGCAGAGAGAGATTTTGATCATTTTAAGAGCAAAATCTGCTCTTGCTGTTGTAGTCACGTCTCCAGGGAGATTAAATCATAAGTTCTGGACTGAAGACTGAAAGTAATAAGTAACTTCCTTCTGTTTCTTCCTTCTGTTTCTTCCTGCTGCCTTTATTTCAGAATTGTGTACATCCTGCTATAATGCATGGTAACGTGTGAATATTTTGTGTGCTGTGTTTCACATACTGGATGTGGCCTAGGTGTTACATATATTTACTTAATAAGACCTGTTATTGGGAAGGAACTGAAACAAACATGAGACAAAACAAACAACAGGCTTATGAGCTGAACTGCTGTGTGATCGTGGTTTGCAGAAAAGTTATTTTTGTGCTATAGGTATTGAAGTTTCCCCACTTGTAAGCCTTTGGACTTGTCTTTCAATAGATACCTTTCCACTTAGTCTTAACTCAGCCATTAATTCTTTCTTCTTCATGGATATGATACCTCCTCCTAAACAGCAGGGCAATGTTTCTCATGCTTCCTTCTGGCTCGGAACATCTGTTCCTTCAGGTGCAAGAACCGGTTCTGTGTGCCTTTGTAACGGTGCTGCCTATGAGTGCAGCAATCAGGAGGAACAGATTGCTCAGCCATTTGTGAGTTAATAATTCAGCATGAATTTTTGGTAGCAGTTATGAAAGATGTTAAAATATTGAGTGTATCAAGGACTGACGTATCTTTCCTTATGCACAGGATGATGCCATGAACACGTGCAAGATATGAATTATTCAAAGGACTCTCCTTACTAAACAACACCAGTTAAGATTTCTTATCTAATAACTGTTCTGATTTGGGGTGTCTGAATAACATATTCAGGTTGTACTATTGGTTCATAATATTTGGTATATTGGCAGACTGAGCTGTAAGTTTTCTTGCTTAACATCTGTAGGGGAACAGGTATGAGGAGTACCCATTAAGGTACACGACACAGCCCAACTTTGCCTTTCTGCCGCTGGTGCCTCAGCGTGGAACCAGGGAAAACAGACATGAGGTCATTTGCTGTAATGATTTGCTCATTGCCATCTGAGTTCAGTCTCTTCTAGGAGGTACCTACCGGATGAGAAAGGCAACTGTGCACCAGTGAATGCAAACAGGTATCTATTCACTGTTCAGATGCCTAATTTAGCCCTGAGGTACCTTAGGGAGCTGGGCACTACTGCTGGGATGGAAGAAATGGCTGAGACAAACCAAATTTAAAACATAGTTTGGAAAATGATGTGGAAATTGGTGTTACTTCAAACATATGCTTAAAACCCTATCAGTAAGTGAGGTGGTAGTAGCACTGTGGAGGTGTTTGGAGCTGCCCTGATACATCTCAGAAGTTTCTAGCAGTTCTCGGAACATCTAGCCAAAAAAAAACCCAAACAACCCACTAGTTCTCTACTTTGGCAACTTAATTTGACAGGTGACAGATATTGTTCCTCCACTCTTGGTCCCCAGTCATGGGTGGCTTTCTTTCCTGTGTCCTTATTCATGAAAATCCTTTTCCCCCAAGTATTTCTAAGAAATGCTTCTTCAAACTGTTTTCACTCTTTAAAGAGTTTATATTGCCAGTTGCACCAGACTCTTCAGTGTGCCCTGGGATCTTGCAGACAACTGTCAGGACTACTTTCGCCTTGTCTGGTAATTATAACCACTTACATTAAGCACAGTTATTAACCCACTCCAATGTTGCCCACCCTGAGAATTCAGTGTCTCATTTGCCATTCCATAATCAAGTTGTCAAATATTGCCACTGTCTTCTGGATAATCTGCATCAAATGTAAAAATCTCATCTTGGCCCCTTTCTGTTTGTTTAGAGTCAGAGCCCTGCAGCTACAGTTTGAGAGGAGATGGGTGGCCACACAGTAAGCAGTGCCAGGCCATACGCTTGATAAATGACTTGTACGTACTTGGAAAGCAAACTGGCTATTCCAGACGGCTTCTCTCTGGAGAAAGAGCCCTTAGGAATTGAATTTTCAGAGAATGGCTTTTTGGCTTTTGTCTGGTTCGTTTCTATCTTCCTAGATCCACTGCCTCCTCCAGAATGTTCTTAAATCTATATTATAGCCTTAAATTCAGAATTTGAGTATTTGAAAGAAAAAAAAAAGGTTTGAAAAGCTGGAATTCTTTCAGTAAGTATGTGTTGCTTTAGATTCATTATCCCAGCTCCAAATCTCTGAAGCAGACTGAATAACTGAAAGGATTTTATGTCTGGGAAGATGAATAGGGCAGTTTTGATCCTAGCTGCACAGCAAGGGAGTAACTTCTCATTAGGCATTGCCTTTCAGATCTGGAAAACGCTGTCTCATCCCCTGCCCGCTGTCCATGCACACAGGAGCCTGTGTGTGCTCTGGGGAAGGGGAACAAGGGGAGAGGGGGGTCAGGAGGGACCTGCTGTGCTGGGGAGGATTCCTTTCAGTGGTCTGTCCTTCCGAGGAGGAAGATGAATTCTTGTTGACTTTATTTTTATTTAGTTTGTTCAAAAGCTATCAATGGAATTCAACAGCAGAGATCAGTCAGGGAAGACTGCTGAGTGCCGTACTGGCAGCGCTCTGCTCGCTGTGTGTGCCTTAAAAATGGCTCGTCCATCAGCCTTCACACTGCTTGTTCCCTGGCAGAGGAAATTACTCATTAACTATGCAAACGTACATGCAGGGATTCAAGTCCTAATCTGTTTGCCAAGAGGATGTCAGACAGAACTGCTTGTTTTTGTTAGGGCCTGAAAATGAATGATTGGAGACAGTTCTCCTTTCGGCATTTTGAAGTTTTCATAAATGGACAGAGAGAGAAGGAGGGAGGATTTTTGTTTATATAGAGCAAGGTTTGATACTGCTAATGTTAATATTATTCTCCATACAAGAACTTCCTGAACAAAGGATATTTACCAGCCACAAAAGCAATCTGTCTTTGCTTTCTTTACCTGTCTGTCAAACATCATGCACTATTTAAATACTTCAATAGAATATGACCAAATCCCACTCCTTTCATCCAGCGAGATGCTTTTGTCAACTGGTAGACTCCAGCATAAGTTCATCATTAAAGGACATGGTTACGGTTTTGTTACAGTTGGGAAAATTAAAGAGGGAAGAAACACAAATTAAGTAAAATCCTTGTTTAATCTGTTGCAGACACAAAGAAATGTGAGGTGGTGGAGGAGGATAGGGAACCTTGATTTCTGCTTTGCATTTTTTTCTTTCCCTTGCATCTGTGCTTTGGGAATAGGTAGACTTGCATTAGACTTGTCTTGCCCAGATTCCAGAATTACTGGCAGGCGTTGCACAGGCTTCCAGAGATGAGCCACCAACACCCAGAGAGAGGTTTGAGCGTGTGGGAGGTGGGGAACTGCACCTTTCAGAGACTCTCCAGAAACTGCGGAGTTACGCAGCAAGAGACTCTATGAACAAGCCTGAGCAGGTGGAATTCAGCCTTTAAATGAACAACAGTTGGTTTGTCACTGCACAAATGAAGAGGAGACTTTCTTTTGGTATTAGGCAGGTCAGCTAGGTGTTTGTGAGACACAGGTTTGTTTAGAAAGTGATATGACTGAAACTCAATAGGAAAAACTGGCAACTTAATGTCTAGCATAACAGACCTCTCCCCAGACCTCTCCCCATCCAAGGTAGATAGCAGAAAAGAACCCATTCCTGTCAGGTGAGATGGGAATTGGGGTTCTCCAAATTGCCCACTGGAGGAGCTTCTCTTTAGCTGCTGTTTATGTTATCTCATACAAGGGGAAAATTGTTTTTCGGTCACAAAGTTGAGATCTTTGTAAAATCTGAAAGCCAGGGTTGCTTACATTAACTCCTGTTGTTGGGTTTACCCAATGCAGGATTGGCAACAAATCAGAACTGATCCCCTGCATAGAACAGAAATAGGTACCGCAGTTGTCACAGGGAGGCAAATGTTCAGGAGCCATTATTGATGCCCTATATAGATCACCTACAGCGTTGTCCTGAGTCCAGAGCTTTCCTAAAAGGGTTTCAAGGTAAAACAACGCCTGTGCAAACTGCCCGCTGCCTTGGGAGCGATCCAAGGCATTTAAATGCCTCTTGTGAACTCTTTTTGAAGGTCACTGGGAGAGGAGGAGGCAGGAAAGGAATATCCCACTCAAGTATTGGCTAATTCAGTCTGGTGATGATTCACATTTTACATCCCAGGATGGCTTGATATTTCGTTTATTTGTTACCTTTAGTAGCAATGCAAAATATACAGAATTTGATTGTACAGATGGTAATGATGGAGCAAGAGCTTAACAAAATCAAAATACACTTCTCCCTCCTGTCAGGCTAGTTATTCTCCTGAAGATATCAGTAAAACCCATAACCCTGTAAGTGCTCTGCTCTGCTTTAATGCTCTTTGAAAGCCTACTGAAAAAGTGGGCCCAGCAGCGATTCACAAAGATTGCAAATTCACTTTTTATCAAATGTAGCAGAACCAAGACTTCTGCCCTGTGCCTAATGAAATCAATGGAAGTCGTGTGGGTGACTCTGAGAGCAGCTAGCTTAAACCAGTGGTTGCGTGATATAAGAAGAGACATATATATCTCCAATTTAAGAATACACTGGGAGCAGAAAAGGGCACCAGCCATGCACCTTGGATAGTGGTCAATCAGCCACCTAAGGGAAATTTTGAAAGATGGTAAGAAAAATCTTTTTTCACTCCTTGCTGCAACAGTCTGGAACAGAGAGAGCTCTTACAATAATTGCTATGTTGTGATGGCCTTCCTCTGAATCTTGCACTTTTTTTAATTAACAATTGATAAATGGATGAATTAATCTGTCAGAGATATGGCTCTTCTGCATTCAAATTGAATTCTTGTGCTTCATTTCTAAGTAAGTAGACCAATTTGTGAGAAAAAGATTAAGAAATCTGTATGTTAATTTCCAGATCAAGTGTCTTTCAGTTGTTTTGATATGGAGTAAAAAACACTCCCCAAAAGTAAAGAAATAAGCTTACTTCCGTGGTAGGAACTATATTTGTATACATGTTTCCGTGTATGTACGGACGTGTCATTTTTTTATTCAGACTTTTGGTTTTTCTCTGTAGTCATTCCCCCCCTGACCCTCCCAGGCTGATAACTTGTGGTGGCGGTGGATTACGGGCCACTGTGCTCCAGGACGTTACGGTGTGCTACCCTCCCATCATGCAGTTAAACCTCTGAATTTCATATTCTGTTTGCCTGGTAAGGAAAAGCAGCCAAAGCCAGTCAGGGTTTGTGCTCGGAGGTCAGTGCTCCATGGCTTCTGTAGTTTCAGATAAGGCACCATTAAATAATAATAAAAATAAATAATCACCTTGTTGCACCAGCAATTGCTTTCACAGGTCCCTGCGCTGAGTTCCAGTTTGTGCTAGCAGGACAATAACTGATATAGGCCACTCTGAATCTACTTCAGAAAACAATTTAGCTTGAGTTTAACTTTAAGCACATCAGGCTATCCAAATGTGATTAATGATCATACATTTTGACATTTTGGTGTTTTTTTCCAAGGGGGGCCTTGAGGCTGGATGGATCCTCTATGCAAACTGCAAGATTTCCCCAGTCAGTTCTGAGCTGGAAGATTTTCTTGCCCTGCCGTGCTCTGCAGCACAGACCTCTGACACAGGCAATGACGTTGGTGTAAAATGTCGTCTCGTTCTGCAGCGGCAGAGCTCTGTATACAGCAACTCAGAGAAACAAATAGGAAACAGGATTTCCCCCAACAGGCATCTGATTTTTCAGAAATGAACCATTGTAATGGGATGTGCAGCTGAGGAAGAACTGTAATTTATACTAAATGCCTTGAGGGGCCAACTTCAGACTTGACAAACATGGCAAGTGGGGCTCCCAGCTCCCTTCATTTGGCACCAAGCTCTAGCTGGTTCCCTTTTTCTCTCTGTATTTACTAGAAATAATGTTCTTGTTATGCTTTTGTACAGGATGGATTCTGGTAACTGCCAGAACAAGAAACCTGACCCTGTTTGTTTTGTTTGCTACAAATGCTACCAGCTTTACATGATATTCAGCTTCTGGGAACCCAGGAGAGCTTGTGTTTGCCTCCTGCTGCAGCCTCAGGGAGATGCCCTCTCAGGAACTCAGCTCTTCAGATAGAAAGTCTCCCTTTTCACGAGAGCATCCTTGAGTGAGAGCATTGCAGCATATTTTAAAAGCTTTATCTCTCTGGAAATTTTCCAGACAGTCCCTTACCTACTGATGTCCTCCTTCTCCTCTTCTCTCCCTCCCTCCTTAAATCTTCCCAAGCAGATCCATATCATTAATATTTCAGTATCAGCTGTTCACAGGCATTGGCTACAGTGTAGTGCACTTCATCAATAAGAACCGGCAAAGGCTGTGAGGTTTGCCACACTGCCTTCATCCAGCTGAGGAGTAAGAGCAAAGACAGAGCCCAGCAGAGAAAGCGAGTATCCACTGAGAGTAAGGCTGCACATTGCAGTCCTTGTCGGGAGGTGCTTTTTGCTGCTGTCCCTCAGATCGTCCGGGTAATACCCGAGCAAGCAACAAGAATGGATGTCTTTAAGAAAGGTTTCTCCATCGCTAAAGAAGGTGTGGTGGCTGCTGCAGAAAAGACCAAGCAGGGAGTGACGGAGGCTGCAGAGAAGACTAAAGAAGGGGTGATGTATGTAGGTAAGAGAGAACTATTTTCAGTCTACATTTAAGCATGAACTGCTGCATAGACTGTCTTTGAGAAAGTCTGGGGAAATATATTGTGGCTAAAACTTGGGAGGGAACGGCGGGAGGTCTGGATAACATCCCCAGCTCTGTCACAGAGTGGCTTGTAAGCCTGGGGTGCCATGTCCTCCTTGTGCCTCAGTTTCCCCAACTGCAAATTGGACATAGAAAAGACCACTACTTCAGGGGAGACAGAACTAACGCAGTGTTAAGGAGCATATGCCTAGGTGGAAGCTTTCTGTTACGACTGTTCACTGATTGTTTGCAGGGTGAGTCGCTCACTCTCCAGGCATCCAAGCGCTGCTGAACTCCACCTTACCTCTGCGCTGTGAGATACACGCTGAGGAGGTCTCTGAGAGGAGCCTGCAGCATTATTAAGTGGGGATTGCAGGATGCATCTGTTTCCCCACAAACACACCATTTTATCCTGAAATCCTTCTCTTGTTCGCTGATCTGTTTCATTCCCCATGCACACACAGGGAATGAAATCTTGCTTTACAAGGGACACCCAAATTAATTCTGCCTGAAGGACAGGATCTGGAAAACAGCACGTCTGGTGTCCTGCTGGAGCCCTCTCTCACAATTAATGTGCTGTTTCAGAAACCTCCCCTTCAAGGTCACCCCTGAAACCTGTTATCTCCATTATCAAGCGCATGCAATTATATGGCTGGATGGTCAGATATTCCAGGTACTATAAAAATCTGTGAAGTCTTAGGTTCCCAAGACTGATTGCCTTGATGCTGATTACTGCACCTGACACAGCTTTTTCTGTTTGCTAAATGTAGGAGGGAGTTTGGTTTGGTTTTTTTTTAGTAAGGAAGTTTACATGCAGGATCTTCCTGCTATCACACTGCAACATCTGTGGCTGTATGTAGCTACTATATTTAAAACAGTTATATTGATAATAGCTACTGATTTCGTAAATTACAAAAATTACAGAAAACTGATATTTGTAAGCTACAAAGGAATTGTAGCAGATCTGGTAATGTCTTCATCCCAAAATTTTAAACACTCAACTGTTGGCATACTGAGAATGAATGTATGTAGCAGTTCACATTTCAGTTTGGAGCTGACTCACAAGAAAAAAGGTAAACAGCATTCCTGTAAATAATTAAACTAACCACAGTAACTGAAACACCAGCCTGTGAAACATCACGTCTAGGTGTCAGATTGTGGCATCCCTGCTGCTCTGGCTGCTTCCTGATTTGAGAGATGTCAGAAAGGACTCTTCCAAATTTTTATACGTAACTCCTCACATCTCTGTTCAGCTATGTTGTATCTCTCCACACTGTGACCTGTTTTTCATTCCTGCACAGTCATGAGGTACAGTGTCTGCTCATGCGATTCTAACCTTTTCAAAAAAAGTTTTCTAAAAGCCTTCCTAAAACCTAAATCTCTGAATGAGGATCGAATACGGATCAAGGTGAAGATGAAGTGCTTTCTCCTTTTTTTTGTTTTGGTTTGTTGGAAGGTTTGGTATACCTCCAATTCCTGCCCTGTCATGCGCTGGCTGGTGCTTTGCCTTGGGGCTGACTCAGTTCCTGTTGCGTGCTGGGGTCTGCTCAGCCCTTAGGGGATAGTCAGTCTTTCACAGGCAGGAAAAGTAAAGGTCAGAAGCTGATTAGCTAAGATAATTGATTTTTTTTAAATAGAGAAAGTGGAGGCCGGGTATATCGATTAAAGTTGAAGTGATTAGTATGTTGTCTCTGCCACATTTCAGTTTGTGCCACATGAAGGGTTAATCAGGGACCCAAACTGTTCCCTCCGTGCTCCTTCCTTTGCGGAGCCCCATCCTAGCAGCATGGGCTGGAGCGTCACATGACGCAACCTAAATTTTTGGATGCTAGGAGAAAATACTACTTGGATAAAAGCTTGAGGGTCTTTTCAGAAAGTTAGGAAAGGGAGAGGGGATCCCCAAAGCCTGGGCTGGATTAAGTGGAGCCTTGACTTTTATTCAGGTTTGTGTTAACTCATCACTGACCCTCCAAGGAGGATTCCAGATGTCTGGGCACGACCACCACATCTGGCGTCATTCAGAGGCATCGTTGTGGAGCAGATGGTGTCATCGGGGTTCTGCGGTCACCTCGTCCCCCCTCTCCGAGCCACACAGGTTCAGTTCCCAGAACCCGTGGCAGAGCCCGAGGTGCCTCCCTCCTGTGCTGGCACCGCAATGCGGTTCCCAGCGGGGCTGGGTAAAGACACTGCCATCGCTGTGGGGTCACGAGGAGCCTGGGGTGCTCCTGCCCTGCCGTGGGCGAAGGGAAGAGGTTGCATGAAAAGAGAGAGAAATCCTGTAGCATGGGCCACCTTTGCACTTAGTGAAGTCACAGTCTGCTCTCCAAACTGTAACAGCCTCTGGGTATGCTGATGTGGCTGTGGGTTCTTGCACAGTTATTGTGGGTCCAGAATTTGATTCAGTGGGCCATCTTTTGTGTTTGGTTTAAGTAGGGAGGAATGTGATGATGAAGTTAATTAATGAAGTTAATGCAAAGCTGCATCAGAGTGTTGAACATAAGGTCGTTAGTACTGTTCAATACTATAATTCAGGAAACCTTGACAAAGAATGCACTTTCATTTTTCCAGAATGGTTTTCAATCGTGCGTGGTGCAGAAAGCCCCAACACACCAAGCTGTACTTAAACAAAGTGAGTCCAGCATGAACTCCTGCAGGAGTTACAGCACTTCATAATATCTTTTTCTGCTACAACTCTTTTCCTACTGCGCAGCACTCCACCACCTCAGTTGCACCCTTGCGATCCCAAAGCTCTTGAGGATGACTCACAGCACTCAGAGGAGACAGGATACATGAACTTTTAATTCCATGTACACAAGCTGCAGGCACGGACTAATGGGTGAAATGAGATTGAGCATCAGGTGATTGCTTTCTGATTGAAGAGACTGCGGGTTGCTGGGAAAGGTATCTGCCACAAGGCCCGATTTCATGTGGTGCATAATGGCTGGAAGCTGAGCCTGAGTCATCGGGTGTGGTTAGGAGGCTGGGCTGGGAAGGTGGAGCAGGCTCTCCCCAGCGGTGCACATCCCACTGCCATTGCTTCTGTCACAAAATGGATTCAGGTATTTTTCTTCTACCTGCATCCCTCCTTTCTGGAATTATTTTTCACCAGAAAATACGGCACCCACCTATTCCCCTTGCAAAAGAACTGAGCTCAGTCATCTTAAATGGGAAGTCTGGCAAAAAAAATATGCAGAAGTACAGCTTTTGTCTCACTAAGCATGTTTATTGCAAAACTGAGCATATGCAAGGCTAGTACAGCAAATTATAGACTTTGCTTACCTGACAAATGCTCTTTGACCAAAAACCAGCAAGGAAGTGATAAACTAGAACATCTGTGTCTGGTGTGAGAAGATCTTGTATGTCAAATCAATATTGTGGCAGCCTTTTATTGGAATGGCACTGGGAGGGAAGCTGAAGCAGGATGGCGCCTGAGTTGAACTGTGTGCGTTTAGCCAATTCAGGAGTTGCTGTTCATGGCTTCAGACTTGCATCTGCTCTGTTCACTGCTGTGCTTCTGTACGTATTTGTGCATCACAGCCATCATTGTTGAATCCAGTTTACAGCAGTGCACATGTAACGTGCGTCATTATGAACTAGAGTTTACAGCAGTAACAAGAATAAAGTACAAAGATTTCATCTCTTCAGTTTTAACACAGTTTGGGAGGGTGGAGTGAAATGTCGAGGGTATATTGTAGTAGAACAGCTTTGTTCTGCCCCAGGCAACCATTACAACCACCAAAATAAATCAACAATTGAGACTTACGTTCAGTAATACATAATATGTACCAGGCAGAACAGAGCTGGGCTGGATCTGTTGTTATCAGGGCACTGCACCTGTTTTGCTTTTCAGGCTGTTAATGAGAACTAAATGTGGTTTGTAGCTCATTTCTCCCACCACACCCATGGATGCTCCAGTACCTCTGGAGTTAAAGATCTGCCTGGCTCTATATTTCTATCATTTTGATGGTTGGCCATAAAAATCTTTTTGTTGTATCAGTATGGGATTGAAAGGGGCCTGTATAGGTGGAGTGAATCTGCAGTAAATAAAGTGGGACCAGTGAAACTTTTTGGCACATGATTTTTTAACTTGCAAGAAATACATTTAATCCTTTATTTTTGTAATATGAAAAGGCATCTAGTTACTGTGGGGGCTGCCTATCTACCATGAGTTAACATATGTACTGCAGTATACAAATGGAAGGGATGTACAGCAGGTCACTTCAAGCTTGGAGGAAAACCACAGAGATTAATTATTCCTTAAGGGCAACTCACGTTGCAAACTGAATGCCCTTCTACCCTGTTAGCCTTTCTGCATTGACAACAGTGAGATAAGTTACAATGTAAGCATACATGTGGTGGACTTCCATAATTTGAGATAAAAACATGTACATTCTGTGTATTGCCAAGAACAGGCACAGCCTAAGCTGAGGCACCAAAATGGGAATCTAGTAAGTAGGTATATAGTAGGAGGGTAATTGTCCTGTAAATTCAGCCTCAAGTTTTGCTAAAGTCTTTATTAGAATATTTATTAGAAGTATAGACTGAAGCTTTAAATGACTAGTGCAGCCAAGGATCCTGCTGAAAGGCTGGAGAGAGTCACAGGTGTGACTCCATGTCTTGAAAGACTGAAGTAGGTGAGGTTTCACCAGGTCACTTAAGGCACGTTCATTTTTACGATTAGCTTAAGATTGATTTACATCCACTCAACTGTTCATTTTGGAAATATTTCGGGGACAATTTTTCCTACTTAAGCATGCTGTAATCAAGATTTTTCAGGTGTAGGCATCACCAGGCAATTTGTGGTTGAAGTTATCCAACTCCCAACACAAAGGTGCTCATTGACTTCACTGGGGAAGGAAGCTGGTCCCTTCTGCCACCTCCACAAAGGGCTTGTGTCCTAGCAGGAGGTGCTGGCAGCACCACGGCTCCTCACCACACCTCGTAAGAACAGGCAGCCATCCATGTCCAGAAACCAGAGGGTTCTTTGCCAGGTAGCACTGATGGACCATGTGTTTCCTTTGGCAGGTACCAAAACCAAGGAAGGCGTGGTGCAAAGTGTGACCTCAGGTAAGAACACAGCCCTGAAAAGGATGTGGAAATCTGTGCTGTGTGGCTGGACATCTTGATAAGGCCATCGTTCCTGCCACATGGAAGGTCTCTGGGCAACACCGCTAATCTGCATGACCTTCCACTTGTTGGAAGCCGCAGTGTCAGAGAACCCTGAGGGATCTTTCTGGGTATCCCAAGCTCCAAGGCTGGGCAGCCCTCTGAGCTGCCTGGAAGAGAGATGAATGGATCCTTTCCCTGGAGAATTTCATGACTAAATTTTATTTTTTTTTCTCCCTACCCAGGTGTATTAAATCAAACAGAAGGTACCCAGAGAGAGCTCATACGCGATCTGCAGTGCCAAATACCTTATTTGCACAGATGTCTCTTAGTATCTTACAGTGAACTTTTCGTTCTCCAGTTGCCCACAAAGACTGACAGGCTGCAGTGCTGCTCTCTGAGCAGCATTTTGAGTCAGACAAGTGTACATGATCTAAATGTACATGATCTAGATTCAGACATGACCTCACATAAAAAATTCAAATAAGGACTGTATCAGGCCAAATTTCTTCTCTTACCTTAATGTAATTGTTTTATTGCCCTTTTGGCAGTGCCTAGATCATTGACTTTCTGCTTTTCTTGAAATCCTAGTTGCTGAGAAGACCAAAGAACAGGCCAATGTGGTGGGAGAAGCTGTAGTAGCCAGTGTGAACACAGTGGCAAACAAGACTGTAGAAGGAGCAGAGACCATCGTGGCTACTACAGGAGTTGTAAGAAAGGTATGTTTGTTTCTTCAGTGATGTGCAATACAGAAGAGTTGTCTTTGCATTACACTCACAATATCTGCAAACATTTACAGCTGATGGTTTTACCTATTCAGTGAGAGGTTTTCAGCAATATCTGCTTTTACATAATGTTTAATACTATTATATAATGCTTAATCTGTAATCAGAGAATCATTTAGTTTGGAAGGCACCTCTTGAGATCACCTAGTCCAACACCTTTAGGGTGAATGACAGCAGGTTGCCCAGGACTGTGTCCAGTTGAGTTTTGAATACCTCGGTGGATGGAGACTCCACAACATCCCTGGGCAACCTGTGTCAGCATTTGACCACCCTAACAGGAAAGAAAGAAGTATTTTCTTGTGTTCAGATACACATGTTAATCAATTTGCGTCTTGTCCCTTCAGTGGGCACTGGTGGCAAGAGTCTGGCTCCCTGTTTTCTTATGAATGTAGAAAAGTGTTTTTTTCAGGGACTTGAGTAGAAATACAGCAAGGCTGCAGTGAGTACCCAGAGCTCCATACCTGTTGTACAGAACATCTGGTCCCAGCAGAGAGCCTGACCCTCTTGCTTTGCTTTGTGCTGATTTTGACAACAACCAAGCACTTGTTGATAAAGGCTTATGACCCAAATCATGCATGGACTAAGCCTGATTCAAACAAGGTGTCTTCTGTCCTCCAGCCTAATTTGAGAAACTGGATTGCTTCAAGTGAGGGGATTAAGGGGCGTATGAAGGAGTAGAACAGCTCCCTGGATGAAGACAATGTTGATCATTAGAGGAGATGCTTTCACCAGGTGGCAACAAACAGCATCCATTTGTACAGTACATGAGGCTGATATTTGCTGGCTCTTTGGTAGGCCTGGCTGCGTTTCCCCTCTTCAGAGAGCCGTGGTCAATAGCGTCGATAGCAACATAAGCTAGATGAGTCACAACACACCCAAACCCAGAACTGAAGCAAAGAGAGGCTGGCCAAAATAGTTCTAATTGTTCAGACAGTTGGCTGATGAATTTCCTGGACTGCATATAAACACATTGTGAAGTGAAACAAAACTTCTGCACACCATATAAATCCTGAGAGAATAGCCTAACAAAAGAGCAGAACAGCAGCTATGAGTGACGCAAAATGTCCTCCTGAAAGCATGTGAAAAAGGCAGATACAGAAGTTCTGCTAAGCCCTTGGGATAAGGTTAATCTCTGTTCCCACAGGGAACAGCAGTTACGCTGCAGGAGTGCAAACATTCATTCCTAATTCTGTTGGCCCAGACTGCCCTCTCCTACCTTTTGACTGGCTGGGCGTGAGGTGGTTGACCCAGGAGAGCTAGGAATTTGCTGATGGTAGGAATCTGTCCTGCAGATACTGAACTGTCTCCCTTTCTGGCAAGGACAGAGCAGCAGCAATCCTCTTCCCTTTTGTCCTAGTGAGATCCTTCCCTCAAAGACTGATGAGCTACACATTACAGGTGGTAATTTGACAGCCCCAAACAGTTGATGTTACCTGTTTCCATCCTTGTGCAAATAGTCCCCTAGAAAATCAGCAGTTCCTTCATCCTAGTAATGGTTCTGCATTATGCAGACTGCAGGCAATATACAAAAGCCGAGTTTTCCAGAGGGTTAGAGCATCTGGACTGTCATTGTGGCATCTTCATTCAGTGTCCGCCTGCTTAGAATTAAAATGGGGATTGAGCAAGAAATAAAAATGTGGGATGTGTCCCATGCTGAAGGGCAGACTGAGGGAGCCAGGAAACTACTTTGGATATGACATCATGGTGTCATGTCAAATAGCAGACGTGGGCAGCAGAATGGAAATAAGAGAAGAAAAGTAAGGTGAAAGAAGTCACAGGAGAAAGAAATTCAGGAAGAGTATTTGTTTCTGTGAAAGAGAAGGGTTATCTCCTCTAGTGTTTTCCTTCAGCTTAAATTAGGAGTGCACATCTTCTAGTCATCTTTGCTCACTGTACTTCAGGTGCATCTGCTGGATACCTTTTGGGTAGCAACGACAGGGAAGATGGAGCTCCAAGTGCATCCCAGCTGCTAATGGTTCGTGGCCATGGGGCCAGAGCTGCTGCAGAGGGAGGGCCTTGAAAGGAGCGGAGGGGTCGTGCTGGTCCCTCACACCGCTGTTTTCCCTCCAGATCTGCTTCTGTTGTACTCCACAGTTTGCTAATGGAAATAGAGCCAGAAGCTGCCAAGGACGGCACTGGGCACTGTAATGCATTTGAAAGACCCGCTGGAGATACACTGAGAAGAGTGATAAGCAGTTAGATCTTTTAAAAAAACAAATACCCACTGTTAAAATCTTGCAGTCCTGAAATTATACACAAGCATTCCAGCCCCTGAAGTTTGAGAGAGCTGTTGCATCCAGTCCTGAGACTTGCTCATGCTCCATCCCATCCTCCTCATTTTTAACTGCAAAGAGCAGTTGCTAATGTCTTGTTTCTGTTTTCAACGGTGATCTCCAGTGTTGTTCGCTGCTGACTTTGTAGATGGGTTGTTCACAGCACCTGGGGGTCTGTATGAACGCATGGTGAGCACTGAGCAGTGCTACAGGATGACTTGAATCTGGAGAGCCAAGCGGTGCTGGAGGCACATCCCCAGCTCAGCAACCCCAGTATAAATATCACTTACGGAGAGCTTGTTGACATTTAATCTGTGCATTTGATAGCTCGAATCAGTGACAGGCACATGGTAGCAAGGAGTGGGGCAGTCTGAGGGTTCTGGATTAAGTTTTGCTCGGGGCTGCAGCTGCCAGGTGGTTGAGCTCTGCAGGCGTATCAGGTGGTGACTTTGGCCATGGGGAAGAATCCAGCCCTTTATGGAACGCAGCAGGCGCTGAGACGCGGACACACGCGGGGCAGCTGGCAGCCCACTGCTCCTTGCTGTCCTCAGTGCGAGCGCTCGGAGACAGGCAGAAGGAAATGCGGCTGAAGTAACGCTACACCTACAGAGGGGTGCCAGTCGCCAGGCGAGAGCAACCTTGAGTAGCGTTGGCACTGCCTAGTAGGGCTTTGGCACTGGCCTGGTCACTGCTGAGTACGAGAAAGTATTGACTGATTTGGCGGAGGTTTTAAGAATTAAGTAAAAAATATGTAAGTTAAAAAACTATTTTTCTGATGTACAAAGGAGTGAGACCCATCAGTAATTTTGTTTTGTCTGTGGCTCTGCATGCATCCCAGTCCCTGGGGCGGACATTAAGGGATTTTAGTGAGATAGCCACCCCCTAAATATCCCTGCCTTAGAAGAGGATTAATACTTTGTCTGCATGACACAGCACAAAGTTTGCTGCATTGCAGACACCACGTGGTTGGGAACAAGCGCATGTACGTACACACGCATACTCACAAAATGTCCCTCAGGGAGTAGAGGAATTTCCCCAGTAGCTGCTGCTTCCCCACACCCTCCACCTAGATCTTCCCTTTAGAACTGTCTGCCCTGGCAGTTTTTATATGATTTAGTTGTCAGTTCATGGCTCTGTCATTTTGAATTAGGTTTGATCACTTTTTATTTCACTCCATTAATTATTTGAGCACTTGTCAGTTATGTGCAACTGCAGGGCGCATTCGTTGGATCTCATCTTTTCTCTCTGCGCTTGATCTAGCACACGTGTACCGTACCCAGCTTATCGCTTTCATAACCACTGCATATTTTGAATATGAACGGTTGATGTTCATGGCCTTAATTCTGTTCACTTAAACCCTGCGACACCACCAATGCTAAGACAGTTGCACTGAAGGAATTAAAAGCAGAAACTGATGAGTGACCTCCCTGTTTAGGTTGGTTTGAGCAGGGTGGGTGCCACTTATGGGAGAGCAACCAAGGACAACTGAGAGGCCACAGAAGTCAGAGCTGCTGAGCAGGAGGAACAGGGAAATCAAAAGCCAAACGACCTTACAATTAGTAAATAGTCACAACTCTTCCCCTTTGTACTCAAACTTCTTCCTTTGTATTCAGGCTTCCCGGTACTTCACTGATGCAGTGATGCATCGTGGTGGTGTCCTTCAGTGTCCCATGGGGCAGAGAGTGGAGTGGGGTACTCTGCCTACAGGCACTTTTTCTGTGCTTCCCTCTTGGTCTCATTATTGCATCCACACGTATATTTTTCACCTGCAGAATGGCTGCGTTAGTGGCACTGGTGAAGGCCTAAAGTCTACAAGACTGTGCGTGTGCTTCATGGCTAAAGGCTGTGCCCTAGTAATCCTGTAGGATAAAATGTAAACATCATTAAATATCTATTATTTGTATAAGCAGCCCCAGGAAACTCTAAGAGAGTCTGGCTGTGAGTTGGATCAATACAAAGCTACCCCAAGAGGTCCACCTGGATTTGAAGGCTAAGGCAGGAATTCTGCACGCCCGTCTGTCCGTCCTGTCAGTGGGTCCACTCACTTTAATCACGAGTTGACCTCTTAGTCAGAGCTGTCAGCATCACTCCAAGCACATTCAGCCCGAAACGCATCCAGGACGGCCTGTCCATAGGAGCTGTCAGGTCGCCTGAGGGTGTACAAGGGAGCGGTTTGGGGACGCTGCCAAGTAGCATTGCTTTTGCTCCAGCGCCCAAGGTCAAGAGCACTATGTGAGGCTGAACCTTTCTCCGCCTTATGCAATTGATGTCCCATTGCGGGCTGTTAAATTTGTAGCAGATTAGGTTGCCAGTGAACCTCTCTGGTTTTACAGCCTTAAAAAAATAATAATAATAATAATAATAAAAGAAATCTTGCTTGCAGCTGCATTCTTTGGGTTTTTATGAGTAATGTTCCAGCATCCAGCATTGAGACTCTGCATGCTTTCTCTGTTAGATGAGGAAGATAATCCTGATAAGGTTGTTCATCTCAGAATTCTTGGAGATAGTGGAAAAAAACCCACTGACCTATAACATACATTTCATATATACATTTCATTTCATGTATGGACTCAGCCAGCAGAATGTAAAACACAGTTGCTGAGCTGAAAGAGAGAATTTGATCGAACCTGTGAAACACAGAAATCTGAAGAATCAAATTGTAGGTTGCTTTTTTTTCAAAACCTGTGGACTTTTAAAATCTGTTTTAAAAAAAACATATTAAAATATCTGAACCCAGAAGCCTATAGTAGGCTCTATTTAAGACCTCCTAACTTCATGCAGGAATGATTTTATAAACGGCAGGTCCTAATTTGTTGAGTCTTTCATTAGTGATATCTGAACATGTAACTGTTTCATAAACTTGGTGAAATATTGTATTTTATACATATAAATCTTCTATAGTAGATATATTTGATGTAAAATATATTTATATATAAAAAATGCTTAAAAACTTGTATAATAATCCTGTAATGAATTCTAAGGTCTTGTGTTTCACTTAACTATTATGTTAAACTACTTTCGTTTTCTCTCTTCTCCAGCCAAAAAATATTCAAACCCCCCAAGAAAAATAATATAAGAAACAAAGTAAAACAGGGTTTTTTTAAATACTTTTTCTAAGACAATATATAATTTCTGAGAGGAAAAATCAATCTGCTTGCTGTTTAAGAGCAGGAGGAGCGTTACTAATTACTTCGGGTTGCAACATGCCTTTCTCTCAGAATATTTTATGCCATTTAACGAGGAGATGCACACTCAAATAGCGGCAGAGTTCTTGGTGTCCGCCAGAGAAGCTGGATTTCCACCTTTGCTTTCTTGCCCAGCATCACTCTGTGAGTCAGTGTTAGAGCTGGGGCTGGTACCCAGGAACTTCTGGGTCTCCATCCAAAGTGAAGACCCTTGCACCACACAGTCCTCCTCTGTATATTGTTTTCCTGACCACTCCCCGAGATCCCCAGCAGCTAACGCCCAGCCGAGGAATGCAGCCCTTCCTCATCGCTGCTCGCTGTTCTGAGCAGGCTGGGAAGTGCGTGAGAAAAAGGCTGTGAGAAGACGTCCCTAACACGGCCTGACACCTCTTCATCCTGCCATTGTGCGGGTTCCTCCACCACAGTTTAGAAACACTCTCCAGAAACGTGGTTGTTTCCCTTTCTAAAAACAGATGGATGCGTCACTTTTATCCTTCTGGAGGAGGTTTCTGGCAGGGAGCACCATTTAAGGGATATAATAAGCAGCACAATAGCTGAGCAGGGATTCTTTAGCCCATCCATTGCTCTCAGATGCAGCATCCTGAGGAAGGGATCCCCTTTTCACTGACTATTCCCACATTTACCAGAGCTGAACTCCCCTCTTGCAAGAGCAGTAGGTGCTCATTCCCTTTAAAAAGAAGGGGTGCACTGCTGGTGTTCATATGGGCTGTCCCCCTGTTTTCCCGAGGCAGCTCAGCACTCCAGGCTGTTGCCTTTGTTTCACTTTCGCAATTTCATGTGGCGGCAAGTAACCCACCTGCCTCAAATTGTATTTTAAAGGTTTACAAGCAGTTTTTCAGGCTGTTAGGTGGAAAGAAAAGAAACATGCAATGCAAACCAGTGAGAATAGCTGCAACTGCAGGTGCTTTGGAGCACTCCACGTAAGTTTATTTGTTGCTACCAAATTTCTTCACACAGAAGGAGTCAAAACTCTGGTCTCAGTGACAGGAAGGAAAACTTGGGAAAAATAACTGATTTTCTGTGTGAAAAAGACCCTAAATGAGGCCGTAAGAAATTGAATTGCTTTTTCATAGACATCCGCTCTAACAACCCCCACAAAAAATGGATTTTGAGCAATATTTGCCATCCATTGAACCTGGTATTTTATTTGTGTGTGCAATGCTCAAACCCATGCCGTGCAGTCTGCTCAAATAGTCTGAGATTCAAGCGAGGACTCCGCGTGTGCAGGTGAGGACAAACATCTCTCTTGTGACTTGACAGGAGGACCTGGCTGCGCCGCAGCCGCCCGAGCAGCCGGGGGTGGCGGGAGAGGAGGCCCCTGTGATGAGCACAGACAGTGGCGGACAGGTAAGGTGATGCCACGGCTGTGGCTTCCCCTTGTCCCTGCGCTCTCGAGACCACACATGGGCTTTTTCTGTGTTACTGGTTTTCTCCAGGACAATCTCCCCCTTTTTATCTGTGATCATACACCTACTGCATGTGGAGTCCACCGGTATTCCCGTTTTCAGGACTTATTTGACAAAACCCAAGCTATGGGTTCTCACTTTTAGCTCTTCCTTTTTTCGGACCAAGAATTTGCCATGAGTGGCGGATCGGGTAGATTAAACTGCTGCTTGATTTGGGCGTGTAAACACACATATATGTTATCCTATGGTTTTGTCATCATATGGAATAGCTTTTCCCTAGTTGCAGTGATACTTTAGAAGAGCTTTAGGAAACAAGTTAGATTTTTCTATAGATGTTTAGATAATAAGCTAGATTTTTCTATAGGTTTTTCTATACTTAAACTAGCTCTCTTAATTTTTGACCTATTCTACCTGCAATGTCCTTTCAAAGCCCTAGGTGGGTTTTTATATGGTGACTACCAACATTGATTTTTCTCTTAATTTTATTTAGATATGTTTTTCACTGGAAATATTTAAATGTTTTCCTGTCTGTCTTCTCTCACAGGGTGAAAATGAAGGCAATTAATCAACTTAGTGACTTGTAGCTCACAAGACAGCATTCCAAGAGCATGCATGGAAACATTAGCTGACACTACAACAGGAAAACCCCACTCTCCATAGACTAACTGCGTTCAGCTCTGTAGTCTTTCACCTCCCTCATAAGCAAATCGTACAATATATGTAAGCCAGACTCCTCTGATTTTAAGTAAAGCGCAGCCGTGTACCACGGTGTTGTGTGTCTCCCTCCCCACGTCCCTCGTGGCTTCCTGACCCGCTCACTTTGCGTGTTTTGGTTGGACTCACTGATCTGTGTCTCTCGTCCATCTGCACTGGCACTTGGGATCTCTAGGTATTGTGGAAATATTTTTTTTTAACTAATAAAAAAAAGTATTTGAACAAGTTTTTTTGTTTTCTCGGTTTTATTCGCACGTTTTAGATGTTGATCCTTCCAAATGGATGAACCCTTCCTGTAAAAGTGTGGTATTAAAATACAAGGATATCAGGGCTGTAAGTGCCTTAGATCACGATGTAAAAGATGGGGAACAATGAAAAATTGTATTTCTGAATAAATAGTGTAGGTAGGCTATCTTTCTGTCTCTTAGGACTGAAAAACAGAGATTGCACTTTTTAAATATTCCCACAAGTTTAAGAGAGCATTTGTTTTTTGCTGTTTATTCTGCTTACACCAGAGCTTGAAAATTCCATCCTGACATCTTCTGGATGTAATGAATGGATAGGAGGTAATTAAAGAAATCTGATTGGCACTGACCTGTTAGATCAGAACTGCGTTACTGCTGGCAGCAGCAGGCAGGATTCCCATGAAATGCGTGAGTCCAATAACAGGTGCCGAAGGAGAATTACTGGTGCAACACGACCACCGGGACTGGTACCAGTTAACAGCAGCTGGTCAGTCTGCAGGTAAGCGGTAGAGCAGTAGAGACTGTCTGCATTCACAAACGTAAAGAATGGTAAGATGTTGCTACAAGCTCATTGCTGTAAATAATGAAGAATGAGTTTAAAGCACGTAAGTATGGATCTAAATACAGGGTCTTTTATTCACCTACAGGCAGAATACCTGTGAATCCATGAGAAACCAGTATAAACTGTAGAGATCTAAGCTGCTTCAGAATCAGACTGTAAATCTTCAATAAGCTGCATAATGATGATGGCTACAGGAGATATTACAGGAGAGATTTGCTGTAGCATGGAAGGATCTAGCACGTGTGATATCAGCCTCTTTAACACAATAACAATACACATACAGATTTGCCTTACAGAGACCACAGGATTTCCATCGAGGGTGGATGTTTGATCTCGACAAGGAAAGGGAACAAAACAGCCATCGCAGAGATGACAAGGCCCCTCAAAGGAAGGTATATCCCATATGTGCATAGCCTTTTCTGATGTCCTGCAAAACATCTGCAG
Organism: Pampusana beccarii; assembly: GCA_013399365.1. Classification (NCBI taxonomy): domain Eukaryota; kingdom Metazoa; phylum Chordata; class Aves; order Columbiformes; family Columbidae; genus Pampusana; species Pampusana beccarii. Next base: position 1,520,200 of record VWYH01006860.1, read on the forward strand.
AACTTGCCAATTAAAGAGTAACTGAAATCAAGGCCAAGGTAAGAGGGCATAAGGGGCTGTGATACTCATGCCCAGCAGCAGGAGGCTGGAGCCTATTCTTAGTGCTTGCTAGAGAGAGAGGGAAAAACCTCTCTGCTCCAAAGCTTTGCTTTATGAGGGTACAAAAAAAAATGTTCTGCCAGATGGAGGGAAGAGGAGTTGAGCATCCTCACCAGCCCCACGCCAGGCACTGCCCAGCCAGGGAGAACAGAGGTGCTGGTCTGTGCTGCCTTTGTCAAAGGTAAGGAAGGTGAACGCTTGTTTCTTCTGAAGTAGAAGGGTCTGTCATAGAAGAGCCAAAAGATTGTCTATTAATTATTCAATTAAATTTTGTTGTATGTCCGTTCAGTTCACTGCATAGAAAAGAAATCTGTACTTTCAATGAGTGTTCAGACAAGCATAACAAGAAGCAATAGAAGGAAACTGAACAATGGAAGGATGGAGGAGATGTGTCAGAATATATCTTGCAGCAGAAGGTGCTTTCACAAGGGAGATGCTGGGACTCCCCTGCTCCAGGCAAAAGCTGACAGAGGTAAACACTAGCAAAACATTTTTTTGCTGACAGGTCATGGTCTGGGCAATCAAAAGTTTCTTTTACACATCTCACCCTGTGAATTACTGAAGTGAGCCTTGTATGTGGAAGTTGTTAATTTAACTCCACTGTGATGAGGCAGCACTCGGTACCCAGCAGGGCAGAGCCACAGCCCGTCCCCAGTGACGTGACTCCAGGCGCTCGCGCTCAGGCCTCCATGGTGATCCAGTGAGCCAGGAGCAGCTGCTGCCAAATGTTGCCTCAACTTTACCATACAAGTGACCAACAAAATGCTGAAAAGCATTTCTTTCCCCTTGTAACAGCAAAACTTACCATGTATATTTGCAGTAACGCTTTATTAACTGACTTGTTTTGATACAGTTCATAGTGTTTGAGAGCTCTCTCACAATTGCCTTTTAGCCAAGGGTGTGCAGGAGCTGGATTTTTCAGAGATGTTCATCTGGTCTGCAGATGAGAAAGCAGTGGCTGTCTCCAGAATATCTCAATATGCATTCCACTAATTTAAATGCAAATCAGGTAATGATACACTTCCTAAAATCCCACTTCATCTGAAAGTCCTATTTTCATGTCTTCATCATGCACGCTCTAAAACTGAGCTCAAAGAGCACCCAATGAAAAACTGAAGGGCTGGTATTTTTAATACTGTTCTTCATAAGATATATGCAATCAGACATTCTCACCACATTGAGACTTTTTTCTATATTGAAACGTAGCTTATTTTAACTGTTTCATAAATGCGTTGAAACCCTACGAAATCACAAGAAGATACTCTATACTGTTAATAGTGTATCATAAAACAGATTAAAACTCAGCTTTCTAAATGTCAGAAAAAACTCTGCCTGTACGACTTCATGCAGGCCTGTTAGCAGTGCAAAGTGTCTCTGTCAAGCTTTGGCAGTGCTTTTTTGGGTGGATTCCAGCACGGGAGGGAAGCAAGCTTGGTTAGCTCTGCTTCTCCACCTTTCCCAGCGAGGCCTGGCGCGGAGGGCAGCAGGGCTGTGTGCCACAGGAGTAGAGCCACGGCACTTCTTCCTCTCCACGTGCCTAGAAAAACAGACAAAGCTCTCCCATAGACCTCACCCTCGGCTCACATCCCCACTCACATCCTCGGCTTTCCCAGCCACTCCTGTGACAGGACCAGTTATTTCTTTCCCTAGCCCTGTGACACATCTTATGGTGGTGGTCAAGCCTTTCTGCCTTTCTCATCTTTTTACCCCTTGTAATTTAAAGACAGACTTTTTTTTTCTTTTTCCCTAATACTCAAGCTGCAGGATATCATGAGACTCTACAAAAATCCCAGTATTTTTAAGCATGGTTTTAGTCTTTGGTTCTCCAGAAGATGGGAGAAACTGGACAATTCACTTAGATGTTGCCTGAAGATTCAGAAACCAGAAGGTAAAAAATCCATGTATACTTGCCTTATTTTGATCTCATGCCTTGAAGCAGAGCTGCCTGATGATTTCTGGATAATGTTGCCACCCATGTAAATGAAGAATCAGTTAGACCTACTTTTCTTCCAGAAATACATTTCTGTATTTGAACTGAAGGACTAATCTAGCTTAATTAGAACAGCTTTACTTCGATCCTTTAAATGACTAACCTATGACTTATGATAATTGTATCTTTTTATCAGCAAGCAATTCTATTTCTTACTGTAAAAATCACATCCCTTCCACACTAATATCAGCCTTTTTTTTTTTTTAACAGATGCAGATGCACACTTCATTAACTTCAGGAATGGTCTATGTGAAAATTTTCAGCCTTGACACATCACTGCATTTACCCTACTCATGGGAACCACACCTATATGTAAAACTCAACCCTGGCAAAAGTATAATTGAACAAAACCACATAAATTTCAGCTCTTCCCATTTAATTAACCTCATTTGCCCATTGTCATGTGTAAAACATGAGCTCTAGCTCTGATCAATTACTTCTGAACTTCATCAGGTAATAAGAACAGAAGGGTTCACGTTACTGATATACGAGATGCCATAGAAGAGGTGTGAAAAGAAAGGAAACTGGAAGAATATCTAATTTCCCTGCAGTGCCTTTGATTTAACTCACAGCTATTTGGGCTGCATGTTTGGAGTTGCCAGCTAGTTCCAGGGCCATGGGTCATGGAGCCCTCCTAGCACTTAAGGAATCAGCTTGGGAATTTTTTCCCCCAAACACAAATAACTGCTCATCACAGACAACAGACTGAGAATGTGCAGAAGATGGAGAAAAAGCCCGAGGAGTCAGCGGTGAGAGAGTGTGTTGGTGAGAGAAGTTCCCCGCTGGAGGTGAGCAGATGGGCTGCGGGGGTGGTGACACTTGTCACATCTGGGTTCTGGCCCAGCAATGTCAGTGTTGTGCCCCCAGCTGGAGTAGCTTTTGGAATAGCTTGAAATTTCAGGGGTACCTTGGTATGTGGCTCTGCCTGCACACTGTGGTACCTACCCCAGCTGGCACTGACCAGGCTTTCTGTCTGCAGTCTCAGCAGAAAGCAAGACCTGAATGAAGCAAAAGTCCAAACTAACTTCCACCTGCAGGCGGTTTGCTTTGACCTTAGGACACACCAATCAAGGACCAGGAAATCCATTCAGAAAGAGGTAACGCATGGGAGGAACAGGAATAGAAACTGTAGATGCACTTAGAAGTTGGAGCTTTGGGTCAATACTTATGGACATGTCAGGAGACAAGGAGCACACAAGCTGTAGTGTTTTGGCATTTAGCTTTCAAAATATTTTATGATCTCCCACCCCTATCTTGTCATGAGACAACGTGGCTGAGAACTGGCAACGGTGGAAAGAACAATGCCACAATACCTGCCAGCCAGGTGCATCAAGTGATGGTGACATCCTCTCTGACAGTGGTGACAAACTATTGAAAAGCATACAAAAGAGTGAAAGCAAACATGATTCATGAGGAGGAACAGTTCTTGAAAAAGCTCAGGTTTTCGCCAGATGTTCAGGATAGTGGAGACACCACATTTCAGAAGGCTGCTAGTCTGAAAGCTGGCTTGCTTGAAAATGTAACCACTCATTTCCCAGGGCAGCCACGAGTGTGTTGAACTCCTGCTGAAGTCACAGGAAAGGCTGATGCCCAGGTGGGGCATCCAGCTCATCATGAGCTCAAACTCTTCCCATGACACTTAGGAGGGACCCATGGAAGCCCATCATGGACACCTCATATCAGGAGACACACACAGTGAAATGTAAGTCAGGTGACCTGTAGCTTGGACTAGGACAGGAATGATTTTAAAGCCATGTGTTTACTTTCTTAGTTCATTGATCTATAAGAAGTAAGTTACTATTTTAGTTTTACTATTCCATAAACAGCCTGTCTCAGGAAAAGCTTTCAACAGCTTTGTGATGTAGTTCTCTTTAGAGGCCAAGAGAAGGTTAAATTATTTTGAGAAATGTTTTTTACAAAATCCAGGAATAGATCAGATCTACGTTAGTAGTTTCAAGTAGTTGTTTCACAACAGAACAAAATAAAAACTCACGGATAAATTGCTGTAAATTTCTGAGCAGATGAAATTCAAAATCCTCATTTTTGCTCATCCTTTTTATATCTGAGTGCTCTAGTCTATATCTAACATCAGTTCAAAATGCCTCGTTAGCTTTCAGAAGTAATGTTAACTCAGAAGGTGGATAAAGATGATGCAATACATTCCGCTAATTTTCTGATGTGGTTTTGTAACTCTGTGAGGCACCTGATGCACAGACCATTTGTCCCACCCTATGGGATAAATACATGCTGTACCAAATGTCCTTTTTCCCTCCACTCTGGGCTGCACTATAATGATCACGCCATGCCAGTCTGCTGGGCAAGTGTAATTTGCATTCTTTGCTTTTCTTTGCTTGGAATCAGGATAATGATCTTAATGATAAGGATAAGATTACATTAGATGAGGAGTCACGCTGCTATGCAAACAATGGTGTAGGTTTTACTCACAAATACATGCTACTTAATGTCTTGAGCCTGAGGTAAGGCAAGCAGTGGCACAGATCAGACACGCATGTTGAGTTCAGAGTGCCAAAGATTTCCACTTGGAAGAAAAATAGTTGGAGCTGGAGTAATCCAGGTGGCTGCCAGTGCAGAATTAGAGAACAATATTTACCCGAACTGCTAAGGAGCCTCTAAAATATTGCTATGGTGCATGTTTAATGCTCAGTGTAGCTGTGCATCTGTTTTAAATGCTCTCACCAAACTCCTGTTCTCCCTTTCAGGCAGATATCCCGCCAGCAGCAGCAGGGCCCTCGACCTGAAAATCCAGCAACAGAAAAGACCTGGGGGTGCAGCTGGAAGGGCTTTGCTGCTGGAGCCTCAGCACACCCTCTCTCGAGCTGTGCCGAGCTGCCTGGTGGGTGCTGGAGAGCCTCCCCTTGGCCACACTAGGAAAATGTGGGTTTGCTAACTTGTCTTCTTTCTTATTTTTCCTTCACCTGAGAGCTGCTAGTGCTGACACGGATTACCTGCCTAACCCAGGCAAGGCCTTCAGTGACACTGGGCTTTTACAATCTGTGATTTGAGCAGGCAACGGGACAGATGGCCAGATTTCCAGATTCTTGTAAAAAATACAGGTAAATTTCAACTCTCATCATCTAGCAGTATCCCACTTGACAAGAAAAGGGATTGTGGTTAAAGCTGCTAAGAAATGAATGAAGTTTGGACTGGTTTTTGTTTTCAGGAGGCTCAGCTCAGGGGATGAAGGAAGGAGAAAGAAGCCAGCCCTGCAGGGGATGAAAGTTGGCCATGCCCAGGATCTGCTGCTTCAGTAGTTTTCCAGCACTCTTCACAAAGCTCAGTTCAGCGGTTTTTCTCTGTCTGCAGTGGTGGAACAGGTTGGGCTTTTTTTTTGTGTGGTTTTGATTGAAAAAAAAATAATCTTATAAACAAAGACAGTGCGATGAAGCAGAAATCTCTACCTGGGCACACCCTCTCAACGGGGTGGGTAAATAAACACCTTTTCTGTATTCTTTTCAGCTCTCATTCCTCACATTCAAACTCCGCCCATTGTACCAGTCACCCCCAAAAGCATTAGCAGCTCTCCTGGCACACATATAAAACCAGGACAGGTCAGGACAACCCCTCAAATAGTGTGATATATGTCGCCAGGTGCTTAATTTTCCTGAAGCCAAGGAGTGTTAACAGCTGTCAGAAGCCACAATGTCAGGTAAAAACTTCCAGGGACTGAAGGACCAGGCTGAAGGTGCAGCAAAAGATGCTGGTAAGAAAGACTAAATATCCTTGTATAATTGTGGGGGGCTTAGCTGTTGCTTTTGTTTACAGAAACTACAATCTGAAGTTGCATTACTAGTTTCATCGGTGCTACCAGCACACAGCTTTCCCTTTTCTTTCCATTCCTGAGGCCCAAGTTTTGGCCATCGCTTGGAGAAGGCCCCACGCTGACCATTTCTCTCAGCTCCATGTGGGCAACCACCTCCAGCCACCCGGAGCTCCCTCAGCAGCTGCTGAGCATCGTCCAACCCTTATCACTCCCCAAACAGAGCTTTAAACCTAGTGTTTTTAGAGCAGTGAAGCCTGTTTGGGAAGTAATAACCTTTTTTTATCTAACATTTACATTGCCAGGGTGGACTTTTCTCATGCTCTGCAGGAGTTTTTACACTGTTCTACTTCTAAGAAGTTGGAGTTACTTTTTGATTGATGTTTGCTACTTGGCCTGATTATCAAAGCCTTCTGGTAATAACTGTATTGGTTGCAATGGACTGTTTGTAATAAGTAGTACAAGTACATTTCCGTTGTCTTCTTCTCCAGCAGTAAGCACCAGACTTTGCATGGTTTAAAAACAATCCATGCACACATTTCTGTTGTAGCTTCTCCAATGTTGTAGGGCCAAGTGCTGTGTTATTATTAGCCCCGTGCATTGGAAAACAATTTTTCAATGCAAAGTATAACAGCTCTTCTTTTACATGAAAAATTTCGATATGTGTAGAGCTGCTGCCAGCATTTTATAGTATATTCCTTACAGTGATTGCGTGTAGCCCATTCCTAGCAGGGTATGATTTTTATCAGCCCTGGTTTCTGATCCTGCAAACACTTTGTTGTATAGCTGAAATACATGAGTAACCTCACTGATTTCTCTGCAGTTACAGTAAGTTTCCAGCCACCTGGGAATAAATGCGTAGTAGACTGAGAAATATGATAGTACGCCTTCCTGGAAAACAAAATAGTCCTTGTGGCATCCTGAGTATATTAGTGCCATTGAGGGGTCACTACTTCTAGCAAAAGTGATAGGATGGCTATCACTCTATTGTAAGCTATCAGATATTTTACAATTACATGGCATCTCACTTTTTTAATGCTTTGTATTCTGGACTTTGATCCCTTACATTTTTAGATTCTGCTTTTCTTCTTCTTCTGTTTATATAATGTCTTGTTTGTAAAATATCCTTGTTCTTGTTCTGCTCTGTTTAATGTTTTTGCTCTCATTTTGGGAAAGGCATTACTCCTAAACTGCCTGCAAAGAAAATGCATGCTAGATGGCCAAACTTTTCCAAGCAGAATAAGCTAGAAAAGTAAATAAAAGCAGGTGTAGTGTAAAATAAATAAAATACAGCTAGATGTCATAATTCAAACTCACCACTAATCTCTGCTTCTTCTTTTTATTTTATCTACTTATCTGTCATTGACTTGCTTTGCTGACTGTAGGTGCCAGGTGAACGCTAATCTCTTAGTGAGCTGTTCTGGCAACACATGTCGTTCCCAGGGTGCCCACAAGTGAAGCACACAGCCTCGGCCTGCTCTGTACCAGCCTCAGCTCTTGCCAGGGCCACAACCTTCTGCGGACATGCAGAAATGCCACTTGATATAGGGAATTCCTATAAGCATAAATGTGAACATGTGGAAATGAATTTTTTTGGTCCTTAATTACAGCAAACACATTGGGACAGGCTACTCAGGATGCAGTCAACCAGATTACAGATGCAAGCCAGAAAGGTAAGAGAAATGATGTTCAAATCAAGAAGTGATGGAGCAGCTCAACACAAGCTGGCAGCAGGCAGTGCTCATTCTTCTCTGTCCTGCTGATGCTGTCAGACTGAAAGCCCTCGGTTTCAGTGATGATTTTTAGCGTCTTACAAATCTCATGGGATAGAATTTCAGGATCTGTTCCTTAGTAGCTCCATACATTTACTGGCAGATATACCATGACAGCTGACTCCTCCCTGGCCACCAAGTCCCACGCATGACACTCAGATTTTGGTTTCCTTTATAGAAAACTTGTGGGAAGAGGGAAGAGCACGAACAGAAAAAAGCTCTTCTTTCTTGAGGATTAAGTAACCCTGTGAGGGCAGGGGTATGTCCGGGTCCAGCCCACACCAGCCCCCAGTGCCTGCTGAGGCAGAGCTGGGGTCAAACAGTAATGATACCACAGCTGGGAAGGTGCCATCAGGAATGTGTTGGTGTCTCATTTCTGGGGATCGAGAACAATTTAAGCTAAAAATTAAGCTCAGTCCTCACTTAATTTTAATAATTTTCTAAGGATTAGGAGAGAATTAGTCACTTCAAGGTCTAAAATATTTACTGAAAGCCCAAATACATTGACAATATCTCCTTAGAGCAGATATCCTCTACAGCTCCATAATGCCACATCATTGCCACTTGTTCATGTTAGATGGGGAGGCAGCAAAATTGCCAAAATAGAGCTGAGATCCCAGAAAAGGGAGAGAGGCTGTGCCCCCTTTATGAGTGTCTCCTTCCTCCTGCTGAGACCCTGCTGTAGTTTCCCATCCCAGCTGACATTGGGTCCTGCATAGGAGTGACCCTGTGCCCACAGCCCACGGCTGAGCACAGCCCTCACCCCTGGTGCCTCAAATATACAACTGGGAAAGGAATCAAGGGGAAAGCATCCTTCACCTTCCCTATCACTTGATAGGGCTGTCTTTCCCAAACATCCCAGTATTCACAGCACTTCTTGGCCAAAAGCACCCTTTTCCATCAGGAAGGCCACACCTAGACCAAAATCAATCTATTCCAGCTTTGTCCTGTCTTTCATCTCGTATTTCTCCAGCTCAGCTCCCAAAACTTCCAAGTGACGCCTCCTATTTTGCAGCCTATCCTAAATACATCCTCTCAAACCCAACTATAATCACCTGTGGAGAACCTTTTATTTAAAAAAATAATTAAAAAAAAAAAATATAAGCCTGTAACCCTATCTTTTTATAATCTAATAACATTCACACTTCCCCCTTCCATCATAAATATTAAACCGTGTTGTGTTTTTGAAGCTTTTTGCTTATCTTTTTTCCCTCTCTTGCAGCTATTGACAAAGCTTCCAAGGCAGCGCAGGATGGGGTAGAAAAAGCAACTGGACAAGCTGCAGAAGCAATGTCTGGCCTCGGGAAAAAATGTGGATTTAAGAAATGATGCTCATTTAAGCAAACAGTATTGCATGTAAAAATCTCTCTTTGGTCTGCAATTCCTTGCTCCTTTGTGTAGAAAAATGAAAGCTGTTTGAGACCTGGATAATGTCTTTCTCTCCAAATACAAAATTTTAAGGCAAAAGGCCCCTTTATTCTTCTTAAAGGAAAAAGTACATATTTTAGCATATCTTGTAACATCTGTTCACAATCTTCAACATGGCTCATAAGGCTTCAGCAATGCTATTGCCCTGCATTTACAACAGCACAATGGTTATTGCCACATTTACTGAGTGTATTTACAAATGAAATGAAACCGTTCATGTTCTGGGACACCAGGACATTCATATGATGAAACTGAGTTTCCTTCCAGTAAGCAAAAGTTAAGCTGGTGTTATATTTCACGTCAGTTGTTTGCTTCATCCCATTTGCTGTATTTTCTGATTTAGATAAATAAAAGATATTGTAAGATTTCTACCACCCAGAAATGTATCACCTGGTTATACACTATTGTTATTTTATTAGGCTTTCAGTGAAGGATCACACAAAGTCTTGCAAATCTCTTTTGCTTTCTGATCGAAAGCCCAGCGAGGTCAGTGTTCATCCTGTCAGGGAAGTGAGTACTGAATCATTTTGCAGCTTGGCAGACAGACAAATGCAAACCAACAGCCCCACACCGTGGAGGAGCCCCGTGGTTCCTGTGAGTGACCAGGAGTTGTGGTGTCCACCCTCACCCTTCCTCTTGGCCGTCTGTTGCCAGTCTAGATTTCTTTTGATCCACAACACATCCCCCGTTAAATCTCCTGAGGACAAAAATTGAACACTTTATCCCCCTGCACGCTTGCAGCACTAACTAGTGCTAGCACTAATGCTAAATCTGACGAGAAGCACCAACGTGGGAGATGGCACCGTGATGCATTTCAGTAACCAGGCCTGAGAAATGGGCACTCTTCTGGCCTAGGAGACAGAAATATTTATTCGAGATTGCTGCTTGCTGGGCAATCAGAGGCTGCTGCAGCCAGACAGGTGCCCACATGGGGGCTGCCTCTGTCAACAGAAGGCCCTGATACCCACTTATTCACAGTAAGTGCTCTTACCTTGGTCTTTGGGTGTTTCTCATTGCCAGAAAATAGTTACTTTCTATTAATTTTTTTTTTTCTTTTTTTCTCCTGGTTTGAAGCCTTACCTGTCTGATTTCAGTAAAAATCCAATCAAATAAAAGCACCTGGATTTAATGAATAAGGCAAGCCAGGCCAGCTTGAGATACTGCTGTCTCACACCTCTTGACCAACAGCTGTGGTTGGCCAGGGGTTTTTGCAAGCTGGTGTTTGTGGATGCCGTCCTAGGAGAGACTGACTCACCGCTGAACCCAAAGAGCACTGCACTCTGCGGAAGGACTGCATGGACTGAAAGGCCTTTATGGACCCAAAGGTAACAGACCATCTGTGAGTAAACATAGTCCAGGGCTTTGCGCAGTGTCCCAATGCAATATCCACTGTCATTTAAAGCTTTTAAAACCTAAATATTTACCCAAGTACAAGCTCGCAGAAAAAGCATTAGACTATTGCACTCGCAGTTACTGGGCAACCTTCAGCAGTACTTACCTGTCTGCTCTGGAGCTCTGTGTTTGGCGGTGCCGGCTGGCGGCTGAGCTCAGGACACGTGTGTGCTTGTGCCTTGGCAGCTCTGATCCGAGCTTTGACCAAGCCGTCCTGGCACCGCTCGCTGCAAGCAGCAGCCCTGGGCTGTGGCTGCGTGACCAGCTGGGCACGGGGCCATGTGGGTGCTCTCATTAGCCCTGCTGCACTAACGAGCAGAGTTTGAGACGTGTCACTGTGCTGGGGGTGGCTGAGAGAGGCAGAGGGGCAGCTTGTGTTATGCACTACACCACTGAACTTCCGCAGTTTTAGTCTATATGTAGTATTAATATTATCATCATCAAAGTTTGGGTGGCAAACATCCTCAAAGCCGAGAGTTGATCTGCATGAAGTTTGTATCAGGAACATGGCAGTGGTTTCAAATTTAATAAAACATCAAATTAATATTAAACACTTAAGCTAATTAGTGGCCACATATCCAGTATTTTGAACTGTCAAGGTGTTTGAAATATTTTGGTTTACTGTACTTTTTAAAAATCACAGGAGTAGACATGCCAACCTGTCTGTAAGTTGCACAAAACACAGGGCTACAATTTAACTTGATTTTCTTAGCAAGCTCACTTTTTTCTTTTTTTTTTTTTAAACTTCTAACCTAGGTGCAAGTAGTTTTATTGTTACCAGTAAAACTCTGCTTTTTTAAATGCAATTATTTCTTTTATCTGCAAGGTCTTCTGTAATGTGTTTGAAAGTGCAAGGTATGCAGCCAATGGATGTTCATTTCCAGCTCCAGTATATATACATACATATATACAAATAACATAACTGTGTGATTATACATGGATGTGCAAAAAAAACCCAGACCAAACCAAACTAAAACCTTGGAGGAAGGTACTTAATACCTAATCAGGGTAATTTCAATTTTAGAAAGTTAATTACAATTGTCCCTGGCTGGAATTTTCTGCTTGCCTCAATTTAAGCAGTTTTCAACCCACTACTGGTATCTAGAATTCTGGGAAATGCTGTTGCTAAAAAAAGCGTTGTGCCAACTTAGAACAGAAGTGAATGGTAACGAGAAACCACCTGAGACACAAATAAGCCAGGCAGATTTATTCAGGACCAGAAAGCCCCTCACAGACACCCGCCCCGCCCCGGCCGTTACCGGGCTGAGGGCGGCCGCTCTCTCCCCGCCCCCTCAGCCGCTTGGCCCAGCCCCAGGGAACGGATTGGGTCGCTGGCCAATGAGAGGGCGGCAAGCAGGAACGTGATGCACGCACCAACCAATCTGCTGCCGGAGCCTGCTGGGCGGGGACAAGTCCCCCCGAGGCCTGCGGCTGTGGCGGGGCGGAGCCGGGCCGGGGGTTCCTCAGCGCCGGCGTGATCGCGGACTCAAATAAATATCTGGGAGAAACTGGAAATCCTCCTGCTGGGAGCTGGAGGAGGAGAGTGGTCACCTGAACAGCTCTGAGAGGCTGAGGGAAACAAAACCAAACGACGTTTTCATTAAGATTGTGACAGAAACTGTCTGAGGAATTGTTGATCTGCACAAAGTGGTTTCCTGAGATGATGGCAGAGATGACATTTTGGGAGTGTTTATCACTCAATAGTTGTCTAAGGGCTGAACTGAGAAAGGAAATATGTCAATTCTCAGACTTTGATAGCTACTGCTGCCTGGTGAAAGAGAAAAAATACATAAAAAATACTGACTTGCTACGAACAAAGAACAATGCCCAAGAAATGCAGAAATACAAGGCCACCCCCCACTGAGCTGCTGCTCCTTCCAAGCTCTTTGGGCTGGGTTAAGGCCTCTTTGTTTTTTGTATTTGGGCCGTTTCCATTAGTGTTTCTCAAGAAGTTCAGGTGGGGTTGAGCAAGCAGCTGCTGAGCCAGCACGAGAGGACCTGAGGTTTACCAAAAAAGCTGTTTTTCACTCTCACCTATAATGATGGGTTTGAGTCTAACGGTTGCACCACCTGGCCCTTGGGTAGAGAGGCTGTCTTCATGAGAGACATCTGCAGAAAACACTGGGCTCGTTTGTTTCCATCAGAAATAAATGCAGAAATCCTCCTCTCAAACCTCTGTCTCAGCAGGATGGAAATACTGGCAGGTAACTGTGGGACCTGTCTGACCACTGACTGATCCCGAAAAACGTTCTCTGGCCCTTGCTTATGCCCGTTGTACAGACAGAAGCTTCTCCATTGCATACAGCAAATGTAACCAACAAACAGGAGTTTTCATGTTTTGACACTTTTGTGAGCAAAAGAAACATTGCCGTCAGCAAGAATAAGGACCCGTCTTGTCTATGGCTTATGCAAGAGCTGCAGCTCTGAAGACACAAATACAGGTCTGTTCAGACAGTAAGTCTCAAAGAGAATATTTTAAGACAAAGTGACACTTGCCTTTTTGTCAGTCTCAGTGTGCTTCACACGGGTGCTTCGTATTTCCTTGTAAAAGAGGTAAGCAGACACCGGGAGGCTAGGTCCAGTCGCTTTGGAAATTTAAATGGGTAAAAATTATTTACATCCAGTTAAATAGCAGCTCATCTCCATATGAATGAAGACTATCTTTTAACAGAGTAGCGTTTGATATTTTCATTATCCTTTTCCACTATTTGAACATCTTGAACATCATGTTTGCTTTTGTCTCTAACTCCAGATGTTTCAAGGACAGGGAAATGGGTTAAATTGATCCAAGCAATAATGGTTGGGTGTAACACGTGTTTTTGTTTCTGCAAACTCTGACACACAGAAGTTGTTCAAGTTGCACAGGGGAGCTCTTCCAATTCTTTAGATCCTGATACTAGGCTTAGGAAGGCACAGGCTCAGTCCCTGCAATAGCACTAGGCTAACAGTGGTCAGGGCTATGTCAGAGGAACAGCACAGAACATCATTTTGCTGAACAGAGATTTTGGAAGAGTTTATGCTCAGAAAAGCATGGTATGGAAGAAGTCTCTGATGGTTTTCATCAGCCAGCCAGAAGCAGTCTAGTATCACAGTGCTCTCTTCAGCTGCTGGGAAGACAGGCTCAATCTTCTTCCAGAAAGACAGAACAGCTTGGCCTGAGGAGGAGTCCCACTGCTAGGTAAAGATCTCTCTCGTTACCTCAGGCTGTGCAAGAAGTGTGGGTGTTCTGGTGCAGGTGTTTTGAGTAGTAAGCAAAATAGAAGTTTTATACTTTAAATAGGACTGCAACAGACTGGGCAGCTCTAGCAGCTGTGCTGATAAAGGATCTGACTTTAAGTACAGTATTTTTAAAATGTACTACCTGTGTATTGAGGCAGACTGTTGTAACACAAGGCATTTTTAGCGTTTGGGGGAAAACCAACAACCCTATAGTTAGAGTAGTTAAAGTCTTGTCCTAATAACTTCCATACAAGTTCTGGTAAGTGTATATAAAGCACTTAATACTTGTTCTAGTACCTTCCATCTGAGTCTTGAATGAGGGGGGTTGCTGTCGTCTGCATTAAGCAGCGTCACGTTCTTGGCTGTACAGTGAATTTTCTGTACCTCATGCTATAGGGTTCCTGCCTTATTGAGGTTAGTAACTGGGATTAGCAGGCAATTGCCCTAGTGAAAGAGTAGGTTCTGCAGTTTCTTCTAAACATAGGTGAACTGGTCATGTTAGACTAAGGGGATGGTGAAATTCAGTAATTTCTTCCAAAATAATAGTTTTGATTCTGAAGTCCTGTGGAAGTTAAAATGCTTTTTTGCTTGGCAGACAAATCTTCGAAGATAGATGCCTATTAGATGTTCTTCTTAAAGGTTGTAAGTGTATTAAATTCTGAAGAATTGCTAGAAGGGTATTAAAAGTGGGGGTTTGGGATTTGTGTTGCTGCTTACGGTATGTACACTGAACTCTTGAGTCTGTAGGTATGTCTTGAATACGTGACAGTAAATTTCTGACAACTAAAAAGATTGTAAGGGATATGGAGAAAACTTTATGCACGTAAGGCTTAGAGTTAGAACCCAAGCGTGTTTTAAAGGTAATGCTTGCAGTAAACCTTTCCCACGTATAGTGTTCAAGCTCAAAGGAGCAAAGAGTCATGCTATTAAATGTAATTCAACAATCACTAGGGGGTAGTGTGAACACAGCAATATGAATACGAGGAAGACTTGTATAGCAATTTTTCATTAAATAGTGTGAAAGGAAACTGGATTGTCCCTTGCCAAAGAGGTCAACTCCTTTGAAAATATACATTAAAAATAGTTGTGTTTAGGATATGAGTCTTTAAGTGATATTTTTGTTTTGCCGATTCATTTTTTAATTGAATGGAAACCATCTGTTTAAGTGAAGACCATACAGTTAGTGTTTTTCTAATGTTTAAAGCTCTAAAGTACGGGCACAAATTCTAGTTGCTCTTTTCAGAAGCCTTCTTACCTCAGTTTTAAGCAATTAACAAAGGATCTGTAAGTGCTTGCATAAAGGTACATATATCTTGCATAGTCTTGATGTTTTGACTTTACATAAGCAGTCCTGTTGCAGGGGGTTTGTACTTCTTGAAGCAGAACTTTTTTCTGGAGTTGGAATATTAAAGGTTCCCTTCTCAATTTTGTAATGTCTTACATGCTTTTCGTTACAGGTTCATTTGACGTACAGTAATTTTTTGAAGCTGATGTATTGAAATAGACCGTCTTAATGCTTGGTGCCATAATTTGGTTCTTGATGCCCCATTTTGATGATTTAAGATTGAAAGCAAAAATACCTAGTGATTCTATAGAACCATTGACTCTTTCCTTGTGGTATGGTTAGGTTATAACCACATATCCAGAAGCTGTGCTCTTGTCTTGCAGTATGAGGTGTTAAGCGCGAAAAAGTGAGGAAGGGGACAAAATGGCATTAAGTAATCTAGAATTAATTGATTGAATCAGGTCACCCTGTTTGAGTTTTTCCACTCTTCTGCAACATTTTGTGTTGATGTGGCTATCCTTTTCCTCTATCGTTCCACCTGGAAAATGGCAGGCTGCTGAATAGCTGTCATCTGAAATCTTGGTGCTTCCAGAGTCTGGAGACATCAGCAGCTCTTCATGTGAGTTTCTGTTCTGCCAACATTTTTCTCACCGTACACTGCAGCCTAAGCAATGTGTAGCAGATGTTCTGTAATTCAGAAGTTGAATACACTTGTCATGCTGTGAAGAGACTCTAGATTAATCCCCTTTCCTGTGGGAGGTAAAACAATTAAGTGGAAAGCACTGATGAACAGGAATCTTCTTTTCTTTCCCCACTGTGTGCTGAAGGTACTTTCTTATTTCCTGCTGCTCTTGGCATATCCCATCCTATATGTAGTAGCCTTTGTGACTATTGTCTGCTTCTAGGCTTGGCCCTCATATCTGAATACCTCAAGTATTGTATGTATTTGACCAGGCTGGAGCCCAAACTAGACTGTGAAGGATTTTTGGATAAAGAATTTCTATATGAAACTGTTCATGAGTAATCTCAAATCGATGTACATGGAAAGACTTCCATTAACTATTCGCTATTTTTAAGTTTGAGTTGTTTGTTTTCTACAAGAGATACCATTACCACAGAAATTGTTTGAGTTTTTTGTAGGAAGGACTCAAACTTTTATAGCTGGACTAGTAAGAGTAAATGACTTCTTTCTGTGAAATACTTGAAAAGCTGTGAAGAAGCCTCTGGGCTTGACTTAACTGAAACTGGATCAAGTAGTCCAACTTCTTGCTGGGGTTCCATCTCCATGTTCAGCGAGATAGGTGAGGCACAGCCAGATAATGGTGGTTTCTGTCTGAAGGAGACTGTGGTCTAGAAGGTAAAAGATAACTGCAGTGATTTGAAAGATTTACCAGGGAAGCAGAGAATGAGTGTCTTGGCATCGCAGAAAAATGTAACAACTTGTGATACAGATGAAAGATGGCGAAATTTGGCATCACCTGGGCAATGAGGTGGTTTTGTCCAGGGAGCAGCTTGTGAGAGGCTTGAGAACAAATGCTGAGGGAAAGAAATGAAGCTGATATCATCAGTGGCTTGAAATAAATGAGGCATAATATGCTATGAGAAGACTGCGGTACCAACAGGCAGAGGGGCAGAAGGGTGATGCAGATTTTTAGTTAATAGAAGATGGGGCATTTAGGGAATAACCTCTGCAGGTCGCTATCAAATCCATTTGTAACACTCAGAAGAAAATAGCTTGTCCATATTCTGGTCAGTTTCTGGTATCGATTTTAATGTCATTAGTTTCCTACACAGAGGAAATAGAAGATTGTCCTGTAGCAGCTATTGAAACTATGTTCATACAGTAAGTTTGAAATTCTAGTTGTGAATGCTCCTTGCTCATGTGCTTCTATTTGAGCAAGACTAGATATATTGAGCTTTTTTTTGAATAGATATTTTGGTGGTGCTAAGGGACCTGATGAGTGGGGGTTTTGTTTGTTGTTTTTTTTTGTTGTTGTTGTTGGTGTGGTGTTTTTTTTGGTTTTTTTTTTNTTGCTAACATTTGTGAACTCCAGTTATGTCTTAAAAAAAAAGCCCTATGGAATTTTATCGTTGTCTGGAATTCGTAAGCTTCCTATTAATTTTCATCTTGCTCTTTGTGAAGGCTGCAGCTAATGAAACAGCTGCAAAAGTGGCTAAAAGGCATCCTGTGTGCTAAAAGATAATGGTGTTTTTTTCCATGAGCTGGCCGTCGGCATCCAGTACTACTAATAAAAAACCCCCTCCATCTTCCTTTCTAGTTACTCCTGTTTGTACACAGAGATCCTAAGTAAGGTCAAGTAGTGTGCTGAGGCAGAGGACAGTTGGAGCTTCTGTGGCATTTCTTAACACAGTAGATGCTTTACAAGCAGCAGCAGCTGTGTGAGTGCAATGTTTCACTGGGGTAGATGATGATGGTTTGTACTTGCGTTCATTGGGCTAAAACACAGCTTGTTATCTAATGAAACTGGCCAGACTGCAAACTGACCCGCATTAAGAGAAACATGCTCCACTGCCTTTCATGATGATCTGATTTGATTGTACTGAGGTACTACCCTGCCATCGTTTTCTGACTATTTTTACTGGCCTGGTTGTTAAGCCAGGCATCATTTGTGCTGATTTGATAACAGGTTTCAATCACTGATAATAAACATTTTCTGGAACAAATGACCTCAGATCCATATCTCCTGCACAGTATTGGCTGTAAGTAGAAAATTGGCACTGACAGTTGCCTTTTTCTATGTTTCTGTCTGGTTTAACAGCCAATGTAAAAATCACAATGGAAGTGGCTTAATATTTTTAAATTAAAAGGGGGGAAAAGTTGACATTTCTTTCACTGTTTCCTTTATAGTTTGATGTATCCTGCTACAGGCAGAAGTGAAACGAAGCCTTGTTTGTTTGTTTGTTTTTAAAGGCAAGTAAAGTGGTAACATAAAGCTTTGGAGCTGCCACAATGAATGTTTTAAGTATTTATTTTAATTGGTCAGTTCTCATTGAAGAAAATCTGGCTGATCTAGGCCCTGCTTCAGGGCTTTGTAAAAGTAAAGACTAATGTAAGAACCTAGGATTGGGAGAAATTGCTTCATATTCACACACAAATATTAAACTTGTATGTTTTTGAGGAGTTAATTAAAATGAGAGTGTATTTTGCCTAGCATTGAACTACATAGTGTTTAAACAAACACTGAAGCACTGTACTAATGCATAAAGCAGAGAAAACATGGTGAAATTGAATTTTCCAGAGTCAAAGAAATGCTGAAAAGTAAACATCTGACATTAAACAT
The DNA here is from genome assembly GCA_013399365.1 of Pampusana beccarii. NCBI lineage: Eukaryota > Metazoa > Chordata > Aves > Columbiformes > Columbidae > Pampusana > Pampusana beccarii. The sequence goes on from VWYH01006860.1 coordinate 1,538,465, forward strand.
GGAGTAAGTAGAACATGCATCAAAATTTGTTCTTGTTTTTATTAAATAGGAAAATCTTCACAGGCATAAATGTCTGCTAGTTGCCTTTGTGACTGATTTGTGTGTTTGGAAAAAAAAAAAAGTCTCCTTTCAGTGTGGTAAATGATTGCTTTAAAGTACTTTAACAGTATTCTTTTGGCTCCTGGCAATACTTCACTGGTACGGTGTGTCTGCTGGCCTGGAGGAAAGACTTGATGTAGGATACTTTTACAGAAGCTCTAGTGCGATGCTGACAGACCAAATCTTGGAGCGTCTCCTTAGAAAAACTGTGCCAGTGTTGAAGGCAGGTGCAGGCATCCACAACCTTGCAAATCCCTCTGAGGCTGGAACGTCCCAGTATTTCCACTTTACAGATGAGGCATGGAAGGGTAAAGTACAAAGATTATTTTTGTAAGGCTTTTAAAACACTCAGGTACTAAGTACAAATGTACTTGTTTACAAATAAATGAGCCTTCTATTAGTATTATACAAAATACATCCTGCGGTGACTGGTCACTAGGTCAGAAAACAACCAAATGTTGTGCTGCGGAAACTGGACCTCAGTGTCAAGGTAACGCTCAGTGTGGCTGCTGGACTGTCTTTCTTCTCAGCAAACCAGAGGCAGGACTTGCTTCTCTGGAAATGCTCAGTGAGAGGCTCATTGTGCGTGAAGCACCAAATGCAATGGAGGCTCAACCAGCTCTGCTCTGCCTCAGCCGTTTTCTGCCAAGTGCTCTTGGATCAACAGCTCTGCAACCCTCAAACTGCAGCCCAGCAACTGGTCCCTGTTTGATGTTTTGGCCAGTGCTGTCAGTCTGGTGCAAAGCCCCTACCTAGGAACAGGTAGTTCTTCCTGCTGGGTTCACATAGCTCATACGGTCACTTTCTTTTCTTCCTTCAAAAGCTCTCCTCAAAGGTGATAGGGCTAGTTGGCAGTATTTTAACCATTTCTGCTACGGAAAAACTCCGATATGTCAGATGTCATGAAAACAGATTCCTTTGTTTCAGAAATACATTTCCAATAGCTTGTGTGGGGATTAACTTTTGTAGGTTTTGATAGGCAAACGTAATTTTGTACCCTTTTAGTCTCACGACTCAGCTGTACCCATAACTGATGGCTTAACTAGAGGCACTCTGTGGTTTACAAATCATTCAGAATGACCTTTCAGTGCCTCACTTTTATTAGAATTAGTAAGTGGAAATAGAAGAATACTACAGCAGACAGCTACTAAGTAAACAGCAAGCACAAGGTACTTCTGAGGTCCATTCTTGAATTAATATTTCTCAATAAAGTTAATGACAGTTAAAACAATACTAAAGAGAGAACAGATCCTGCAGTCTCACATGCAGTAAACCTGCTCTTCTGCTTTTCAGCTTAGTTCTCCAAGTATGTACTGCCCCGGCTTTTTTTTTTTTCTTTTTAAATTTATGTTTTTATCACTTAAATAGCTGCCTTGGGATGTAAAGTGCAGGACCATGTGTAAAATACTTTTCATGGAGCTTGCTGAGTAATTGAAATGTTTTTATCTAGCCACTTTCAAGAGCAAATATGTTGTGTTTCAATGAAGATGCACACAAGAAAACAGGTTAGGTTATCGAAGAATGGTGCAGAGCAATCATTTAGCCAGCAGAGGACTCTAGAACCACGTATCATGCAGTTATTGATACAAAAATGTTCAATTGCGAAGAGTAAGGGGAAAATGCATGTGGCAAACTATGTAGCTGAGATAGTATCTTAAACATGGTAAAATACTGAGAAGGCAGGATTCTTATTCTTTGTTTGTTTCTCATTAAAGCATTTAATTTGCCCCAGGTTCCCTTTGTCACTGAAGATCTATGGGATTTTTGTTTACATTTTGAAGCATATTGCCAAGAAGAGTACAAGTATACGGAACCTTTTTGGGGAATGGCAACACTAAGCTGATACAGAAATGGTGGCGTATTCCCTAAAGGAAATCATACTTCATTTGTAATGAACATTATGTCTGCAGAAACTAATGGCACAACCTCCTATTCAGTTTATGTAAAATAAAACAGGCCCATATGTTGCTGCTTTTAGAGCCCGGGTGTTTAAATTAAATGTTGTTTAATGAATATTCAAGCCCATTTGCTCAAAAGTTGTGCTCAGTGTAGCATCTTTTTCCTCTGTCTTTGGTCTTATCTCATGTATTAAGCCATTACAAGAGGGTGCTAAAGCTGAGGCATCTGTTTCTAACTAAAACTCGGATATTAGAATGCCAGAGCAGATGAGAGGGTAAATAAAGACATACAGTAAGAGGATCATATTATTTTTTGTTTTGTAATTAAGACTGAGAAAGGTTCGATATGCATGACACCCTTTAAGAAACGGGAACATTCACTGTGCTATTACAGCAGCTGCAGTTTGGGTATGTTGTAGTAGCAAATTCACTCACCATTTCCTACAGGAGTTAATTAAGTTTTTTAGTATGTGTGGGCCAGATGCCTGTGCTGGGATGCCTCAGCAGATGCTTTCTTATAGACATTTGCATCTGGGGGGGGCTATAGGCAGCTTCTAGATCTTCGTGCCCAGGTGTGGGCAGGTTGACTAGAGGCACTTCATAAAAGCTGGGATTCACATACTGCTGGAAAGAAGGTTTCTCCTTTTATCATCTGTCCCCAGCTCAAAGTCTGGTAGTAATATTAGTACTCTGGAAGCCAGATATGGCCTATTGACTGCCCTATTTAATGGTGTAGACCGTTCAGAGCTGAAATACATGGAGCATTTGTCATCGAAGGTCAGTACCTGCACTGTGAGAAGTTATTTTGACTTGTGAAGGAACCTATGGCTACAAACAGATGGTTAAATTCAGTTTCATTGGGCATTTACTTGCATCTATTAAACTGAGTTTTTAATTCATGAAGGCACTTCAGTGTATGTTTAAATTCATACATTTGCAGGAAAAAAAATCTCAACTCTGAAGACAAAACTGCAAATATGTATGTAAATGCTTTCATGAACTTTATCTCCGAGTCCAGAAATTGGCAGCACAATCCTCTTGTTTTAATGTCATGGAAAAACATCTCATTAGAAGACAGCTGAAATGTAAACACAAATCACAATAATTGCGTTGTACTTATTTTCATGAGGGTTCTTCAGATGCTTGTTTTTACTGCACAAGTGCAATATTGTAGATATACTGTGAAGCCCTCTTCAGAGAATAATTGATACATGGATAAAATATTTTAAAACATTTCCTAATGCTGTAAAACTAAATGGAGACCAAGACTAATACGTGAGAAAAACAAATTCTTCAAAATTATTTTGTTTGCTAGAGCTTCCCTGGCCTAACCAGTTCTGGGCGTATCTGTAAGCATAAAGATTCGTCATTTGTCTGTCACTTGTTAAAACATTTGTTAGGTATCTCTACCTCTGGGGTGAACCACACTGTATTTTCTTCCTGTACTTCAACAGGAAATTCTGTTTTGAATTTGAATTTTTGAATATTGGATTTTGAACAGAAACACTGTTCTGGCTACTGTACAATAAGCAGTGAGAGACAGTCCCACCCTGAAATACTGATTTTAATTTGTATCTCAATTCTGAGCCCTTAAAATATGCAATACATAGGAAAATTATTTTTTCTTTTAAAACTTGATATCATTGAGAAAGACTTAGTGGGGTAATAATTTTATTTTTAAAGTGTAGCTCTAAGTTAAAACTTTCTTAAACAAATCTCTGTGTATATTGAGTATATCTGCTCACTGTAGTGAAACAATTCTTTCTGGTTTAAGCATTTATTGTTTCTGTGAAGCCAGCCCAGAAGACAAAGGGAAATGAACTGTCACTTGTTTGTCATCAGTGGGACCGTTCAGTGTTTGCCACCACCCACTGTTTTCTAAACTCTCCATGTACACGGGGTAACAGGAAAAATCCCGAAAATGCTGGGATATTTTTGGAGTCAAACTGCACTGCAAGTGAGTCTGTGTGTGTGTGTGTGTTAAATTTGCAGATAATCTGCTCCTTTTAGCTACAGGACAAATACAGTCTGAGCAATTTTGTGTTATGTCAATAGGATGACTAAAGGATAGGTGGCCTGAAATCACTAGCAAATGTCTTCCCAAATCACCAGTGTCTGTTTGAGTTTCTGGAGCCCTCTATCAGTGAGCATCCTGGCTGGTTCAGCATTCAGAATTTAGCCCACAATTTCTGTTTTGTTTCCCTATGTCCTTCCTTTTGAAGGACTCCCACCCTTCACTACTTACAATCTGTTTAAGTTGCAGAGAGCAAACTGTTCTCCAAACACTAGGAAAATATAAAATACTTTTTTTTTTTTTTTAAACTTTAAAACACACTAGCTCTTTCTTCCTCACCTTTCTTCTTGTCAGCTATAACAAACACAAACTGTCCCTAAGGAGAAAATAAACACTTGCTGTGGTATGCAAACACACTATGAATTCATGACACCAGTGCTAACATGGCTTGTTTCAGCACCAATTTAAAACCCATTCTCCTGCACCTTATGTCGTATCTTCCTGGCTGTCTATCCAGCTTCTTCCAGGTTTGTCATATTAATCTGGCATCTATCCTTTTGAGCAGTAAAATTGTTATCCCCCCTTTCTACAGAAGTGTGGATGTTAAAACATGGAAATATTTTTGCATCCCCCTTAATGCTCTGTATGAAAGATGAAAGAGGCTGTGGAGAACAATTGTACATCATGGATCTAGTCCTCAGGGTGGGAATGGTGCTGATGACAACTTGTCAAAATGCTGAACTTGTGGTGTTGTTTGGATGAAAGAGAGAATGCAAATGAGGGCTAAGGAGAAAATGAAAGCTTCAGGATTGGCAAGGGGGATTTTCCAGCAATAGAATAGCAAACACCGTCAGAGCACTTATGATTACAAGTCATACAGCCCTCCACTGTTGGAAGCCAGAACGTCTCTACATCATTTACACTCCTTCCCAAAGACATTATAATGCCCAAGAGAAAATAAATCTATTATACATAGATTCCACAAGCTACAAAAGGAAGGTTTGCTTTATTGAAGTCTTAGAAAAGACTCTTGGACTCTGCTTGTGTGCTACCTGCCAGGAGCTATCTGGCTGTAGACTACAAAAGTGAATGCATTTCCATGATGTTTTGCATTTGCATATGTGACAAATTCACATCATTAAAAATATTGATAAATTGGTTAAGAGGCACAACCCCTTCATGTAGATGTTCTCACCTGGTTTCAGTTCATCTTCTAACACATTATCTTAGCTTGGTTAGACAACGCTGTTTTCTGTTATAACTGAGATCTTTAGGATGATATCTTAACTACTGACATTAGTAGTAAGGCTGCAGTTGACTACTTTGGGGGAATAAGGGATATAATAATGCCTGAGTTTGTGAGACGTATTTCCATGCTTTACTGTAGACAAAGAAACAACATGCTGTAAACCCTGTACTTTGTTCCAGAAGACAGACAGCTGTTATGGTACGTATGAAGAAATCCATTCCCAGAGCTCACACGGGTGTTGTTAGAGAGGGAAGAATTCTGTTTTCCACCCAGCTTTTAGGCAACACAGTGCAAAACCAATCAAAAAAGCGTAAGCAGCACTAGGTAGAACCACTACAAAAAGGAAAGCCGATTCTCTCCAGTCTTGTATTTTTCTGTGCTATCCCTCCCCCTTGCTTCCCCCCATTGCCTTGCAGGTAGGATATTAAAAGAAGTTGTATATAAGGAACTGAGAGTAATCGGAGCACAGCAGTCTTTCTTGATTTATTACTTCATTCATTAATCCATATATAAAATGCAATTTAGGACAAGTCTCAGAAATCCTCACCCTGACATGTTCTCACATATTTGATAAATGATTCCACTGGAAGAGGCTTGAAGGGCATCTGCAGTAAATTCTGCCGAGATCTATTTCTCAAAACATTTTTACACTTTCATATCAAATTAGAGGATATCTCACAGATAAAGGTAAGTGATGGGATTTCTATCACTTGAGTGCATGTCTCATAACTCACAAGGGTGAAGCATTACAAGCAACCAGCACCGTAACAAAGCTGCTGCTTTAGGACAGTCCCCTTGAAAATAATTCTCAGAATCGTTTCAGCCAAAAGTTGTTAATAGTCATTGCGATGTTTGAAGACATTGATATAAATATTGTTTTCTCTAAGTATCCAAAGGAAGAAGCGCGGTGATAGATGGATTTCATTTGAGGTGTTTCAGGCAGAACACGGATTCTTAATATTAATTTAGAGGAGCTGAACAAAAGTCAGAAAATCTCCACATGTCAGGATACCAGCAGGACTGTAAACTTGGAAACTGCATTCCTTTGATTAGTCCAGAGAGGGGCAGTGAAACAAAGCGTTTCAGATTTCGAGAACTTTCCTCTCTCTCCAAAGTGGCTCCAGAATGTACACCCACCACTGCACTGTCCTTAGGCTTTCCTCTCCCTTCCACCCTATTTTTGATACTCTTCCTTACTCTGTCATTTCTCTACATAATATTCCCTTCCTCTAGCTTCTTTCATTCCTCCCTAAGGCTTTTGTCCGGCTATCCCTCCAGATCATGCCATGTGGGAAGTAGTGAAGAAAAGGAATGTCACTAGCAGGAAGCAACTAATTGAGGTGTTTACTTCTCACACACCTGCATGTGAGAAGAACATGGACCCAGGCAAGGTAACTGTAGTCATCTTCCACCTTGCTTTATATCAAACAAGGATGCGATGTGGGAAAAAGCATTTGCAGACCTTGCTTTTTCTGACTCGCTATGAATTGTCTGCTCAGTATGGCAATCTGCACATACATGTAGAGACATATACAAGCCCATACCTGTGTTCCTGCCATTTGAATGGCAAACGGGTCAGACAGTTCCCAAGCTCCCGTCAATATATCAGAAAAAAGGGATATAAAGTGGGCATTGCCTCCTGTCTTCTGCTAAACTATTCCTACAAATTAGAGAATAGAATCAGTTTAGAGAAAAAGACCATACTCAGAAGCTGTTCATTTACAGCTACAGTAGAGGCGTACTTTCAGTGGTGGAACTTTGTGACAGGGTGAATGAAGCTTTAGTGCTTTATTTTTCAGAGGAAAAAAGGCATTCCAAATTAGCAAGATTTGGCCTGGAACAAACAATTTTAACTCAGAGCTAATGAGCTCGATTGATATCTGTTTAAAATCTCAGCTTCAAGAAAACAGGATTAAATTGATCTTCTAGGTATATAAGACCTAGAAGCTCCATTTTCTCTTTTTGGATTAAATTTTGTTGAGAAAGTAACAGATAAGTTAGTCTCTGAATTCTAATGACTGCTTCTTTCTTTTTTGCCAGTCCTTCAGTTCAAGTGCCTTTTGGTCAATTTCTCCAAAAATTTGGTACAAATTGTCATCCTGAAGACCAGAAGTGAATTCAATGATGCTGGTTTCTAATAGAAACTTAGCTGCAACTTTACCTCTACATTTGCAGTGAACACAGAATGCTGCAGATCTCAATCATGTATTTAAATTCTCTGTGAATATATAGATTATTGCTGCTGTTCAAAGGAACCTTTCTGCTACCCTTGAGTAATATTCTCTAGCTTTATTCAGCCTGAAAGTATTTATCAGAAAGTCATTACAGCTGTTTTGTTTGCATATAGCTTTCATTCCTTGTATTTTAATATCTGGACAGTATTAGCTCAATTAGTCTAATGAACAAGTAGGTCTTCTAATATTTACTATCTAATTAGTTTATTGGCCTAGATGTGATGTGCTAAGTCTAACTGTGGAAGGTGTCTAGCCAAGACTGTTCTGAAGAACTTTGTGGTCTATTTCTTTGGCGTTTTTGTCCCAGTGCATTTTGGAAAAGAATGGGCTAATTTCTGTATCTGTATTCCTAAAGATTGTCAAAGCAATAAAGCATCCTAGAAAATATGATACTCTTGCCCTACTAAACTCCCATCCAGAGAACTCTGAATCCCTTCTTTCCAGGGCAATCTGGATGGACTGGATAGCACCTGAGGTTGTCATATGCGGGGACAGGAATTGGACTCAATGATCCTTGTGGGTCCTTTCCGACTGAGGAACTGAGGACAATCTATGAGAGTGAAACTAAAATAAAGGGCCATCTTTTGATTTCCAGCTGACACGTAGCAGACAACAGCAGAAATGGAGGACAATGCAGTGCAATATATACCAAGGGTCATAAAATGCTCTGTTACATGCCCTTCTCTCTCCAAAGGGGATGAAAAAAAAATGTGTGTAACAGATGTGAGTTGCGTTACTTACTAAGCTACTTGCAAGTGCTGAGATCTTACCAAGAAGAGGTCATATCAGAGTATACAGGTACAGCATGAATGGAAACAACAGTGTTATATATGACTAAAGTAGCTCAGACTGTTTCTCAAAAATTAGAAAAATAAATTCAGTCATAACTTTTCTCACCTCCCTACTTATTTTATGAAAAAAAGACAGGTAGTTTATCAAAAGACTCCTTCGAGCAGCCTGGACAGCCTGACAGGTTGACCAGTGTTAGTGCTAACGTGAAGGGTTTGTATTTAAACCCAGCTGCAGGTACTGATTCTGTAACAGGCCCAGCTGATGCTCATTTTCTGTGCTGGAGGTTTGGCAGGTCAGTGGTTTAACACAGCTGCTTCTTATCAGAGCCAGGTTAGGTGGGGGCTTGTTCTGCTGCCAGCGTTGGGGCCTGGACTTTCTACCCTAATGGCTGCTCAGAATCTGATCAGCCTGGAGAAAGGTGGATCAGGATCTGATTGCTGAACTTCTAGAGGCTCATTTCTTCTGGATAAGAACGTGTAAGAGCTACTGAGATGTGTTTGGATGCTCTGAGGATCATCAGCTTAACCTGAAATATAAGGAGAGCAGCCTTAAGGAGTCTTGAACCTCAGATAAAGGTAGGAAAACTTTGAGATCTATGTTAAGACTGCATGAGTTTCACTGGTTTTATTCAGCAATCAGAAACACTTAAAGAGCAAGAAGTAAAGTATGTGGGTGAAATAGTGCCTAACTGTGTTTAAGTAAAAAAGCAAAAATAGTTTGAATTGCCTCTAAATGTGAAGTTGTCCTTTGCTGTTTGAAAAACAAACAAAAGAGAATATAGAAAGGTAAAAAGAGCATTGCGTTAAATGGATGAATACATTAGAAGGAAATATCTAGAAATAAGGTCTTGGTATGTGTTGTTGTTGGTTTTTTGTGGTTTATTTTTGTGTGTGTGTGGTTAGTTGTGGTTGATATGTTTGTTTTTAATTACTTTCACTTATTAGCCCCCAGGGCTTTTACCCAAAAGGTGGCTTGATAGCTTTATAAAAAGGTATTCTGTAGTTCAGTCAGTATTTCTAGCTAGCCTGGAAATGAAAATTGGAGTATGCAAACAAAAATATCTTCCTATTTACTCAGTTTTTGTTTATTCACATGGTATATCCTACGGTTTGGAAACTATGTAGCTTTGTTTCTTTTAAGTTGTGCTTCAACTTGGTGACGGCGTGCACAGCTGTAGGGCATAAAATGAAGGTATATGGCTATATAACTCAGTGTATGTGTGACTGTAAAGTTGCTGGGTGTGTCCCTTTTTCAGTTGTATTTCTCAGTGTCACAAGGAGCATTGTGAATTCCAAGGCATCCCCAAGGTTTGCTTCATGATATTGGTACTTCTGCTTGTAAGGAGGTTGCTTCAAAGGAAATTTATGCTGCCTTCTAGTCCCAGTTTCCACAAATGAGAATAGGTATCAAAGTCTGCTGAAGATGGACGTTGGATTGTCTCTTTAATGTAATATCATTGTCTCAGGGGCTAAAGTTATGGTTAGGAGCTATAATGAATACAGGAGTATGTTCACAGAGCTTGAAAGTGTGGTTTGAAAAGCAATCTGAGCGTGGGATGTACCAGATATTTTCCTCTTGAAGTACTTGCTGGGGCAATTCAGTGACCCACCCTTCAGATGAAAAGGATACAATGGGTTATTTTAGCCTTAGGCCTTTTTCTTCTGTACAGCAGCATCACTGCTAATGATGCTGAATGGGACATACCAAATAACTCACTACTGGAAGCTAAAGCAATTTGTGAAGCATCTTAGACATGTCTGTGGAAGCCTTGGGTAGATGTGGGAATAAATATGAAAAAAGCAGCCTCTTACAATTTCATATATTATTTACATTCATAGTATATGAAATTGATTAGTGTGGTGTCAGAATTACTTTAGTGTGCCACATCTGTTAACTGAAAAAATATATATCTGCAGTGCAAGGATGGGAGCTAGTCCTTTGGTAGCAATTTTGCTTCCTGGCTGTCAGGAAGCCATTTCCCTCTGGGGGGGAGAAAGGATATGGACTTGGCCTTTCATATTACTGGGTTTGAGAAGTCTTGACATTAGTTATTTTAGAGTAAGTCAGTTCTCGGATTGTCTACCTTGCCAACTGCTGCTATATTTCACAAAGATGGACAATATGGAGCGGATGCTCCTGCTGTCATGGGCAGCAGTAGAACATTTACTGTTACTGATATTCAAGTAAATATTGCTATATTTTAGGATTAACAAACCATATTATGGTAAATGGTTTTAAACCCCCCATATTTTAGGCGGTCCTTGTAGCATTTCAGAGGACCAATTATCCTGATTCACTGTTGGAAAGTTCAACCAGTGAACTGAATCATTGTAAACAATTACATATCGGAGAGAAAGTTTTGTCCTGATGACAAAACTTTCTGAAGGTGTGTGATTTCCTGAAGATGCTAGTCTGTATTGTTAAGCACTTCTAATACCTTTGAAAGCCTGGTGCCATATTCCATTGTTGTCCAAATATCCACTTGTATGGTATACCCAGGGTGTCAGCATATCAGAAAGCTGTTCTGATTGCTGTACTGCTAGTATTGATTGATTATGATCAATAATGGTATAATCGAAAACAGTACAAGCACTGCTTATCCTTGAGCTTTGCGTCTGGCTTTTTTGCAAAATGAGAGTATTTCACTTTCTGAAACTGCCTTTCATTCTTATCTAATGCTGCTACTTTCCTTCTCAGTGGACTTACATGTAAGTGATGATGATGCACCTCTAAAACAAGCTTGAATCCTGCTTTGCAAACATTTATATATGTTTATAAATTGGTCCCAACATATCCTGTTTTCTCTGAGCTCTGAGTGTTGATAGAATAATTTCTGATCCCCTCTACTTCATCAATAGACATTCACATAAATTCATGTGGCACTTTAAAGCCAATTAAAATTTATAAGCCACAAGTAGTGAGTGAAATTCTGAAGATTAATTTACTCACTGGAGTATTAATCTGTGTAATGTAGTAGGTTATCCTTCAGTAAACTTGGCTATATGGAGATAGGGAGATACATTTCCTTACATCTTTTACTGTAAATGCAGTAATTAGTCCCACTGGGCTGTTGAGCTTGAATGGTTACAGCCAGCAGTACCCCCACAGCCTTGGTATGAACCCTGGGAAAAAGAACCGAATCAGCAATATGAAATCCAGTTGTGTTTATCTGGCAGTATCCATCTTGCTTTTCTTTCCCTGCTCAGAGTTTGAGATCAGGAAAGAAAAAGCTAAATAAAATAAATTAAAATTGAAAACAAAAAGACAACCCTTGCTGTAAATATCAGAAAGTACAGTCTATTCCCTCTACCTCCTTCAAACCTCTCAATTTAAAGAAGCAACTGAGAAGGGACTGGAAAGCGAGACAGTGATCATAAATTACTTAATACATTCAGCAGAAGCAGCTTCCTCCTTAAGCTTGTGAGTTGGGATCTTTTTACACTTGGAAAACCTAATTGATCAAGCCTAGTAAATCTGACTGTTGTTAATGGGTTTTTAAGTATCATTTATTCAGCTAATGATCTTGCTGATAGGGAGCAGGGACAGAAAGGGGTTGTGGCTCGTGAAGGACCACAGGTAAAGCTGGTGCCTGATCCAACGTTTTAATTTAGATACTTTGCACTCTGCTTCAAGATTTGCTTCCTTCCATCAGCTTCTACCTTTCTTCTAAGTTAAGAACTGTGAGCTTGCTATAGTAAACTTGAGTTCGTGTCTGTTTAAAAAAAGTTAAAGCTGGAGAAGAAACAGGTGTTAAGGGAGCCTGGAAAAGAGAAACTGTTTTGGGGGTTTTATCTGCAAAAGCCCAGTCAGGACAAGCAAACAAATAAATAAATATGCTGTAGAAATGCATGTCTTAGGAGCACTGAGGTTTCTGGATTAAGAGCTGCAGTAAGAATTCCTTTCCTAAAAGAGGCTAAGCCAGGCTTTCAGCCCTGGTTTTTCACTGCTTTTGCTGGCTATGGGTTGGAAAGCCAGCATCACTGTTGTTATCTCACATTATTGGATTTATCTATCATATTCCCTCTTGACAGGAATCATACTGAAAGGTGAAAACTTGCTGAATTGTCTTTGTCTGGGTGACATGTGTGTTATCCTTATCCAGCCTCCTAGTCCTGATTCTTGTGTTTGTCAATTGATGTGGAGCAGAAATATGGGTGTAAAAAAAAAAAGGTAAAGTGCCTTTCTGTAGGGAATTCAGTGTCAGTTGGGAGCAGAACACAAATTCTCCTCCTTGCTGGGCCCTGCCCCGTCTCTTGGGATGTGCATCCTTCCAAACCCTTTTTCTGAGCCCCTAAACATCAGATCCTTGGGGAACTGTGTGCCCCTTGGAGAGCTTTAATTCCAAAGCAGGTTGTGACCTTGCAGGCTGCTACATGGCAGTGAAAAGTAGGCAGAAGTTATGGAACGGCTACCGGGCTTGCCAGGCACTGACTCCCAGCTGCATGCGCTGCCAGGCTGCGTGTAAAGAAGTCGTGCTGGCTGTGACTCACAAGGAAGTGGGGACGAACTGGCTGGTTTCTGACCTTTTTATAGGACCAACGCTGGAGCAGAGCCCAGAATAAAGGCACAGTATATAAATGCTTGCTTTTTTTTTTACTGGAAATCATGCCAGTGTGTGCTCATGTATGCAATTAGGCTAAAAGACCCTTATTAAGGCTGTCCAACTCTAAAAAACTCTTTACGATCATGGAAATAAGGTCATATATAACACGGGTCCTTTTGGAAAAAAAAAAAGACACGCAGACAAAAACAAGCAAAACCCCCCCCAAACATGCACCAAAAAACCAGCTTGAAAAGGTATACCAAGGAATCTGCTGTTAGAAGCAGAAATTATTATGCTTTTCAGGTTTCGTATATCTGACAGAAAGAGTAACTTCTGTCTCCATCAAATTCTAATATGTATTATGTGGTTTTAAGTGGTACTTTATTTCATACACAGGTAGGTACTCTGAAGAAAACAAAACAAAAAACTGTGGTACATTTTAAACCAATTCAGGGGGGAATGCTGTCTTGGTTTATCCTGTATTCTTTCTAAGTTGCTAACACTAATTTTTTATTCCACCTTCTCTCTCTCCAGTTATTGAAGCTTGCATTCTTTCTATTTTCATGTTCTAATTATCTTCTGTGAAGTAATACTATTATATCCCTACAGAGAATAACAGAAGCTGATAGAAATTCATAAAATGCGTTTAAAAATACTCTAACATAAATGTGAATGTGGGGAAAAACAGTGATTTTCTTCTTGTTCTAGGTTTTCAGATGTCTGCCTCCTCTACTCAAACAGTGGTTATCAGGAGGTGGAGATTTGATTAGTATAGTTTTGTTCTATGGCTTTTTCTGGGGGGAAGGGGGGTGGACTCTGGCAAGAGTTATCGTCCATAAAGGTACTCATCATAAACCCTAATGCTTGTCATTTGTTCACACAATTATTGAAAATTTCTTTGTCCTTATTTTATTTTTGTTATTCAAACTCAGTGTGTTTTGGGTTTTTTTTTCCCCATTATAATGAGCAACCAGAAAGAATCCTCACCTGTTGGAAGTAAAAATGTAATGGAACTGGAAGTATCCAGGTGTAATTTTTGGATACTGTGGACTTTATAACATAATTTACTCTTGCAATTACTATAGTCACTTTGTATTTGAATGAATTACTTTTTTTTTTCCCATGACCTGAACTGAAATATTCTCTCGCCAAAGACTTCCTAAGATTTTGCTTTGTATAAACAGAACTATAAAATAAACTGCCATGAAATGAAGATTCTTGCACTTCTAATGTTGGGCCTCAACAATTGCTTGGGTTCTCCACTGTGGAAGTAACTTGATTTTTTTTGTTGAGCTTAGACTTGTGAGGCTTTCACTCGGGTGTAGCAAGGCCAGCTCTCTGGTAAGGCAGTGCCATTTCGAAAGCCTTAGCTGGCCTTGAAGCCCTGTAAGGGGGCTGAAGGGCGCAGTGACAGTGGTGGCCATGTCTACCCCATACCTGGCTGGCCCGAGTCTGTCCTCGTGCCCAGGGAGATGCGCTGGCTGGGGTGGTGGAGCCCTGGATCATGCCTGAGGGTGTAAGGCTGGACCCAGTTTGGCTTCTGTTTGGTAGTTGTAATAAGGGTGAATAAAACAATAGGAAGCTTTTAAACAAATGGAAGGAACACCACTGGCTTAATTGGGCTTTGAATGGGGACTTTGGAGGGTTGATCTTACTTTGTGACAGGCAGAAACTGAAGCCTTGACCCTATTTGCCTAAATACTTAGTGGTGCAAACTGCTATGGTGTAAGGAGCCAATAGTATTGACTGTAAAATGTGTGCTGCATAGGCTATGCTCCAGTCTGATAGAAGCAACATCTAGAAAGATGCTCATACTCAGCTAGGACAGCAGATTTATAATTTTTTCAAAGCATTAGGAGGATAAAGCAGTTTCTGAGTTATTTCAAATCTGGCTCTGTATCGAGAAGAGTGGTAAGAATGCAGACAGATGGAGTGTTGTAAGCAGATCACTTAGAATTGCGGGATGACCGTGGTTTTCTCCTTAGCATCATGCTATGGTCCTTACTGAGATATAATGGCAAAATTACATGTTGAGTTGTTTGGTCCTTTTTGGTCCTGAAGTGACCTGTGTACATCTACATAAAGTGGTTGACATTTAACTCCCTGTAATATATCTCAGCTACTCCTTGTTTTAGGTTAGCTTTATGAGACTACTGTGAAGCAGAAATTTCTCTTGCACCCCAGTGCCACTGATGTTTAACCCATCTGCAATTCTCTGGTTTGATCTTTCAGCCTGTTATAAGTTAAAGCTGAAAAAGCTGTTATCTACTGGTTAAAATGCAGGATGAGCTGGCTGGCATTGCTCTTGGCAAACATTGCCCTAGTCATCAGGGTGGGGAACACATAGAATAATTAGCTTTAATCCTTGTTAATGACACATATGTAGTGTGCAGGCCAGCCAGCCCTGGTTGTCAGAAGACGCGGATTTACCAAGCCTCACCTCTTCGGAAAGTGTCAGGCAAGATTAATCCCTGATTTTGTCCACTGATGTTTACTTCCCATTTATTTTGTTCTGGACCTTTGTTCCTCATGAGCTTCATCACGTGTTAGCAGACCTTCTTGTGGTCTCTTGGATGTCAAAGAACTGACATGTCAGGCAGGTTTTATTTGTTGTTGGGTTTTTTTTGTGTGTGTGTTTTATTTTGTTTGGTTGGGTTTTTTGTGCAATGCTGGTACACAAACAGGAATTGCAACCTTAAGTCTGTGCTGAAAGTTGTATGCATTTGATGCAAGTGTCAGTCTGGGTGCTTGTGTGACCAGGTGTTGAGCTGACTGCCTCAGAGCCCATAGTATGAGCCATGTACTCACTTTGCAAGTGGAAAACCTGGTGGCGATGGCAGCACTGCGCTGGGGGACCCCTCTGCCTTGCCCCAGGCCTCATCCCAGCTGGCAGGTGCCTGCCCATCTCCCAGCTGCAGGCTGGTGTCAGCGTAGTGGAGGTGGAACACACTGCCTGAACCTGTGGCAGTAAATTATTATCACAATGCCCACCATTCCCCTAGCACTGTTGGACTCTCTTCTTCTGGAATTTTGCTCTTCTGCCACCCTGTGTGGAACATAAATGAGAAGGATCATACAGCCCTTTGCACTGTGATAGGATCTTTTAGACCAGGCACAGGTCTGAGATAGACCAACCAGGCACAGGTCTGGATCCTTTTCCTCGCTTCCTGTGAAGGCCAAATCCTGATGACTCTGGCCACTAGCTAGCAGCTCTAAATTGCCAGTGGGCTGCTGGCACGACATTTTCCTTTGTGCAGGAGGTTTCATGCTATGGCAAGCCTTAGTCATGCCAGCTCTGTGATCCAGTTGGCTCAGGAGAAATCACGTATTGGGTAAGAAGAATGTGTGTGTGTGTGTGTGTTATGGAGAGACAACAAACACAGACTGTAAAGTCTCTAGGATGGTTTAAGCTGATGGTGTTTTTAGCAACATTAAGCATTATTGGTCAGTAGCTTCCATATTTGTATGACTATTTACATATATGAACTAACATCATTGCACTTGATCAGGTCTTAGCCTTCACCTCACACTACTGGCATTATAAATATGCGTGAGCTGTACTGGTGGGGAAAGGTGTGAAGGATGCAGGGTTTCACACAACTGTCAACCTTGTGCTCTTGACATAATCTCTATAAACAGCAATACATTTGGGTAATGTTCAAAACTATCTTGTTAACTGGTTTCTATACAGGACCCTCAAGGAATCACAGGTGCAACACAGGAGTACTGTACCTCTCTGAGCCCTGGGATCTGAACTCTCACTGGAGAAAAGGTTACAATAATCCAGCATTCAGCTGTCATTGACTCCTTAAATACTAAAAATTTAAGCCCTACCCATCAAAATTGCTGTTCCCTGTGCATTGTAGTTGTTGGTGAAGCTTGGGTGCAGTTTGGCCTTTCCTGTGCTGCCTGTTGTGCCTCCCAGACCTAGTCATGATTCTTTGCTAGATCTGTTGTGGATAGCACCACAAGCCATCTGGTCTTCAAGCCATTTCTTTATTTTTAGGTTTCTGCTGTACTTGGGCCTCTCCCCTTGCAGTAGCAACACATTTTGCCTCCGATGGAGGCTTAAAATATAAGAATGGTGGTACTGGTTCAGACTGGGCAATGGTGACATCGTTCCTTTCCCTCAGCGCTTGGTATGTTCTGGTGGCCTGAAACACTGTTTTGCTCTAAAGTAGCACTACCTTGCTGAAATAACTGTATGCTCACAGATTACAGTAAATACTTTGCTTGGTCCTTATTCAGGGAAACCCAGAATTCCATCAGTCAGAAAAGTTTAGGTTTTGCTTTAACTTCTTTAAACCCTCTGTGAGCAGGCATCAATGGGCAGCTGGCAATCAATTAGAGAAGTGGAATCACAGGGGTTTTTTTATTCTTGACATATTGCCAAAATGCAGGGCCATATTTGTCTGCCTGCTTAATTCACTTTTGTAAGAGGTGAGCACAGCACACTGTTCTGATGCTCAGGGTATAGAGCTTGTTACATAAGGAAACACATATGAATATTTTGAAGCATAAGAATTTGTTATACTTTGGAGACAAGCAATTGTCCACTCTTTCTCTGTGTGTATGTATATTAAAAAGAAAATCCTGTAGTCATCATTCTTGGTTTCATTATTGTTTTGGCATTATTAAAGAGGGCCTAACTCGTTTTTGGAACAACCTTAAGGAGAATGCAGTTTAAATGCTAATAGTTTTTAACTCCACATTATGTGATCCATTAACATTAATATTTAATTTAATGGAATCAAAAGATTAATGCCGGTGTTTATTTCCAAAAAAGTGAAGATGCTGCAGGACAGCCTTTAGCTTTGCTGTGCTTTAGAAAAATATTACTGAGGAAAATATTCATGCTGCAGTCACACAAATATTCCTTTCCTTCCCCTTGCCGCTCCTGAAATCTCTCCATTCTCTCATTCCGTATTCCTAAAAATAAGCCATAGGGTTCTAATGGGGACATTGATTAAATATTCTGCTCTGTAATTTATGCTAAAGCGAATCCCAACAGGAATCAGGGACTCTGAAAATCTGTTGTGAAATAATTATCCTGAATGACATTGTAGAAATGGTCCATGAGGATGTTGTCAATAATACATTACATAAAATCTGTTTGAAACAAACCTTGAAAATTACATGATATTCACGGAAACCTGAAAGAATTATCAGTAAACAAATTTAATCAGCTTGATGTTATGCATACCATTCAGCCTCTTATTATCAGATCATCTAGGTTTTAGCATGCTATGGGGAATTGAATGACAATTAATAGTAAGATAGAGCTGTAGGAGCTCATGTGGTGGCTGCAGGACTACCTGAATCTTTTAATTTTTGCTCATCTCTCTTCATCTGCATTCATTTCTTGCTGCCACAGTCTTCAGTGACACCCACTGATGGTGACCTGTCTGTTGCTGCAGCCATTCCCTCAACAAGAAGGCATTTGTTAACAAAGAATGAATCTGCTTGGCAATGAAATAATTTTAATGCTTCCCACATGCTGTGAAACTGTTATACCAACGTCTAGACATTTTTTCTTGTGATAGCCAAACTGCGTTGTGACAATGGAAGCCAAACCACAAAATAAAATGCAGTGTAAACTATACAATAAATTGTGTACGGATGTAATGATAAAAGGCGCAACTGTGGTGAACTCCATTGTAACTAAGTTCAGAAGAGGTAGGACCTGCTTCACTGAAGTCAGCAGAAATTTTGCCACTGACTTTATGAGGAGAAAGAAGATTGGTATTTCATTCACCTGAAATCTGTGTTTTCAGGCCATTTGTTACTAAATATCCATTGAGAAAGCCTTACAAAAAATATGCAAGAGGACTTGATGGAAGCTTAACATCATCTTTTTAGTAAATAGGAGAACAGTGCAGACTTTATTGGTATGTCTTATTTGAGATAATTAGTCACACGTTTGCTAGCACCTAGGACTTTACCTTAGCATATGCTCTCATAGTTGTACACATGCATTGCTTACAGGGATTTCCAGCTTTGTGAATGTATTTGGGTGAAATCACGTGATATTATAACTGTGTGATGATGTCCCTGTTCAAGATAGTAATTCATTCACTGGTTTTGAATATTCAAGTGAGAACGCTGCCAAGAAAAGCAGCGTCTTTTCACAGAGAAGCTGCGAGTTTCATTAAAAATTATTCCTTCAGGCTGGTTTATGTCAAGATGGCAAGAATGCAGCCAGATGCATTTTTAAAATAGATCCCTGATGAGGTGGCGGGGCGGGGGGTGTGGAAATCAGCTGATGTGCAATAAGTTTATAGCTTTGCTCAAAGACTCTGTCTGATCTTTAGGGAAAACGCAATAGAAATGACTTTTGTACCTGTAAATGATGGATTTACAATGATTTCTGAAATAAAGGGCTAGTACTTTATTGTTGATATTAGAGCAAGATATGTCCTACTAATTTTTTTGCCATGAAGATCACCATAAACTGTACAGACTATATCGTGTTTGTGAAGAGTGATATAACCTTTTGAAAAAATATTTTTCTGGATGGTAGGGTTGTGAAGGAACTTAAAATAAAAAGATAAATATCTTTTTCTATGATGTTTAGCTGTGTTGAGGCAGGATAATATATGTTGAATGGGGCACCTGTCCATATTACATATCAATGTGTACCAGTCTGGATAAATATTGATTGAAACAATAAAGTAAACAATAAGTAAATGAAACTGTGAGGCATGAGTTAAGGCATTTTATCTTGGTAATAAAAGTTAACCTCTCTTTCTGAGGGAAGATGGCAGAGGCCAAACAGCTGTTATCAGGTGACATGATTTACTTCTACTATAGTTGTATCTAGTTAAAGTGATGTCTTTGCTTAACTGAGTCAGATTCATATTAACAGAGACAGCATGTAGTGTAGTATTGCTAATAAAACCTCTATGTTGGTAAGCAGGGCTGGGGAGGGACAGGATGGGACTATAAGAATTTAGGACTAGTCTGTTAATGAACAATCATCAGAATAACCTGCTGGGTTTTAGTGGATTATTTTGGGCTCTTTTAGTATGGAGAAGGGAATGAAAACACATTTAGAATCAAGAATGCTATATGTTTTTATTCCTGGCTGCTGGTCATCTACATGCAAGGGATTAACTGAATTTCCTGGCAAAAGCAAAGAGCTATCAACATCTCTGAATTGTTACAGGTATGCTCACATTAGGAAGCTGTGTGGAACTTGCCTCCAATCAATCCATGAAGTGCACTGTTAAAGGCTTTACAGGAAAGAGAATCTCTAACAACCCCATTTATCCAAGTGCTTTCTTGAAACAATTGGGCAAAGCCCTTTTTATGTTAATTGGAGTTTAATTATAGATCAGTACCTGTATAGATAATGAGGATAAAGTTTTCCAAGTCATTTGTATGGCCTGGAATATTTTTTTTCTGGATAAGCTAAAGTACTGCCTAATGAAATAATATTAAATAAGGTGCTCCTAACTTGCCACTATTCAGCTTCAGTGATGTGCTGTTAAAAACTGAGCAGTTCCCTTTCTAAGGAAAGTACAAAACATGAATTCTAAAGATGGATCTACAGAAAAAAGACAAATTGGGTGTTTTCAGACTCCTTTCACTGAGTACTTTGTTTAAGCTTACTTCGAATCACTTGATCTTTTCTTAGTCATAGAATTATTTTGGTTGGAAGAGACCCTCAGGATCATGAAGTCCAACCATATTTTGCTTCATGAGCTCAACTCGGGGGCATCCACTCACATTGATCACGTACATATTTAAATCCTCAAGTTTCTTGCTCTTAGAAACTCTGATCTTTCCATTTTCCCTTTGCAAGTTTGGTAAGCACAATTCGCTTTACATCTGGAGGTTACAAAGAAAATGTTACTCACCAAAGGACTCAGATGTCTCACCTAGTATTCCCATCACTGAAATACTGCAAAAGGCCTTATCTAATCTTGTATGTAAATTTGTATCTCTTTTGCAGGTCAGCTTATATAATTTTTCACATCAGTGCAAAGTGTAAAGGGCACATCATTAATTATCTGATTCTGCTTTCCATGCTGCACTAATGCTTCTGTTTATCCAGAGAATATTGGACACATAATGACAAGAGGAAAACAGTATTATGCATTTGAGAAAATTTCTGCGCATGAGCAGTAGGTCTCTTCCTGTGTGTCTATAACATTGGTCATTACAGGTGTTCTAGTCAGCTGGGTAGCTGGTCTTTAATATGCTGTTGCATGGTGTGTTTCTCCTCCATTTAAATACCACAAACAAACCTTTTAGTGTATGGTTGAATAATTTTGTGAAATCAATAGTTTTAGTAGATATATGCTAGAGCATAATTTTATCCTTTACATATGCAACTTCATACAAGTGGGATTTTATAACACTGTATAATGTCAGATTTCTTATGTTACCTTCAGAATATTTTGTTCAACACAATGCAATACAAGCAAATATTGGAATACATCTTGTTATGAAAGGATGGGGGAGGTAAAGGTAGTAGGATGGCACGACACATTAATGGTGTAGCTACCCTGCTAAATGAACAGATGAAAGCTTCCTCTTCTGCGTGGTTTGACATTATCTGACACCTGCACTGGTTTCTTTCAACTCTTGACATATCAGTGGTTAAAAGGAAAATGTGGTTTGATGACAGTCCTGTTCACAGGTAGTCCTGAGCAGCTGGGAAAAGGAAAACTGAACCTTTATTGAAACTGATACAGAGACTCTGAGGTGAATAAGAGACTGGAAAAATGATACATCGCACAAGACACAGATCCCAAACTGTCTCCACACATAGGCAGTAGTATAAATACAGATTTGGTATCCTTTTAGTAGCTTTACAACAAACTCAAAGTAGACTATTAAATCATTCCTCTTTCCCATTCTGGGAGTTAAAATCTTAATGTGAATCCAAAAGCTTCCATATATGACAGTCAAAATAGAGCTCTGCTCCTGTTTTCCCACATCAGTGGTGTTCTAGTGAGGCTAATGTAACCCAGCACTCCAGGTTTGTGTGTTTGTTGTTTTTTGAGGTTGGTTGTTTGTTTTGGTTTTTCATTATTTCATGTCCTGCAGGAGAACTGTAGCCCACTTGAGAATGGATTCACTCAATTGAAGTAGTGAAGTAACAAGCACAAAATATGTGTGAGAAAAGATGACCGGTATGGATAAATGTAATTCACTGAGGTCTTGTTATAGTGTAAATCAGTGAAAAATGGTTAATCTGGTCAATGAACTTTTTGTAACCCATCTAAATGATAACTGTACTAAACCATCTAAATTAACTGCTGTCTCATGTATACTAAATGCATATTCAAAAAATACTATCTTCACAGAGGAGATAGATAAGGTTTCTTACTTCTTCACATGAACAGGACAAACTGTGGATTTTTTTTTATTATTTTTTTTTTTTTTAATCCTGAGTAAGATCTGAGAAGGTTTAACTAAGCCAATCCATGGAAAGTGCTCAAAACTGAAACCTCACCTGTTAGGTACTGTACAGACTTATCCTGTGATTAACCTTTGTGTTGTCTAGAATTGTTAGAACATACAAGTCTTAGACTAGATATTCAGACTTCCTTCTCTGATGTTACCTGTCAGGGACACTTTTTATTGCCTGATTAGTCTCATGGAGCTAGTGAAACTTGGCAGCTCTGGCGGAAGGGCTGAATCAGCAGAACTTACTTTGCGGGGTCGTGGTTCACTATTACATAAAAACTGAGAACACTGCCTCCTATTGCAGTGCATGTAAAACATACCTTCAGTGTTTTGTTATGGGAGGTATGTGGAAATACTGTACTGACAGAACAGTGTCATGTTCTAGTTTTAAATATGAAACTTTTCTTTCCTGATACTTTTTCCCCCTTCTTTTTCCCTTGTGTTAGGAATGCCATCTTCCTCATCTGCTTCTATGCATGTTTCCTAAATCTGTATTTTGCCATGTATTGAAAAGGGAGGAGAAGAAATTCAGTTGCTCACAATTATTCAGGTATTCTATTCTTCAGTCTCTCTAGATGCGACTAAGACCTTTCATCTCCCAGCCTCTGATGCCACTGCCAATTGACCTTGCTGCTTTGTTACCTTCTATTTGACATCCTGAAGCTTCCTCCTTCCTTCAAGCTGTCATTAGTCTTTCCTGTAATTTCTCTCTGACCTTCCCTTTGGGAAATAACTGAATCCAGCAATATGTCTTCTGAGTGAATATGTCAGTTTTTCAAGGCGTATCTGTCACTACTGTCAGTATCATTCAACTACAAGGCCTTTGGTCATCTTGGATTTTTATTTCTCTCTCCTGTGACTTTTCTAATTACCGTTGTCAGGGCTGGACTTGGCTGAATAACTGGTAACCAGGTTTTGGATGTCCTGGGTTGCCTTAGCCTCAGAAGGGCTGATAACCTGGTGTGCTCTGCCCATCCGTTACCTGACTGTGTAACTCCTCACGGATGTGCTCTGCTCATCTTTGGATCTGAGAGCTGACCCCAATGCATCAAGTGAGGTCCTGTCCCCTGGGCTTTTGAAGGCAAGCTTCTGTTATGGCCGAGGTCAGATTGCAAGCCCAGGCTATGTGGGATGACAGAATCTGACTTGTGAAAAGTCAAGCTTACAGGGTGTGAGGTAGTGACATGACTTGGGGATATGATTGGAGCTCCTCTAGTGGTGCAGTTTTGTTTGTGGCTTATCTGGTTCTCCATATTTGTCCATATGCGTTTCTTCCTGTTTTAATCTTATAAAACAATATATAGAATTGGGACTGGCTTCATGCTTTATACGGTTATCAGACCTATTTTACACCAGGCTTTCAGTGACCAACTGAAAGCTTTCACTTTCACCAGGATGTAGCCAGGGAAAGCGTTGTCCTTTTCACACAATTTACCGGAAAGCCCAAAATTAGTGTTCAGGCAATTGTAATTGATCTGCTCCAAGAAACTTGTGGTGATCAAGCTTATTGATGCAGACCTAAACTATTCAGCAAATCCTTTTTATTAGCAGAACTTTGAACAGAGTCATGTACACCAAAATATATGTAAATATGTTGGAGAAACTATCCACAATTAGTCAAACACTTCTATAGCAGCCTGTAATGTTTCTCCAGCACTTGTCCATTGTTGTTTCCTCTGTTCTCTGACCCGAATGGCTTAAGTCATGGTATTGTCTGTCTGCGTTAAAATAACTACTGCCGTCCAGCTGTGAGGTGATTTCATCTGAGTAGTGGGGTAAAAAAAGGATTTTATGTGTACATATGTGCGCATATATGTATGTATGCATGCTGAATATTTGTGGTAAATTAGTGTGTCTGAATGTCAGCCTACATACACACATTTAGGTAATAAACTTATATATATTCACACTCGGATACGCTCATGTAGAACTTAGTCCTATAAGCACTTCATAATGCTTCAGTTTATTGGTGAAATTAATCCAAGTAAAATCTCATGGTGGTAAACCCTGTTTTTCTATGAAGACTTCTAGCATCAGTCTGTGAATTCCCGGAAATGCTCAATGATTTCTAGGGATGACTGTGTTGAACAAGGGAAGTCAATGCGGACGGTAGTAGTAAGTGCAACAATTGGCCATTGTCTCAATGATCTTTGAAACAAGATTGTTTTTACCTTTCATAAACGTGTATTTCCAGTTAAAAGCAGCCACAGATAGAAAAATAATTAGTATCCCATTTCCTTCAGTTTATGATGATTGTTGTCTGATAAATCAGAAGTAGATGCCTTGAATTTGTTGACTGCAAGCAGAATTAATATATCAAAGCCTGCATATTTTATTCCTGGTTCACTTGGGTCTTTCATAAAAACAATGCTTACTGTGTCAGTTGGACCATTGTGCATTTTAATAAGAGATGGCTAAAACACCTGAGTGCTGCAAACAAAGACACAAATCTCTAGCATTTTTGTACTGGCACTGGTAGTGAGAGCACTTCAGGGTGAGAGATAAGCCCTCATTCAGAACTGAACTGCTGTATGTGAATTTATAGTCCTGTGTCAGAATGGAATGGAGAAAACGTTTTGCTCTGGGAAAGCAGAATTTACTAGCAGACTCAAGTGTTACTTTAGCAAAACATGATAATATTGAATGTGGCAGTATCATGGTATTTGTTTTATTGGCAATTAGATTTTAAACTGGCAGGAATGTATGAATATAAGCCTCAATTATGGGACTGTGGTGTTTTAATGCCATCTGTCAACAGTTTGCTCCTTATGCCACAACATGTGTACCTTTGGAGAAAAAAATCATTGAATAGAAGGAGTGAAAAGGTAAAGCACACCAAAGTGTACTCCTGCTTTTATCAAATGTTGTCATTTATGGAGTTTGTGCTACAAACATTTACATATGCAAAACCACACAAGCTGCAAGGTTTCCTGATTCATGCGATAGATTGTGGAGATAAGCAATGTATACTGCTTGAGATCTTTTTGATCTAGGAATGCTTGCAAAACCTGATACAATACATATATTAAATGTGTCTATAATTCCTCTGAATTATTTACTGTTGTAAATAATGTCTTGTAAATCATAGAATCATTTAGGTTGGACAAGACCTTCAAGATCACGGAGGTCAACCGTAAACCTAACACTGCCAAGTCTGCCACTAAACCACATCCCTAAGCACTGCGTCTATGTGTCTTTTAAACAACTCCAGGGATGGTGCTTGAACTACTTCACTGGGCAACCTGTTTCAATGTCTAACAAACCTTTCAGTGAAGAATTTTTTCATAATATCCAATTTAAACCTCTCCTGGTGCAATTTGAGGCAGTTTCTTCTTGTCCTGTCACTTGTTGAATAAAATCAAGCAATCCTACCACTGTGGGAATTTTACAGATGACTGTGGAACTACTTGCAAGGGTTTGGCTGGTAGCCAGGTTAGATAATGATATTATGGTGATTTATGATCACTGTATTCTTGATTATTATTTTGAGTACTTGAGAAATCTGCTGCCAACTGAGCTTTGGTAATTATTATTTTTCCACTAATGGGTAGTACTTGGATTCGCAACCAGCTGTAGGACATTCTAGGGCTACTGGCTGTACAAATACAATATTGAACTTGCTAAGGTGAGGCAAGATAGGTGGAAGCAGATGCAATAGCTTGGAAGGTGGGTACAGACACACAGCATATCTTGCCTCTAAGGGCAGATCCCAGCACTGAAGTGAAATCTCCAGGGAGCTAAACCTTCAATGCTTATTGTAAATAGCACTTATGTAAGGTTTATTTTAGTGTGACACAATAAAAAAAAATTAATATCCTCTAAAAACTGGGATGCTCTCTACTTAAAGGCAAGATAAATATATTGGAAGAAGAACCTGTTGTAGTGATTAGAGGTGGTATTAGTGTGGTTCTAATCTGCAACTCGGTTCTTAACCGAATAGTTCCCAAATTATCTTTCAAGCTCGTTTTTCTTCTATAGATCCAAAAGCGGGCACCGATTCTGCACAGTCTCTATTAAACTACAAAAGTTGGGGTTCCAATGTGTATGATGGTGGTGATGATTAAATTTTTTGCTCTATCCATGTTGTGGGTTTTTGGGGTTTTTTTTGTTAAGGAGGAAAGGGAAACTCAGTTCTGTACCTGGAAAGATGTACTATAAGGAAGTAATCACTAAAATACTATGAGAAGTATCTCTAAAGCACTTTGAGTCACTGTAAGAGTACATGACTGAATGGTATTTTTATTGTCTGTATGAAAGATGCCTCTCTATACAGTGTGTATTATATATTCAAATATACGTAGGCACACATGATGTCTGAATATACATTTATATGAATTCATTTGAGCTGTTAGTGATGGTAAATATTTTTTAAAATTCAATTAAAAATAGGCAGTATAATTAGTAGGTTTTGCTAAGGTTTTGCCCAGGATGGGATCAGGCCTGAGAAATACTGGAGGTGAAGCATTTATAGTGATTTAAATTTTTCTTTGAATTCCCATAGTATATAGCTTCTCCAGACTGTTTCTCTTCCTGAACATGAACTGTAATTTAGATTCCTTGGCTGTGCCTTTGGGGGAAGTAATATTTTAGAGTAGATTGTACAATTTAAAACTAGAGTAAACCAGTAGTAATTTTGAAGGCTTTTAAATGAAATACCCTTTAGTGAAAACAGTGGGTGGAAGAAGAACTAAATCTCCAATGTCTGTTGCTCAGTTGTTTCTACTTGAACAATAATCCTATAAATCTGGGTTGCTTATCTTCTTTCTTGGCCAGGTGGCACTAAGTGGGTTTTTTGTTTTAAGAAGCAAGCTGGATACTGCAGAACAGAGCTGGCAAGGCTATAGCGTCAGTCACAAGCACTGTAGGGAAAGAACTGCTCTCAAGCTCAGCCAGCTGAGATGGAGGTCGGGTCAGGTTTTATATAGAGTGAGGTAAAGCTGGCATGTTAAAATAAGGAAATGGAATGGAGGAGGGGAATCAACAACACAACAGCCCAACAGAGAAAATATAGGAAGTGCAGGAAAATTGTATCAATGAAAGGCTAAGAAAACTGGTGAGGCAGAAAAATTGAGGAAACTTAGTTATTGAAAAAGAAACTCACTTATGAAGGGTGATCAGTGTGTGAATAAAAAAAACCCAACAAACGGAATGATTATTAACTTTCTGCTTTTAAATTCAATATACAAATGTATTAATTGATGGGGATGGAGGTGAAGAAGAGAAATAGCAAGTGTTGTCTTTGATTTCCAAAACATCTTTCCATGCCATTCTGTTTGCTTAACTTTGACACAGGTATTCCATATTTTGACTAGTTCCCACAATTCATCAAGCTCCTGACCAGGCAAGTAAATTACTGCTGAAAATATTTTAAGATTTCTTCTAATTCCCATTAGGTATAGGAATTTATCATGTTTTTACTTTCAGAATTGCATAGAAATTTGCTTTGGAATAATAATGTTCTCCACTTCTCATGACTGGCTCTAGAGGGAAGTTGCTCATGAATCTAGTAGTACTTTGGGAATCATGTGTGTCCTGGCATAGCCCAAGCACATCTCCAAGGACTTGAGTGATCTCACTGAAGTTGGCAAGACTATACTGATGCTTAAAACTCTTTGGGTGTTTCAGTGTCTTGTTCAGCATCTTGCTGACCTGGTATCCTGATATATTCCCACAAGTTGTTCTGGTTCACTGAACAAAGAAAATTATAAAGTGAACAGTAGGGCAAAGTAGATAGTTGTTTCATATCTTAGAGTTGTCATTGTATACAACAAAGCTACAGGAGGAATAAATCCTTTATGAAAAGCATAGAAACATTGCTGAAGGGCCAGAAGTCTGTAATACCTGAGAAAATGAATTGGTTAAATAAGAAATGACAAAATAGTTGGTAGTTGAAGTTCAATCTTGCTTCTGAAAGGTCAAGTTTGATGCTTACTACTTCCAACTGTTCTGGCTTTATTTTATTATCAAATCTATGTTTGGATATTTTTTCTTCGGATTTGATGTAAACCAGCTGAAAGTCTGAAGCTTTCAGGTAAGTATAAGCTTTCTGATTTTAATATATCAAAAGAAAAGTGCATCTTAAAAGCCGAAATGTAAGTCGACAAGTTGAACCACAATGCTGTTTAAAAAAAAAAAAAATAATCAAAGACCAATTTTAATCTTGATCTGGATTTATGGTTTTGTACTGTGGTATCTTCCAATCAAACCTGACAGGGAAACCTTTTTATGCCCCTGTGGCTCACTTATCACATAACCTTTTCAGTGAAATGTGCTAGTTCTGATGCGTTGTTGGCAATGTTTCTCAGTAGAAGTGAATGAGAAAGTATCTGAGCCCCCCTTGTCCCCCTCTCCGTATACATACCTGCTTAGGGCACTTCTCTGGTTTGGAGGTTCAAATTCTGCTCTGTCTTTGACCCAAATTATTGGCAGCCTGAGGAAGTATCTTTTTGTCAACCCCAGTTGTGATAAATAATCCAATGATGTTTGTCAAAGAAAAGCTGCCAGGCTTCTGGCTAAGGTCTTGCCTGGCATACAGGAAGAATGTGAATTCATATCTAGAATTGGTGTATGCACTGCATCTTGATGGAAAACTCTTCAGTTGCTTGCCTGCTGGTCATCCACGGGTGGGTTTGGCTGTCCCTATTTCTGTTCTGCTCGCATCAACACTTCAAAAGGTCCTGGAGCTGACCAAAGGCTGCAGAAATAAAGTGAAAAAGGCCCAGAATTTTTGCAAAATGCACTTTCTGTTTTCACAGCTAGGCCTTTTGGCAATACTGGATTTCCAGGTATAGAACTGTGCTGGACTTGCTGCCCCGTCACTGCTGATAAGTATGTTACTCCTTAGGGCCAGCAACTTGCTATCTCATGATTGTTACATTCTCCATAGAGTTTTCAGAGATGATTTAGATACAGCATATAAATACTAATAGTCATTAATCTAAGTGTTTGAATTCCGCTGTAAATTTTTTACACAAATTTCTCCTGTGAAGGTAATGTATCTTGCCTTGTAAGTTATGAAACATCCTTCTGTGTGCTGCTAAATTGCTGTGAGAAGTCAGATAATGCATAGATTTAAATAAAATGGGAGAAAATGTTACTGCAGAACAAGCGAACTTGATTTCCTCCATTAGGCAGTTGTACTGCCATGGAGGCTGGTTCGGGGCCACTGCCCAGCAGCTGGATGGGTCGTAGTGCAGCTGCCAGCCCAGTGGATGCTTTTGGGGCAAATCTCAGGTTTTGTCTTGAAACTCGTACTCCAGCAGGGCTAAAAAGCTACAAATCAGTTGCAGAGAAGTTGTCTCCTGCATGCAAGGCACACCAAATTGGAGCCTAATGTTGACTTTAACCATAGTTCAGTCTGTCCCGAAGTAACATTTTTGCCGTTCAAGTAATCGAGGGCCAAGTGGTTTTTCTGTGAGCTCTAGCGCTTTTTGCCATTTGGTATAGCAAGCGAGATGGTAAAACCTGGGGGAGGGTATTAAGATAAAGAAAGAAAGAAAAAGCTCCAAGTAGCTCTTGACAGATGGTACTCGAAAATTAGTATCTCTTTGGCACCATGAATGCTCCCTGAGGGCTTCTTCATTCTCCGACTCTTCCTTTTTTCCCTTCACTTGCTCCCTGACACTTCCCTTCATTTGCTGTAATTTAAATGAAAGCGCAGAAAAGGCATATTTGGTTTTAATATGTAAAGAGCTACTCCTGGGTTTGAAGCAGCCATTTAACATGCAGGATGAGTGAGAAGAGAAACGGAGGCTGGGGCTGCTGGCTGTCAGCTCCTGCCGCAGCCGTCGCTGCCATTGCTTGGCTGCTAGCAAAGATTCATCAGGGGGGAAGTTGCTGCTTTGCAGACAAAAATAACAGATGGTCGCTCGTGTTTGCCTTACTCCGGGGGCCTCGCCACAATGCACAAGGTCCAAGAGAATTTGCATTACTGGGGGTGGTTGCTTTGTGTGTGTGTGTGTGTGTGTTCATGCATATTTGAACAGATTTTTGTGGTTTTGGATTTTATAAACTTGCTAATGAATTTAATGATGAACCTATAGATTTTCTGAGATGCTTACAGGATGTGTTGGTTTCGAAGTGAGTTTTAATTAAATTTTCCAGCACTCATCCACAATTTAACACTGTTCTGTTGCAAAACAAGCTTCTTGCCACAGGTGGCAGGGCATGGGTGTGACTCAGGAAAAAAGCTCTCCCTGCTGCCAACCCAAATAAACATGGTTCATTTTGGAAAAATACTGATCACTTTTTTTTTTGTCTTCAACAAACTCAATACTGTGTAGGCAAAATAAATGTCTGTTTCAGTTGGAGATAAATAGAACAGAATAAAATAATTAGGTTTTGAAATATTTTATTTTTCTATCTTTAAAGTTGAACTTAAATTTTTTTTCCTTTGAAACCAGTTGGCACTGTCTTCACGGAGAAAAGGTCTGTTACTTAAAATGCGGTATCAAACCCTTCAAAATCGGGTATCTCTTAAATCCTGTGTATGGCCAAGAAATGTGACCTTTTTGTCTTTGGTGGTGGTGTTTGTGTGTGTGTTTTTTTTAACCACGTCTTATTTGCTATTTAAACTTCTGTAACTTAAAGCCGTTGCTAGCTATCATTGAATGTATCTCTGAAGAACTGGCATTGCAAAGCAGTAAAGCTATTAATGTTTCCCCCCCACACTCCTACAGCTTTTCTCACTGTATTCAGTTTTCTCTTGGATAGTTTCAGTTTATTTTCATGTCATAGGAGAGTCACCTCTTTAACAGCTTGTATTTCTTGTATAAAGAAAACTTCCACTCACTAGGATGAGCTGTGGGCTCTTGTTAGAGCACATGGCCAGGTGCTCCCCGTGCTGGCAATGAAATCTTTGCAAAAGGTTGACGCCAGGAGATGGGCAACAGCTCTGTAAAGTTATTGTTCTCCTTCATCTTTCAGGTTCTTGTTTTGTAAGTAGATTTGAAGAGGATTTGAGTTGATTTTTGCTTATTGCATCTGCATTCTATGATTGTTGCCTTTGAGGTTCAGAAAAAATATCGTTTCTTCTGTAATGTGACATTTGGCTTCCAGTGGGTTTGCTCCTGTTCCTGAAGCTTGTAGCTGGCCACAGCTCCAGGGGCATGGTGTAAGCTGGTAATTCTAGCAGTATGCAGTTATCTGAGTTACCTGACTGCTCTGCCTGGCTTATGTATTCGGATGAACTCTATTTCCATGAAAGAATATTTCAGAAGACAAACCACCATTAAGGGTTTATTTATCATTGCTGGTTGTGTTGGCTTCTTTAAGCTTTTTGAAACTATTTCCTTCTCTTTTGGGGGTACAAAACATTTTGCAGTGTCCCCTGTTTGTGTTCTTTTTGTGTTGTGGTACTACAGACTCTTGCTATAAAAATAGTGATGATTTGTGTCCAGTGGGACATTGTGGTACTTGTGGATTGTTCCACACTACTGATGAAGTTCGTAATTCCTAGCAATAGTACTCAGTGACGCCGTGGGTTTGACTTCATTCTTTGCTTACATCTGTCAATATATGATTCCAGCAGACAAAAGAAACCATGAAACATGTAAGAAAATATGGCATATGAAAATTGTAGTGCTTGGACTTTATTTTTTTTGTTATGCTGTACATGATAGATTTGAATAGTACATGAACATACTCTGTTAGGGATATTTTATACAAGATGTTATTTTCTTATTAATTTGTATGTGGTGGATTTTTGTGCGTGTGTTTTGTGGTGGTTTTTTGTTTGGTTTTGTGTGTGCGTGTGGGGATTTTTGTTGTGTTTGTTTGTTTGTTTTGTTTGGGGTGGTGGTGTGTTTTTTTTTTTTTTAATGGAACAGAACAAGAGACCAGGAGTCTCTTGAGTGGCAGACTTAGTGTTCAAAACTTTCTGGTTCCCAGCTCATTGAACTTTTTTCCTCCAGTTAGAATATTTTCATGGAGATATTTTTTCCCTTCATCATGATGTGCCATGTGATAGGATTGCTGAAATATGTGAAGCATGCAATATTTCCCTGGTGCAGGCAGGCTGTAGTTCTGAGATTTGCGTGTAACTAATTCTCTGGTAGGTGAATTATAGCTAACAATGCTTCATGTTTTCTTCCAGCCACTGAGCAGTGTTTCCTGAACTTAGTAGTAGTGTCTGCCCAATTCTCTTGTTTTCTGCTAGAGGACTAGTTGCATAGATGCAATAGGTTATGAAAGCAGCAAATAGAAATAGTTGAAGACTCATCTGCCCAGTTTTCACTGACAACTACAGAAAGCATACAATATGTTCATATGACACTGTTTTTATTTCTGGGCTCAGTTTTAACTTGCTATTTTTCTTTGGCCATGCAAACAAGAGGAATCCATAGGGTGCATCTGTACTAAATTTTACATTCTGCTAAAAGTACTTATCTTCATTTAATGTCAAATTGGGACTACAGCTTGAAAACAAGGGTGTGTTAGTTTTGGTTTTTGGTGTGGTGGTGTTTTTTTTCTTAAATCTCGATTGCAATGTTAGCCTGCTTGTTTTCTGAAGGTGTCATTAAACACTTGTGTTAGAGCATGAGGAGAGACCGTGATTTACTTTCTCTGTTAGGTCTAAAGGAAGTTCCTTACAAAGATCAGTTTGTCCACCTTCACTTTAGTGAAAACTTCTAGTTTGGGTTAATGTCCCACAAGATGGGTGCCACACTGGATTGCTCCACCTCTAGGAACAGCCTTCAAAAATAGCTTTAAAAAAAAGTTTGAGTGCATATGGGAGTGCGCAGTTAATGTGAAGTGTGTTTAAATTCAGAAACTGCCAAGTCTGTACCGTATTGCAGGAGTATTGGTGAGGAGTAAACCACAGATCTAGGCCCAGTCTATTGTTTGGCCCTAGAGGGGTTGTGTCTGAGACAAAACAATTGTATTTTTGTATTTAGTGCACACGTGTACACTGTGCTGGCAATGAATGTTTGGTATCCACACATAGGTGGATGTATCTTGTGTGGTGCACATTTTGTACCGAGGTTGTGTGCCAAGGCAGTGATCCTTCTTCGTTGGTTTAACTTTGAATTAATACTGAGCAAAAGTTGGTAGTAAAACCAAATGCTAAAAACTTTAATTCCTTGTTATCAAAGAACAGCGATGAGGCTCTGTAGCCTGTTGGGAGCACGTGGATCTTGACCCCCATCATCTGTTTACTTTTAGAAACAATCGCATAGGCCTGGCAATCATTCCGAGAAAGATGTGTGGCTGATTGAGTCTAAAACACTGTATCTACAGCTTATTGGAAGCTTTTAGTATGAAGTGCTTTTCTTCTCTGGAATGGCCAGTGTGGCCCCAACTGGCCACCAGTTGCTTCCTGTATGGCAGAAGAGAAGGTGTGCATGGATAACTGGATGGTGGTCAGCTTGCTTGAACTGAGGAGTGGATTTCATGCTAATGTAGTAGCTATTCAAGCATGACAGAAAATGCATGTAAATTGGGTTAAATTCTTTAGTATGACTGGCTGATTCTCAAGTGAATTTTGCTAGATGAACTGTGTAATCAAGTCATTGTATTATAAAGCTATGAGATGTATTCTGTGTGTAGATGTTTGGTAAATTAAAATTATTACTGTAATTTTGAGCTCAGTAGACCTTTTAATGTTAGGAGAAAGAGGCTGGTTTTCTGGTGGTCATTGTGATGAAGGCTGGGATAATCCATCAGCAAAAGCCTTTGTGCTTTATTTTTAAATATGCAGAAACATGGTCAACTGGTAAAATGCATTTGGCTGTGTTAGTCAAGTGGACTCTATAAACAGGTAAATGAGTTGACAACATGAAATAACATGCTTGGAGGCTTGTTTGCCCAGTGATGAAACTAGAACTCTTCCAAACTACGCAGATATACATAGGATTTTTACTAATGCTTCTCTAAACCCTGCTTCTAACTCACACGTTGTTATTACCAAATTTAAAAACTATTATCAAAATGGCTAATAGATTGATGCTCTGTAGTATCAGTGAGAGACTGCTGAATGTTGTATATATATTTGAGCAGAGGTTTTAACCCTCTTACCCTTTATTGTGTGCAATTGTTGTTACAAGTCAGGTAAATATCCAAAACTTAAGTAGTTTAGATTCTCAGCCACTGGAATCTGTGCTGCTTGGCTAAAAACATTAGAAGGAAAGACTTTTTGAGAAAGCTCTTTAAAAGCTTGATATTCCAGCAAGAATTTCCTGGAAAAAAATGGTGTATTCATTTTTATATGACAGTTTAAAAACTTTCCAAACTGCAGTACTGAGGAATAAAAAGTTAGTGATGCCCTGAATCCCAGGAAAATTCAAATAATATGTAGTGTCAGTACTCAGTTGATCCATACATGAAAACATTAAAAAACAAAGAAAAACCTCAAAAAAACACAGAACAACAAAAACACCAAAACCACACAGGAAAGCAGGTTTCCAAACTTTTTTTTTTTTCTTTTTAACAACTCGAGCTTCCATTGCTCCACAGCAGACAAACATATGGGTATAGTTTAGAATTCAGACACCCAGACAGGAAATGCCTGGTGTTTAGAAGGTTTTTGCCCCTAAAATACTGTGGTCGTGATGGCGTTGATGTTGTTTTGGTTTATTTTATTTTATTTTATTTTGTTTTAATTTCCTTTCCACTCCAATTGGAAGATACACTAAAACCATCTGCATGTCGATGATCTTTCTTCAAGCATTTCATCTTCCTTATCCAAGTAGTGTTGGCTGTCCTACTGTTTGAATGTTTGTGCTCAGGCTTGCCCATAGCTGACCACACATCTACCTAGTCAGTCTTTCAAGAATATTTGAATTGCTGCTGTAAGCTGGGTGAATGAGACTGCACTGTACTCAAGTCTTTTGCCAATTTACTATTGACAAAGCAATACCAGCTCATTGGAAAACAAATGCTGCTGCTTCTCCCTCACCCCCAGACTGCGTCAGATCCTCAGGTGGTAGAAGTTGTTGTCTGGAAAGCTGGAGTCACAAATGAGTGGGTGGCTGTCCAAGTCACCAGGACAAGAGGTTTTGCTAGTGGGAAAGGCTTGTCAAACAGTAGCAAGAGACAATGAAGATAAGAGTAACTGCAATCAGATGTCAAACCCTATAGGAGCAAACAGGTTCACCACAAGAATAAAGTACCTCCCTTTTGTGAAGAGTGGTTGAAATTGCTTTGAACTAGATGTATGTTGCCTAGTGTGTGCTGTCACAAGGCTATGCAGAAGTCACTAGAAAAACTGGAAAATCTGTGAGAACAGGTAAATTATAAAGTCTCTACTAAATGCTGGAAATCACTCCCACAAGTTCCATGTATTAAATCAAGACTGAAGCAACAAAGCATAAAATTCTTGTCAAACTGTCTTGATAAAATGGTTTTACCAAATCATTTTATGTTCACAGTTGAAGCTTGTAATGAAAGCTCTGGACCAGGGCTTGTCAACTTGTTTACTTCTTCACTGCACCATAAACTTCCTGCGTGTCCTTGTGAGAGCTGCTCAGCACAACCCTTTCAGTTCTCCAGTGGTGAAAATATGATTATACTTTCTCTTCTGTTCCCCATTTTGTCTGTTGAAGATTCCAGCTTCTTGAGTAATCACTATTTCCATAATTCAATGGAGTTCTCATTGCACCTGCAGCTTGTATGAAATGATGTAAAATAATTCAAAAAAAGTCATGTCATGAAATCACATAATTCCTCTGTTTTTATAAGGTCTCTTTAAAAATACATTTGTTTTCTGTTCCCCCCCAGCTTTGTATACCACAGTTTAAAGAAAAAAAATATATGTATATATTTGTCACAATGGTGTTTTGCTGCAAGGCATTGATTGTGTTTAGTTGTGCTCTCTAGACAAAAAGAAGAAATGTGGTGTTGTCTGCTATCTCGAAGTGCTGCAGCTATCAGACTGCAGGAGTATGTGGATAGGTTATAGAGGGTGTGAACAAATTGATCTGTTCACAGAACCTAAATTGGGGAAAACTAAATGTTTAGGTGTAGGAAAAGCCTTTGGTCTCCTTGCATTTGCATTTTCCAGCTCTACAGTGCAATTGTTTTTGTCTCTTGAGCATCTTATGAGGTGTCCAGGGGTTGCTTACAGACTGCTCCAGGTTCAGGTACCACCGAACACTTGTGTTCATTCATATATATAATTTTGAGACAGTACTTGAGACAGCATATTCTGTGAAGCTCGTTTCAATTTATAATGTTTATAACCTGCATGGATGGTAGTGAATGGGTCTGGCAGGGATAGAGTTAAAGGCTTTAACTTCCTCTCTAGACCACCAGATGCTTTTCAATGTGCTAACAAGGATGGGTGGATTAGCAGGTGCTTCATGCAGGAAGGCTAATGAGGTTCATTGGCAATAGGGGATATCAAACAGCAGGGGAGGAGCAGGAGAGATTGGGGTCTGGAAGAGAGTGATGGTGGGGTTTCTGGCTGAATAAGACTGCCCGATCTATGCTGCAGCTGCCTTTCCTTTTTTTGTTCTATGACTAATAGAAACTCTTTTTAAAATATAAATTTCACTTGTATACCATGGGTGATGAATACTGTGGAGTCCTTTATCCTTGCTTGTGAACACTGGTGTCTGTGGATTAATTGTTTTGTTGTCTCTGGACTGCAATTTTTACTGTTTTATTGCAGTTTTGGGTAACTGTATTGCCTGTACTTGTTTTGTGCACACTGAGCTAGTAGCTGAGAGTGTCCTGAGAGAGATTGTGCCTTAAACTGCCAACTACTCACCTTAATGGGGTGGGCCGCAGATGGTGCAAGTTTGCTTTCCAAAGTTCCTCTACTCCAGCTGGGCTGTCAGGGTGAGTTAACCAGATTAATTTGGTCAGTGCAGCTGAGTCAATTGTGATAGTACCAAAGTCACTGTAAGGCAATAAACAATAAATAGCTCTACCAAATCCGTAACTGTTCAGGATCTGCCTGTCCACTCCCTCAAGAAAAGAAAGGTTAAAAACTTATTTTCAGAGTGGTGTTCATTTGTTTGTGGTGTGGGGTTTTTTGTTTGTTTTCTAATATCAAATGAAATTGTTTGCACTATTCATCTCCCAGATAAGAGCAGAAATTCTTGTGAAGTATTGTGTAGATGCAGGAGCTTTACCTGTAGGTAGTTAAGAAAACTTAAATCATGATAGGGTCATAAAATGTGCTGCTCTATCAAGCTGAAATGCAAGCAGAAGTACTTGACATCAAGAAATATCTACTGTCTGCCTGGTTTATAGAGTAAGTCTGGTATAGTTATGTCTGTTTAGATTACAAAAAATACTGTCTTGAAAATTCTCTGAGTCACAGGCACACAGACACAGAATGTTAGGGATTGGAAGGGACCTCAAAAGATCATCTAGTCCAATCCCCCTGCCGAAGCAGGAACACCCAGATGAGGTTACACAGGAAGGCATCCAGGCGAGTTTTGAATGTCTCCAGAGAAGGAGACTCCACAACCTCCCTGGGCAGCCTGTTCCAGTGTTCCGTCACCCTCACTGAGAAGAAGTTTCTTCTCAAATTTAAGTGGAACCTCTTGTGTTCCAGCTTGA